>JAJSME010000010.1:0-600000 GCA_021235465.1 Umbelopsis sp. PMI_123 | reverse complement strand
TATGTTTTGAATTTCTTTTTCATTTTGCATACTTTTTTCTTGACATTTCCTTTCAAGACCCTACCCCCGCCTTACCACTTCAACTTGTACAGTTTGCTACTCATGGATTTCCCAAGTAGCCGTTTCGACATGCCCATTTGTCGTATAGAACAATTCTACGTTAATACAATCTAGGTTTTATTCCTTAACCAACTCATATAGCTCTTTCCAAGCCTGCATACAGATTAATTAATTTCTCCAGCACGATATTGTATCGAGTTTTTCCACCTTTGTCATGTTACGTATTATACAAGGGGATGTTTCTGAAACGAACATGGGATACCATGTTCTTTCATGAGAATGGTCAACTTCATATATGCAATAAAATGACACAACATTCAACTTCAATATATTTTCGTCACTACTGTTTCGACAAAGCTTCTAAACCACTGCTTGATCTGAAGCAGCAAATCGTTTATATCGGTTTGGCGGGTAAGGCGGAGTGCAAAAGGTAAAACCTGTAGTGACGTGTCCAATTTGCTGGAACTAAAGCCTGGTCACTTTCTATCAGCGCGAAGCGCGTGTGCCTATATCCAACTTTATAGGTCTTAACTGGCTATTGCTCTTACATGGCTAGCGATTTATGCTACACCCTCGTCCATCTGGACGATGCGACCGAACAACCGAGCATCCAAGACTTCCAACGAGCTTTCGAAAAGGGCTCTGAGGAAACAAAGATCGAAACGATGAAAAAGCTCCTCCTCATCATGCTGAACGGTGACCCCATGGAGAAGCTGCTGATGCACGTTATCCGTTTCGTTTTGCCTTCAAAGAACAAGCAGCTCAAGAAATTACTTCACTTCTACTGGGAAATATGCTCCAAGACCAATCCTGACGGCAAACTGAAGCAGGAATTCATTCTTGTTTGGTATGCATTTAACATTTGCTCTCAATTCATCAACCATTTCAGCACCCCGTCTTAACCTTCAATCCACTTTAGCGATACCATCAGAAGAGATTTGCAACACCCTAACGAATACATACGAGGCGCTACTCTCCGTTTCTTATGTAAGATTAGAGAGCCAGAGGTTCTTGAGCCTTTGCTACCATCCTGCAGAAGTTGCTTGGTAAATGTCAACTCAATTTAGCCCCGCAGATGCTGTCGATTCCTTGTTTTACTGACAATTTATGAATGAAAATAGGAACATCGTCACTCTTACGTTAGGAAAAATGCCGTTTTCACCATCTACTCCATCTACAAACATTTTGAATACCTGATTCCTGATGCTCCAGAGTTGATCCATAGCTTTTTGGCTGGCGTAAGTAAAGTCCATAGTGTTTGGGCATGTTGCCGAATTTTCCTAATATCTAACTTGTATTGTAGGAGGCTGATATGACCTGCAAACGAAACGCTTTCATTATGCTATCTAATACTGCCCCCGATCGTGCTGTTGAGTACTTGATGGATGTCCTACCTCAAGTTCCTACCTTTGATGAACTTTTGCAACTTGCAGTTATTGAGCTCATTCGCAAGGATAGCAAGACTAACCCTAATAATAAGTCTGCTTATATTCGATGCATATTTGAATTGCTTAACGTGCCATCACATTCTGTCAAATATGATGCTGCCACTACCTTGATGACTCTTACTCACAACCCTGCTGCCGTTAAAGGTAATTCTCTGACATATTTCTTCTGGTCCCCTGTGCGTTTTTGCATACTTAATTTTTATTGTTACTAGCTGTCGCATCTTGTTATATCGAATTGAGTATCAAGGAATCAGACAACAATGTGAAGCTGATTGTCTTGGATCGTTTTGAAGACCTTCGTGCCAAGCATGGAAAGGTTCTGGATGATCTCGTGATGGAGATTTTGCGAGTACTTTCAAGGTAATGCATTTGGATTCTACATTTCTATTTATACGTTGGTTTAGCTCAAACTCATCCTTTATTATCTTGATAGTCCTGATCTTGATGTCCGTCGTAAAGCACTTCGCATTGCTCTCGAGATGACATCAAGCAGAAACGTACAGGAGGTTGTCCTTTTCCTCAAGAAGGAGCTCGCTAAAACTCATGATCAAGAATATGAAAAGGTATTGTGGTTCTCACAATCACTTGGCCCCTTTCCTGACTAAATTAATAATTTGCTGAATCCAATCCTCAGAATAACGAATATCGCCAATTGCTTATTCAATCCATTCACACTTGCGCCATCAAATTCTCAGAAGTTGCCGCAAATGTTGTTCATGTGCTCATGGAATTCTTGAGTGACTCTAATAATCCTTCAGCTGTCGATGTTATTGCCTTTGTACGGGAGGTCGTTGAAAAGTTCCCCGATCTTCGCTCAGATATTACCGACAATCTGTTGGAGAACTTGTTAGAGATGAAGTCTGGAAAGGTTTTCCGCGGTGCTTTGTGGATCATTGGTGAATACTGCATGGACACAAAGGACATTGAGAAAGCATGGAAGCAGATTCGTGCTGGTTTGGGAGAAATCCCAATTTTGGCATCTGAGCAACGATTGCTTGAAGAGGCTCAAAAGGAAAATGATGAAGAAGGCGAAGAATCAAAACCTGTGCCAACCACCAGTGCTGCCCCACGTCGCATTCTTCCTGATGGCACTTATGCTACGGAGAGCGCGTATACTTCCAACGCCGTTGCTGCTTCCAAACTTGATGCTGTTAAGGCAGCAGCAAAACCCCCACTTAGAGGTATATCATCACAACCCCCCTGCTCATTTTTTTTTTTTTTTTTTTTTTACAAAAGATTCTTCAGCCTCTGAATTGGATAGCTAACTGTATCGATGTTTTTACAGCTTTGATTTTGAACGGTGACTACTTCCTTGGATCTGTCTTGGCTACCACCGTAACAAAATTGGCCTTGCGCTATTCCGAATTGGAACAAGATCCCACACTTGTCAACTCTAAACGTGCAGAGGTAAATATTCTGTGTATGACGGTATTAAATTGTTGGTATGGAACCTGTTGTTGACGCTCATTATTTTTAGGCAATGCTTATCATGACCAGCATCATCCGTGTTGGTCAATCTCAGTTTGTCACTTCGCCCATAGACGAAGATTCTTATGATCGCATCATGCAAGATCTTCATGTTGTGGAAAACATACCCAATGATCATGTTATGGAACAAGTCTATCTGAATGATACCAAAGCAGCATTTGCCAAACAAGTTCAAGCTGAAGATGTGAGTTTATATACGACAACTCATTACAATCACCAAGCATACACCTAATTTGTTCTTTACAGAAACGATTAGCTGAGAAAAAATCCAAGGACGATGCATCGGTGACTGTTCAAGTTGACGATGCAATTGTATTCAGACAATTCACAAAGAAATCTGCTGGAGATAGCAACGATGAAGTATGCAACGATAATTTTATACCTAGGAGGATTCTGCATGCTTTCACTTTACTTACCATTTTCTCGTTATAGTATGAGTTAGATCTTTCTCGTGCAACTGGTGTTATTGACTTGAATGATGACTTAATATCCAAGTTGAGCCGTGTTGTACAACTCACTGGTTTCTCTGATCCAGTATATGCAGAAGCCATTGTTAATGTCCATCAATTTGATATTCTACTTGGTAAGCTATATAGATATGCAAATGAAATTTAGTTGGCTGGCCCAGTAATTAGCTTGCCTTACTCATCCTTTGTCCCTATTTAGATGTCCTCATTGTCAATCAAACTAACACAACGCTGCAGAACTTGACGGTTGAGTTTGCTACCCTTGGCGATCTCAAACTGGTCGACCGCCCTGCTGCACATAATCTTGCCCCTCACTCTTTCCTCACTGTCAAAGCTCCTATCAAGGTCTCTTCCACCGAAACTGGCGTTATCTTTGGCAACATTGTATACGACACTCAAGGTGCAGCTGATAGCAATTGTGTAGTCTTGAACGATATTCATATCGACATTATGGACTACATCAATCCTGCCACTTGCACTGAGACTCAGTTCCGAAGCATGTGGACTGAATTTGAATGGGAGAACAAGGTCAACGTTAACACCAACATCTTGTAAGTTTTTAGCTAATCCATAAGTTCATACTGGCATTTGGATTATTCCCTCCACTAACCTTCCTATTACGTTAGGGATTTGAGAGAATATCTAGATCACATCATGAAATCCACCAACATGAGTTGCTTGACACCAGAGAAGCAGTTGGAAGGCGACTGTGGATTCCTCTCAGCCAACATGTATGCCAGAAGCATCTTTGGAGAGGACGCATTGGCCAACTTGAGTATTGAACGAAGTGGTGATGGTCATATCAGCGGTCACATTCGCATTCGCAGCAAGACTCAAGGCATTGCCTTGAGTTTGGGCGATAAGATCACTATTGCACAGAAGAGAAGTTAGACAACCCCCATGACCCCCCAAAAGCTCATATTACCAAGTTGAAAAAAAAATATAAGAAATGTTTTCCAGAGCGTCAATGTTACATTGCTGTTTTCATATTATCCAATAAACCCTACAAAACATTAGTTACCTGCAAGCTTGCTTTAAGACATATTGATAGAAGAGTAGAGCTACTTTCTGTAATATCAAATTGTAGTTAATGGATGGTGGGTGGCTTTTATTTATTCTTTATAGACTTTATATGGATTATTACGTGTAAAGAACGATTTATCCGACAGGAATAAAAGGTGAAAATGTAGGCATTTCAAAAAAGTCATCGCAACAAGTTAATCCAACAAGGAAAAAACCAAAGAGTTATCAACGATAGAAAAAAATTGTTGAGATGTGGTATGAACTATTGGACAGTATTATTTAATCAGACATCCCATTGGGAACTATGCGCTTCTCGACAAACCGCTCTACAAGTGAATGTTGTGAGGATACTACAGCTCAGTCACAGATACCAACACTCCAATCATGACTTACGAGTTATACGCCAATCATCATCATCACTATCCTCGCCATCAAGATAATCTTCCAAAGTAAGGTCTCTTGGCACCTCTATTTTCAGCCATCTCTGCATTAGTATCTCGCCATACTTTTCAGGATAATGTTAGTCAAATGTTACCTTGCAGTTGCACCGATGGCGCAAACGGCATACTGCGTAAATTGTCTATTATCTTGGAGCTGTTAACATGCCACTATCATTAGTATAAAAACGAACATGCATTGTTGAAAAGAGGACAAGACGATACTTGCGTCATCTTCTGAAGGTATTCAGGAGTATTATGGTTGGCCATATTGTTGCTTGGGACATCTAATTTGTATTCCGGACCAAAGTATTCAAAGTAATTATTGTAAGGCAGTTCCTCTGTAAAATAAAATAGGTATGAGTTAGTATTAACTGCGCCAATCATTATACTGTAATCCATATTGTCTCACGGTTACTTACGCTCTGAAAGATCGATGCCAAGAGCTAGACCAGTCTCGTAAGTCCATGTTCGTGCGACATTGCGAATAGTATAGCCGCCTCCACCAAGCATCATAAGCGGGACATTGAAAGATTTCATGAATTCAACACAACTGGCATGTCCTTTCATAGATAAGTTGAAACAACCCAATCGATCACCAGCCAAGGAATCTCCGCCGCATTGAAGGACAACAGCACCTGGTCGGTACCACTCCATAATGTGTCTAATAATCTGTTAAGGAAACATATTAGGGTTCTTGCTTTCCTTTTTCAGAAGTAGCGATTAGATACTCTACCGGTTGGAAGATATTTTTATAACTGTCGTCGTCTATACCGTCTCTCAGAGGTACGTTAACAGCATATCGCCGCCCTTTTCCAAGGCCAGTATCCTGTAATTGATTTAGTGATTTGGGTCAAATCTTGGAGCACCAGAACGCCTGCTCTTAGTTTCAAGAAATCGCCAACATACCCGCACATCACCAGTTCCAGGGAAGAATTCACCAAACTTATGGAATGAACAAGTCATAACGCGATCTGTCGTATAAAATGCTTCTTCTACACCATCTCCGTGATGAACATCAATGTCAATATACAAGACTCTTTGATGGTACCTGTCAATGGCAAGAATGTGGTTAATTACATTGCCACTCTGCAGTGGGGGGGGTGAACTTTTCCAAACTACTGACCTTAAAAGTTCTAGAATACCCAAGACAATATCATTGACATAACAGAAACCAGAAGCTTCGCTCTTCTTTGCGTGATGCAGACCTCCAGACCAATTGATAGCTATATCTGCCTCACCATTCAACAGTTTGTTCGCCGCACCTTTTAAGCGAGTGGATACCATAAGACAAAGACTTTCATATGTCACTTTGATACTTTTGAATCTAACATACCTATAGATCCGCCAGCAGATATGGAGCAAAACTCAAACAAGCCTTCGAACACCGGACAATCTTCACCTACGTTGACTTTTTGGATAGTGAGAATTAGTTATGTAGTAATGGGCATTTACAGAAAATCACATTAAAATGCTTACAACGCGCTATTCCTTGCTCCAAACCACCATGCTGCATGGCTATTTGACTGACATTGTCAGGTGTAACCCGATGCAAGAAATTGATATATTCGTCAGTATGGAAACGAGTCATTTGGTATGCTGTTAATCGATCTGGTTTCTAATACAATTCATGATTAAAAGTTAACATAATCACGTCTCTCCATACTAATACTTTGATGGTACTTACCACAACATCCATATGCTTGTAAAGACCATAATTGACAACCATGTTGTGGACCATTTGCATTCGCTTAGGTTTCATATAATGGCCTATACGGGGTAAGTTACATGAAAGTGGAGAGCGATTAGCTTTCGTCATTAAGAAGGTATTTTGGATTTGGTTAGCCTGTCAACTACAAACTATAGAGTACCTGGACCGTAACTGAAGTTTCCAACATCGTCTAATAGCGAGTTACAAAAAAGGATTGCGTGTTCGCGGTTAGCCTGGGTAATCGCGCAAAGATGTCACAAGAAAATCGGTACCCAATGGGAATAACACTTACTGTCGTAGAAATAAGAAACTCTCTGTTTTGCACAGTTGGCAAGACTAATGGAATTGGTTGACATGAGCAGCTGAACGGGATCAGGGAAGCAATGAAAGAACGACGGAAGCAATTCAAGCACCGGTTTGAAATGTGGCTGGGATTGGCTTTGCTCAGGACTGCTGATTCAGGACGTATGGCTTTTTTTCATTTTTATTGATTGATGCTTAAGGACAAGCCCTAAAGATGAAAAAACGAACGAATGAAATCAAAACAGCAACAAGTTTATATATATTAGAAAGAAGACAAACAAGTAGAAAGAAAATAAAAGGGAAGAAGAAGAAAAAAGTCCATGGTTAATCTTGCTGGAAAAAAAACCACCCCATTCAAGATTCTTCTTCCAAAAGCGATTGAATATCCCACAGTTCTCGAGTAGTATCTGGATCAGTGGCAGGATTAAGCATAGCATACATGAGAAGCTGGTTTATAACATAAGCATCGAGTTCCAACTTGGAAGCTATACGCGATGTGGTCTCGCTGCCTAGTTGTGGAGATGTTTCTGGGTTTTCTGGATTATCTCGTTGTCTATTTTCTTCTGCTTTTCGTCGAAGCCCGTCTCCGCCAGTAACCAAACCTCGTACTAGTTCCAAACCTCTCCGACAGACCACACTGAAATGTTGGGTACCATATTCTGCCAAGGAAACACAAAGCTTGACAATCACCATGCCAATACCTCCGTCGCGAGCCAGTAAGCGCGCGCGTAGTGATTCGTCTTTGGCAATAACCATGATATTGTACAATCCCATCACTGCCATTTCCAGAAGGGCAAGTTGATGTGCTTTCATGTTGGCTATGACCCGTCCATCGCTGGTAAAGTAGTCTTTCCGGATGATACTACCAAGTTCTTCCCATATGTTCTCGAGGTATGTGAATGCATCTTCGCGCTGAACTACTTCGGTATTCTTGTTCTCGACAGCAGACGTGAGCGATAACGCTGCAAAAACATTACGATTGTCGTAGCTGACTGACACCTTAGCCCATGTCTCCACGGCAATTTGTGAAAAGTACGTATCGGGTCCACTACTGAGGAAGTCATTGGTTAACTTGATAAATATGAGAGCTGAGGATGCCGATGCGAGCTTGAGGAATACAACAATGTTGGAAAAGATAAGCAAAGCACTTTTCCTGTAGTCTAAAGTATCCATGTGCCGTATACCAACATACCACGCGGGGCGGTCAGAATCTATGTGGTCACTACCATTGGATTGTTTCTTGGTATCATCATCTTGGTCCTTTTTTCGGATAGTAAAGTCTTCGTCAATTGATATATCACGTGCCAATACGTATGCTAATATATCGGTCAGACGCTTGTGTCGTCCAAAGTATTCTTGATTTTCAGGCATGAATGACAGATTGCGAATAATGTTGATGATACATAGGCAACGCTCTCGAGTGGATAGCCAGACATCGGAAGTTGTCTTCTCTAGTGATGGTATTAAGCTCTTCATTTCGTCCAGAGACATCTCAAATAATTGGCCGTAGGTTTGATCCTTTTCAGACGCAAGAGCCAACTTTTCATCATTGGTGCTCTGTGCGTCATAACGGGAATTGACTCCCATAAGATCCTGTTCTAAGTAGTCTAGCAATACATCCAACAAATCATCACAATGTCTCATGGAAAGCACCACTGCTCGATTAGACGTCAATACCGTCAATATGTTAAGTGCATTACTGACTTCCAACTTCATTTCGGACTTGAGAGACATAGTTAAAGCATGAATGTCCACAACGCCTATATGAATGACAACCTATTAATCGAGATTGACCAACCCGGGTCACACCATGCACAAAAAAACGGATACTTGCCTAGTTCGCCAACCGTAGGTAACATTGGCCGAATTTCATATCTGTCAAAGTATTTCAAATCTACACCTCCATAAGTATCCACATTTCTGGTCTTAGGAATATAAGTGACGTTTTTATCAGGTCCTGCTGAGAGAGGTGACTGTATTGCCGCTTCACTATCAGCCGCTTTGACAGTTTGCGATGGTGATCCTTGAGCTGCAACACGTACATCCGTTGCTAGAGGGCCATTATTTGGAGAGTCATGTAATTGTTGGGGTGTACCACTTGAAGGAGGCATATGTGATTCGGCACCCGACAATGACGGTGTAGCAGTTGGCGTAGCCAATTGGCTATTATCTTGAGATGACTGTGATGCCGTTCGTGCTCGAGCCTGTTGTGCAATAGATGGAGGTAAAGCCATGGGTATGGCTTTTTGAGATTGAAGATGTTCATTCCATAGTTTCTCTGGTGATGATTTATCCTCGTTTGATTTCACGTTAGCTTGTGCCATCTGTGTATAATCAGGCTGCGGCGTTTGTACTCTCGTTGCCTGATTCATCTGAGGTTGAGCCACAGCGGCTGCCGATAACTGCTGTGGCGTGCTAACACCACCAACCATTTGCTGCTGCTGTTGTTGCTGCAATGCTTGCTGGCGCTGATAATGTTGTTGCTGGAGAGCTTGTATTTGCTGCGGCGACAGACCAGCGTGCGCATTTGGACCCGGAAAATTGGCCTTGTTGTAAGGACTAAATCGTTGTGCACCTTGAACAGGATTACGGTGCTATAACCGAAAAAAAAAATTTGTGTAAATCGATCTGTAACATCATCACAAAAGAAAGTATGCCGTATATTTACCATTTGAGGGGATGTACTGGCAGAGTTCGGTTGGTTGACCATGGCAAAAATCTTGGCAGGAGAACTGTTGGCGCTTGAGATTGCATTATTGCCCATGACTGAAAAAAGGGAAAAATATGGTTTAATAGACTAGATCAATACTACCTGTTCGCACCTGATCCAAACTTACCATTGCCAAAATTTTGGCCAGCAATCATGGGACTGCTACTCATGGCAGGCGAGGCAGTACCTGTATTCGCATAATTTGTATGATTCATGGATGGAGACTGCGCTGGGGATTGTTTGGCTGCGAGGAACGAATCGATTGTTAATAATGGAATCCAAACATTATGACGAACTAATTGGTTAGGACAAATCGCAAACCTTGTTGCTGAGCATTCATCATATTAGCTGTCTGTTGTTGCATCATGAAGGGACTGGTCGCCGCCGCCGCCATACCCATTTGCTGTCCATTCTTGAACTTTCCAGCGTTCTGTTGCAGTTGCTGCATTTGCGCTTGAATCTGAGCTGGCGTGTTTGCAAACTGTTGATAACGACCAACCATTGCATTGTTAACCATGGGTTGTTGATTCATACCGTTTCCGTTAGCAGCAGTAGCCAAGTACGCAGGTTGTGAAAATGGTGATTGAGATTGTTGATGAGCTTGATTATATGTCGGATTTGTCATCATACTACCATCTGGACTCATCATACTCTGCAAATTCTGATTGAATACGGGATTCATGCTGGCCATCAATTGTGGATCAACCGAGCCAAATGCTGCAGCGGAGAAGACTGGGTTGTTAGCTTGAGGCACGCTTGCAGCATAGCTATTCATGGTTGAAGCGGCTGAGTTATATGGAGAGCTGTACGCCATAGCAGCGTTGGGCATTGCTGGAGATGCGTGCTGTTGTTGTGCATATGGCATCATCATTCGAGGATTTTGCATCTGTTGCCGCTTTACCTGTCCACCAGCTTGTTGATTAGCAAGAGCGTTCTGTAAAAAGAAGTTTGGATCCATGATGTAGTCCTAGTTACTTGGTATTTTTGAGAGGATGTACAAATTGGTTGGCCTTTACAGAGATACCAATGCGATATGGCTTTTTGGATTCACGAGTCCGTCAGCAGTAAAAGGGAAGGGGGAAATAAAAAAGTGAACAGAGAATTTGAAAAGGTTAACGACCAAATCGCGTGGTGTTAATCAAAGTATACAGCGCGTATTATGTGGGTGGCGTGTATGATATGGCAAATGGAGCCGGCGCAATGAAGAGCGTGAATTGCTTGACAGCACGATGCAATTTTGGGAGGTTCCTCTTTTTTCCTGCTCGACCATTGTATAAGGCAAGGAACATAGAAGATCAGAAAAATGACGTAAGTTTATAAGGCGAAAATAAATTTTAGTAAAAATAATATGAATATTACCAGCCACTGGATGGCTTGAGATGTTGGTTAAAGTTGTGATAGCATTGCAATAACATAAAGTCATGAATATAATTACGCGTGTGGTCGCTAAACCAAGATACGATCAGCAGGCACTTCAAATGAATTGTTTGTAAATTTAACAAACCGCCAACATTAATAAATATTTCACCTCACTTGCTACCTTAAGATTCCATATTATACATAGGCATCTGACAAGCGCGTTTTTGATTAGGTAAATATTGTGGCAATACAACATAACAATAATGGACAGCAGTAACGTTAGCTTCCGCTCTAGCACTCAATTTTCATCGACATCATTGTCTATTCTAGATCTCCCATCGCTGGAACGCTGTTTCTTGCCAGTTTCAAATTATAATTCACCTTATTGTTAAAGCGGCTCCAGTAATCCCCAATGCATAATTGCGCGCCTGAAACTTATGTAGGTTAAAATAAAGCTAGAGGCCATGAAATTCATGAGTGAATAAACTAAAGATGATAGCAGTTAGTATGATGAAACCATGTAACGGCAACGTACGGCAGTCGCAGTGAGAGGGAAAAAAGTAAAATTCAAAATACAAAAATAACTGGGGGGCCAGTCACTTCACTGAAATTGATCATGATTTTGGAGCACGGAAAGCGGTGTATACTGAACAAGGTACGAATGAAGGGATAAAAGTTCGACATTTTGCTCATCTCGGTCAAAATCGGTCAAAAACGATACTTATTCAGACTCTTGCTCACTCTTATAATATATAATCTTCCTCATTCAGCTCTCCACTTGAGATTCTGTAATCAAGTTCAGATTTTCTCCACCGTTTAATCTTCACACCTAGAAATTGCTTGACTTCCGCAACTCTGGCCATGACAACACCAGTACCAAGTATTGTCTTCTTAAAAGAAAAGGCGAATAATAACCAAGATCCATATGAAACCCATTTTAGTGAACACAAGTTCAAATGTGTGTTTGTGCCAGTTTTAGAGCATTGCCTTACACAGCTGGAAGAACTTGGAAACATATTAAGCGACGAAACCCGGGGTTACTCAGGATTGGTTGTCACTTCAAAGAGAGCAGTAGACGCACTCAGTCAAGTGTGGTCATCGCTTGAAGATACAGCTAGAAAAATCTGGACAGAACTGCCGATATTCACGGTCGGACCATCTACTGCTAAATTGGTACGGGAATTAGGTTTACAACCCGTTGGTGAAACGTCAGGATGTGCGCAAAGGCTTGGCCAAGAAATGATACAGCATTTACAAAATAGCCACCACCAAAAACCTGTTAAATTACTGTTTTTAGTTGGCGATAAGCGACGAGACGAATTACCCACGATGATGAGGAACGCGTCGATCACGATGGACGAGTTATTGGTATATGAAACACAATTGCGCAATGACCTAGAGGACGCCATCCAAGATACAATCACAACAATACCACAACCGAATTGGGTAGTTGTGTTCAGCCCATCGGGTTCCAAGGCTTTAGATATTTTATACCACAATTTACAGAAGAAACAATATCCCAAACCGCGCATTGCGGCTATAGGACAAACCACCAACAAGCATTTGAAGGACCGAGGATACGACGTGGACGCTGTAGCCGAAAAGCCTGATGCATATTACCTCAGGCAAGCGGTACTCCAAAGCATGGATAAATGTTTTTGACAGTAGGTGGTAAGACAAAAAAACCTTTACTGTAATGCGTAACTCCCCGAATTGAGTGGAACAGCGTCACGCGATTGTGTTATTTCACTGTAAATGAATGTTATTTTTTGACTACGACTGGGAATAAGTTTTTTCCATTGAACCAAAAGACAAGAATAGACGTGTAACGATGTAGCGAAAACTTTTTTCTAATTATGCTGCAATCTCCTGTTCTAATGGTCCCCAAAATAAACCATAATTCATTGATACTCTCCGCCTCTCAGCCTATAGAGTCGACCCCCTTTCGAAGTCCAGTTTCCGATGACAAGCTATGACACGGAGTCACTGTTTCAATTGTATCAGTTCCATCACAATGCTTGTTCAATTGATTATATCAATCCCTTAATCATTCAAGAAAGCTCTTTCTTCTCGATGAGAATGATATTACGACAGTATATCAAAGTACTTGGCTGAATTACACCACTCAGAGGCGGTGGCTCATTCAATCAATCTGTATGACCTCCGCAATGCAAAATATGTCCGCTGCGACTGTACTAAAAAGACCAGCAGACACGCCGAACTGCACGGTAGCGAACTGGAGAGTTCACCCTATAATATCCCAACAGCTCCGTTTTTGAATAAAATTGCCCTGATTTATAAACCAGGCAAACTTCTCTTTTTACCGATTGCTTTTTTTATCCTGATATGGTGACTAAATTGCTTGCAATTGGATTGATCGGAAGCTCTCTGATAGCTTTATCAGATGCTGCTTCTTCCAAGGCAACTACCTCAACCACTCCAACTCCAACCTCTACTGGTTTGCTTGCCGTCAATTCTCCCGCTTGGTTGGCATCCATTACTCCTTTGACTGGTCTACCCACCGCATCTCCTACAGGCTCAATCCCAACTGGTCCCCTGGCTACCAGTGTTCCTGGTTTCAATGTTTCTGCTTATCCCACTGGATGGGCAACTCCTCCAACCGATAGTGCTGAAGTTAAAGCTGTCATCGCTGCTCTTGACTGGACAAAAGTTCCCAATGCCCCCACTCACAAGGCTGAATCTAACGGAGATCTGGATATGACTGGTTACGACGCCAATACCGATCCTTACTGCTGGTGGAGTGACACCAATTGCGTTAAACCCAAGGTTGATTACCTTCCAGAAGATATTTATTACTGTCCTCGACCTGGTAAGTGATAATTCCTCACCTTGAAATCAATGATCAAATTATGATGAAATAGTCATTTACCCGGTAATTCTATAGGCGATTGGGGCTTGACATACGACGACGGTCCCTTCAACCCAGCCGATTTTAGCAAGCTTAGCGATAGTCCCTGGGCTGAACCTAACTTGTATGACTTTTTGGCCAGCCATAACCAAAAGGCAACTTTGTTTTGTAAGTCTGAGCTTTTCCTTTGATATTATTGAACTTGGTGTCCAAAAAAAATTTTTTTGAATAACTAAAACATCACAACAAAAAGACATTGGCTCCAATGTCGTTGGTTTCCCTGCTGCTGCTCAGAGAGCTATTTCGGACGGTTTGACCATTTGCGTTCATACTTGGTCTCACCCTCAAATGACTTCCATGACTAACGACCAAGTTGTTGCTGAACTCTATTGGACTCTTCGTGCTATTAAAGAAACAACTGGTATCACTCCACGTTGCTGGCGTCCACCGTATGGTGACGTTGATGATCGTGTTCGTGCTATTGCTTGGCAAATGGGCATGAGAACCATTATCTGGGATGAAGATACTAATGACTGGAACATGCCTGGTGATGGTGGTGGTAACCTATCTCCCAATACTGTTGATGGCTATTTCCAAGGTTGGATTGACGCTTATAAGAATGGTACCGACAGAGCCAACGGTCATATTGTTTTGGAACACGAATTGAATAACTCTACTGTATCCATGGCTGAAAAATGGCTTCCAACCCTCCAAGAAACCTTCAATGTTGTTCCCGTTCACGAGTGCATGAATATTTCCAACCCTTACTGGGAGACCAACTTTATCTATCCCACCGAGAATGGAACCGCTAGTGCTAGCTCTGTTCAATCCAATGCATTGTCTACCGCCCCTCCAGCTTCAGGCACTGATGCTGTCCAAAATGCAGCTCTTAGTGGTTCTGCTGTTGCCACTACCACCGCCTCTTCTGCTGCCTTCACTACTGGAGTTAGCTTCGCCTCTGCCATGCTCGCTGCATTCATTGCGGTCATTCTAATGTAGAAGCAACTAAGTTGATAATATATTCATAAAGTGATGCTCCATTCCCTAATCAATTCCTAAATATCTTTCATGTTAATTGCTTATTGTTCCTTGAAAACATACCTACACTGACTCATGATTGACACGAAAAAAATTAATAATTATATATACGATTTTTTTTCTTTGTTTAATTACTTTTATAAAGTCCCAGGACATAACATAATCGATTGCAAAAGACTTTCCGTCTTATGTTGATGATAGTGAGAAAATATACAACCAAAAAAAAAGAAGGAAAGAAATTGAGTGTCTTTTACTGAAAGCTCTGGATGTCAATTTGTTGGCTGCCAACAAAAGAATTCTCACTATTGTGTCTAAAAACGGTTAGAAAGGTTTTTCGCAGGTACCGTAAACGGCGCCATTGTATCGGCGGCAGTAAAGGCCTTTGCTGCATACAGCGTTCTGGCTGCACACTAATTGCAATGGCCATAAATAGGATTGGTTAGAGACTGTATAACTTTCTCCGCATTAAGTAATACCGCGAAACGTCATACCTGCGTGATCTTCGATTTTTCTTTCGGGGAAAGAGGCAGATGCAGCGACGGCAAATGCGATGACAATAAAGGACGCAAAGCGTGAGCAGATCATGATGAAGTTTGAAAGAAAAAGGGAAAGAAAGGGAAGAAAAATAATTTCAAAAATATATTTGAATTTTGATTGCTGCAGAAGAGCAACCTTAGCTACGTTTGCAATTATGATACGATCCATGTCCCTTTCTTATTTTTTTGTCGTGCTATGTGCTACGGTGAGTATTGTGCTATAATGGAAAATATACTGATAAAGGCGAGAATCTACAGATCATAGGTCAGTAGTGGACAAGACTATTCGAAGACATTTGCTTGTTAATAATAAACAGAGAGTTATTTTGTGTAGCTTCCTCTTCTCGGTATCTAACATTTTTACATACCTCATTCTTTTTTAAAGTTTTCTTTACTGGGCATATGCCCAATCCAACTAAATACCTTAATACTTTGGCCATACGCAAATAGTCTTGTTTATTCGCGATGTCCAAAGTTAATTGCAAAGTTCATAGTGTATAACATTCCCTCTTCTACGTCGCTTGACGATATTATAGTAATAAATGTTTATTCTCTGTTTTATACAAAGTGTGCATTTGCGACTGAAGAGCACGAGCACGTAGTATTCTCGGTATTTAAGTCTAGTGGTGTTGCAAGATGGAGGATGGTTGATGTCCAATAGGTAGTAATGCAAAGCGTGGAACTTGCTCTGCTGCTGGTAATATATTAGGTAGTTCCGAAGTACTGCTAGTATGTTTTCGAGTACTGAACAAAGACCAAAACTCAGTAAAAGGGGGCAAAGTATGTGAGGTACTATATTATAGAAGACAGGACTTACATGGCTGGTGGTCGTCTTGTTGGGGAGAACAATAAGCCAAGCATAACTGCGCATTTATTGTAATTCCGTTCGACATTGCTGATTATAAACGGTTGGAATACTCTCATGTTGATAGGATCGATCTAGAAAGTAGGGGATTAGTATGGTTGGCAGCACATCTTAGTAGAAAGATAACGCTCTTAATTTACCTTTGACTTGACTTTGCTGATAGCTGCCTTTAGATGATCAGGGCCAACACTAGTCTGAAGCAACTTGGAGAGGAACTGCAGGTCGAATAACAATTGCAGAGCTCCTTTTTCCGTCAATTTGCTATCTTCAGCGAGAGAGCCCGTCAAGATACTCTCGTAGCTGACCTTTGTTCTTTCCAATAATTTCGAACACAACATATCAATGCTCGTCTATGTCAATAACAGCGTGTGTCAGAGTTTGATATTTGCAACTTGAATATACAGGCAAGAGAAAACTTCATAATTGGCATCACCACTGATGAATTGCTTAGCTTTACCTCATCGAGTGTGCCACTATGGGCATGATGAATTTCTTTACAAACGTCCAAAAGAGCTTCTATCAGCGCGTTGGTCGCATAGGCTGGTAACCGTATACCTTCCACATCGCCGGCATCTTGCATAGCTAGGTAGAGAAGTTGAATTTTGAGATTAGACCATAGAAAAGAAATAGATTCCCACCAAAATAATAGTGCATACTCTGCCAAAGTACAGCAGAAGTGTTGAGGTCATTCCATTGCTCATTTTCTAACATGTTTATCAATTTCTTGCCAAACAGGCCCGCGCAATATTCGGACCATAGTTCATTAGCGGCGTGGTATATAGAAATAAACTTATTTTGAGTGTCCAAGTAGGCTTGCACTATTAAACCAAATCAATGAGCATAAGTTGTTTTGGAACTACAATCCGGTAATGAAATACTGACCTCTATCTGCATAACTGTCCAGTGCTAAGGTATACTGTAGGCTATTGTTGGGTGTCTTATGAGTGAATGCAATAAGCAAGTCATCTGACGATAGCCCAATGCAACGAGCTAATCTTCCGAGGAATATAACTTGATATCTTGCACCATCTGCGAAAGATAGGTAAGAATTTGTCTACTGTGTTGAAACTACTCCATGACGTCGAAAACTGACCTTCATCGCTGTCCATTGAGTCACTGCTGAAAGAGGACAGCTTCTCCAAAGTTCGCTCAACGTATTCATCGACAGCCGTAATACATTTACTATGATGATATTTCAGATAATATTGGGTATCCCTATTTGAAGAGCAAAGCAATTTAGTGAGCCATAAGACTAGAATTATATAGAAACCATGATATTACGCTTACTTTGAACACGAGAACAGTGTGACTACGGTTGAGTTGGGGATGTCGGTCTTTTCTGTAAAGGTGTCTAGTGCCGCACCAATACTCTGATAGTCACCAACGTTATTCCGGATAGCTGTATCAAAACTCTCTTGCATTTTACGGCAGCTAGGTGGATAACAGGAAGCACAGTTCTTGACACTCTGTTTAAGCTTTACAATGTCAATTGTTGAAGTGGAAGGCGGAAGCACAAGTCCAGATGCTATCTGACTGTCTCCGCGCTTGCCATGTTCCTTTGCTTTTGATTGCGAGGACCAAATGTATGAACCTATATCTATTTCTAAAAAAGAAACGATCAGCATATCTAGATATTAGTAAAGGAATGCAATATAATCAACAAAATATACCACTGGCATATTCCTTGAGGTTCGCTACAAGATATTCCGAGAGAATGTCAGCCTGATCTTTAATCAATGAAGTACGTTCGTCAATGAGAGACTCCAGCCGTTGATTGAATGGCGTTTTCAAAATGGTATCCCATACAGAAAGAGACTTCCCAAAAAGTGCTTGACATGCAGAAACCCATATATTACTGTCGTTTGCAGGGGTTACCTGCCTATTAGTGGCAATTTCATCATCTATCAGTGCCTCCCATATTGACTGTCGCACATCCAGCAAGGTCTTTATATCGGTACATTCAGTCAATAGTTGTGCAATTTTATCCCTCAGCAAATCAGTTGCCATTTTCATCCAATGGCTGACATCTTGTTGAACAGATTCTAGCTGCATGCCTTCTCCTTCTTCCCCAAGGATGTTGATATAAGGTGTATATTTCTGTATGGATTCGGGCAGATATCGCACCAATAGATGCACATTGGTATTTGGAGAATAAATACGAGAGATAGCTGGCTGTGTACAGCTGGCGGGGGATCCAATTCCCAAGTTTTGAAGACGCGACTGATCTGCATTTATAATGGGTTGTATGGAAAAGCTGCATTGCAACTGTCGCACATAGGATGATATGAGATTATCGGAGAGTCCCATATCGTTGGGCATGATGTGCAAAGATTGACTCAATGAACTAATTTTTAAGACGTAAATACTCCAAACTTGAGTAATAACTTGCTTTATAAGCTGGACCGCATCTTGTAGCTGTTGTATGATATGAGTTTTTGGCTGAGAAGTATTGGCAGGTTTTGTTTTTGAAAATTCCACAGTGGACGTCAAGGCTGTCATTCGCATACTCAAAAGCTTTCGAAAGCTATCTTTCAAAGTTACATCGTCTAGCAACATCAGCGACAACAATGACTCTGTCACAACCTGATAGAATGTACATTAGTATCACAAACCCTGGAGTCAAGTGGCGAAGGGGATATCACTACCTGTGCGCTGCAACTAGTGTTCTTTAAGTGATTTTCAGCTTTTTGAATAATGTGTAATCTAAACTGACTGATGGCATCCCATTGCTTTTGGACTACGGGGAACGTATTCTTTCGAGAGCAGACATTAGATCTCAGCAACTCCCAACGATAACCGTTACCAATTTTACTTACTATAACAACAAATGGGACATCTTCTTCAATTTGGAGGTTTTTGTAGACCATCTTGGCTAATAAAAATAGTCGGCTAGCTTCCAAGTAAAGATCGTTCTCCAAGGCATACCAAATCTGAATGTACAGGATGTTATTTTTTTTAGTGATCAGCACATAGCAAAAGCTGCGTGAAGTTTATGTTGAAATATACCTGTTCCGGTACATCCACCAGCAACTTCATCTGGGCTGCCGACACGTAAAGGTACCGCTTTTTTTCACCTACAGAGGCCGTTAAACCAATATGCTCTAAATCTTCTGACTGTTGATTTAACAGGTACTCACTGTCAACACCACTCTCGCTTCCAGGTTGGATTTTGGTCGCCTTCTGGTGAATAGTATCTACGTCGCATGAAACTTGCATTAAATCAAATTTAGACTGGACGGCATTAGCAGCCTTCTTCATAGAAACGATGGCATCTGCAGCAGATATCAAGTCACGATACTGCTCGCTATGAGACGAAAAACAATCGCGGCAATAGGATCAGAAAATCTCGGCTTTGTAAAATCACGTTTATGACACGCATCCTTACCCAACCATGGAGCGTAATTCCTGTTTCTTTTCCTCTATTTCGGCTCTGCATGAGTAGGAGCATCGAATATCAGTGGACGAGGTTTAATTCCGGGATATTGCATTGAATGAGTACTTGCCTTGTCTTTCTCTCCAAACCCCTCAGCTCATACACACTCATCTGTGTGAATAGATCTTCAGCACTGGTTTCATCTGTAATAGATGGTGATTTCATGCCGATTCTTTAAAGACAATGGAGGACAGAAGTTGAATCTAATTTGCTGAACCTGAAAGCGAACTGTTAACTCTATCCACCACCAGCCACAAACGCCACAATAAGCTACAGCATTACGATGTAGTTTTTCTTGGATATGTAAAGAGCAGTGAATAGATTGATTGATGATCATAATGGGGAAAAAGACATTGGCATACGAATATTTAGGTCATTGATTTAAAAAACCATGATTTGTAAAGACAAATACTAAACGATAAGGTAATTGAAGGTTAAACAAAAGTAAAGGGAAGAACAGAAAAAATAATTTGATGTATCTCCTATCTGCGCTGGATATTGCAAAGGCATCCCGTCCTTTCCACAACATTGATAAACGCCCATTTTCCTTTACTGTCGCCAACCCGCATTGAGTTGCATCAAAGTCATAACTGCGTCCATGGGGTAATCTCCACCTTGTCCATTAGCTGGTTTTGCGGTGTCAGTCTGCTCTGCAGATGATTTGCCTTCCTTGGCGCCTTGGTCACCTTTGGAGCTCTCTTCCTTGCCTTCATTTGTACCTTCCGCATTGCTGGCAGAGCTAATCTGCTCAAGAGGAATTTTATAATCTACAGACTCTGCTTTGCTGCCAGCGTCTGAAGTGGGGATCTCCTGTAGAGGGTAGGGCATTGCATGAGCTACAGATACAACGTTAAAACGATATTGACTGCTGCTTTCACTTACCGAGGTATATTGGGCAGCTTCAGCAGACTGCTGCGATAGCAACTGATTTAGTTGCAAAAATTGAGGGCTCTGTAAGACAGCAGCGGCGGCTGCAGCTGTAGCATTCGGGTCATTCTTGTCGGTTTTAGTCAGGACAACAGCAAGATTAGATTGCAGCAACTTGGCGGCTGTTGTAGGTGAAAGAGGTGGTAGATTATTGCTAACCATGGCGAAAAGCTCTGAGCCTTGTTGCTGTAATGCTTCTAGCTGAGCAGGAGTAAATGAAGCCATTGAATGTGCTGATTGATAATCGTTTGACGAACTCACGGCTGGAGTTGGTGTGCCTGCTCCCATAGCTCCATTGACCGCAGTTTTCCGACGTTCTTTCTCTTGTCTTTTTCTCTGTCGCTTGACAAATTCTTCTTGTATCCATTGGGATTTAGTCGCACTTTCAGCTTTTCCGAATAACCTCGTCGCCCTCTTATTTACGCGGCATCGCAGATCGTTATCCTTGTCTGGAGTAGTGTATGGAGCGAGTCAGTAAGACATATAAAAACTCAGTACTTATATCAAATGGGAAACGTACTTCTGTCTTCGTTCTGTTCTCTCCATCTCTTCTTACGTTCCCTGTTTTCAGCTCTAACCTAGATAATTGTACATTTTTGTTAAATATGTATATTAAATACTGGTAAAAAAAAAAAAAAAAAAATTGGAGCCTTTTGAAGCTATTCTGCTTTGCAACAATTTGGCGATCAATTTGACTAAGGAAAATATTGCCCACGAGAAACTAACTCATTCCATACCTTTTGATTTGCTAACTCTCGCTTAACCAATTCTGCTGCATGGTTGACATCTTCCATTTTCTGGGTGGTAGCAGTAGCGATGACATTAGCGTTGCCTGAGTCAGCGGAAGTTACTAATGAGTGGTAATTGCCCGCGCCGTTTGTGTTATTGGCAGCAGCAGCAACGGCAGCAGCAACAAGTTCAGCTTGAGTAGCCGCTTGGTCTCTGTCTTGATCAGTTGGTGGAAATGCATAAGGTTCGCCAAAAACGGCCTCCATTTGATTTTGTTGGGAAGTACTATCTGATGAAGTTTGTAGCTCGTTTTCGCTGCCTACGCCGGTCATGGACACGTCAAGATATGAAAAAAATCCAAGTAAAGTACTAGTGATAAACTGATAGTGGATAGAAGGAGGAGAAACTGTTAACTTCACTGAACAGGTGCAGTCTAATAAAGGACAAGCGCTTCTGTGCATGTTATGGAAGGACCGAATGGAAATTGCTGATTCATCATGGCCATCATTTCAAGGTTTGAGAAATTATATTCCATTTTGCACTTTGATCCTGCGTATGCTCTTCACTGACGACAGAACATAAAAAAAGTCAGCTTGGGACTACTTACTTGACTCTCTTTTTTCAATAAGCGGTTTGCGCACTTGGACGGCGAAGAGAAAGAGTCACAGACAAGACAGTCTCGATGTTGACTGCTTGAGTGAAAGTCCAAAATTCAAACAAAAATAAATAAAAACAACGCTAGTGGCTATTTCATTAGCCAATAAAATTGCTCTCTCTGAAACCACTTGTCCAATGGTAATGGGTAGTTTATTATGCGTACTCATTGGGTATGGTTGAGCACTGCTATGATGCTGGTCAAAGCTGCTGTGGAAAATGTCAATATAAAAAATCTAATATAACGAGGAATATTATCCGTAACGATTCTACTGTACCTTTCATAGATTGTATGGTAACGCTATGAGCATCTCCCCAAAACCGGACCCACTTGATAACAACATTATCAATATACTGCATGACATAAAGAAACCGTTGGCTTTGTATTAATTCATTACCTCGAATAATTCCATTGGCAGCGATGCTCCCGCTGAACGAACCGCTAAATATATACAAGCCAAAGCGATAGAGTATGAATCATGTTCAAGAGCAATAGATGGATAGCATATGCTACAGAGATATTTGTCGATTATTGTTATATATATGTATAAACCACATCGTTGCCATTCTGATTTCCACATACCTATCCCAAGCGTAAACCCAGGTCAATCGAGCCACTAAAGCGAGGTCGACATCAAGGTCCTCTTCAAAATATTGTTTGATGGCATTTTGTAAGACCTTCTTGTCTGGATGACCATCACTCGCTGACCTACCATTCCGTGATATGTCCGTTTGCCAAAGGCGACGATCGCTCTCATCATCCATAAAGACTGGGACGCATCCCATCCCCTTTAGTACTTTAAGAGCAAAGGTAAACGGTAGATCTACATCCAAATTGTATCCCAAGGCTCGGGTGAGTATTAATTCGCTTGTTGTTAAGGAAGTTCGAAGTCTATAGTAGTACTTAAGCATATTGTCAGCATGGGCGATCCCGTTGATCACGACTATCGCATCATTTTCCAATTGTGATATTCACTCACTTCATCAATTTCTAATATACTGTCGCTTTGATGTATAAGTCTAAGATCCAACTGCAATTTAGTATCAATCTTTGCCGAATACGGGTTACGATCATGTCATCATACCTATAGCACACATTGATCACATCTCGAATCTTGCGGACCACTTCTGTTGCCTTACAAGCCAAATGCAGACATGTCGTGGCCAGTAGCTATTAAGAGACCATAAGATACTAAACTAAATAAATGCATAAGTATACTGAACAGTAGGTCTTACCTCGTCATCGCGATCCAGCGCGAGATTGACGTCTACTGCATGGTCGTTCATTTCTGCCGCAGAATTAGTTACCTCATTAGACATGAATTTCTTGAACTTTTGTTGGTATATTATTGCTGTAGCTGCAGTTTTTATAGGTCTGGTTGGCGTTGTGCCGAGTATCAGTATTGTTGAATGGTTGGCTGACATGCGATACTACGAAATAAGAACTTACAGATCTAACATTATGCTTGCTTCATGAAAGAAATGAATATTAACAAAGCGTTCTTCGGATCCTGGGATTTGATCTAGATTCTGCTTCTCTACATCAGTCAGTTGATTCGATGGCGTCTCCTTCATAGTATGTAATGTCGACTTCAATCGATCTTGCTAGTTATGTTGAAGGAAGGTGATCAAATGGTGTGCGATGTCGACAATCGAAAATTTATTGGCTAACAATTTTTAAAAATCGAAAAAGAAATACTTTTTTCCTTTTTACAACAGCTACGCTATGTATACTTGGAAAGTTGGTCCTTCACCGCCTCACACGATATATAATTAGTATCGTCTGCTTTATCTGAGGCACATCGCAATTGACCATCCAGTAACCAATTGACGTACTCTGTTTCCAAAACTCGCTTCTCGATATTGTTGAGCGTTTGGAAAACAACCAGTATATCATATCGAAGCAATCCTATTCTCTCCCGAGTGAAGGACAGCTCATACGCAAAATGTCGATGATAAGAAGTGAACCAGTTGGATGCTTTCTTAGCAATGGTGCCGTTAACACCTGGGGTATCCGTAAATGTTGGTCTAGATTGCAAAAACATATCCACGCTATGCAGCATTCAAAATTAGATGAGCTATCCATGTATGAGAACTCAGAATGTCAAACATTAAATTGTATACCTTTGCGAAGCGTTCAAAGTTGGATTCGCATCAATTAATTCCCGTTCAATATCTTGGAGGTACACTGCTCGAGAGTATATTACTTGGTCGTGGGATGTGCCCTTATTGCCTGGAGTATAAGATTGTAGTCGCCATATCAAAACCGTTAGGATAATTGCAGCTACAGCTATTTGGGTTGTAGAGAATGTGAATAGAGGGGATATCCAAGATAATAACTTGCTTTCACGGGAAGCTTTAGCGATCGCTGCTTCTGCTTCTTTAGCTTCCTTATCTTGCGCCTCCAGTGTCGGAACCGCCTCCTCTCCCTTCATAGCCGCTGGACCACCTGATACCTTTCCAGCGAGCTTTCCAAACTTCAGTACATCCGCCTTCACGATAGGGAGTAACGCCGCAATCGTATCCGACATACCCTTCAGTGCCGCCTTGTTTACCATACCTATAATGTCATTTCATTAACAATGCGTTGCTCAATGTCATAGAACATATGATGTTGAACTTACTTTTAACCATAATACTCTTGAGCCATTTCACTCCAATATGACAAGTAAGCTTGCATTTTTTCTTGCTAACCCAGGTTATGCAAAATTTTAGGCAGGGAACGAAAGCATCTGCATAAGGTAATTGTGCAGTCTTGGTCGAGGCAGTAACTACATAACATCTGGAATTAGAAACAAACCGGGTCAGCGTGACGAAGGAATTAGTACGAATAAATGCGACAAAATCATCAATGTTGGTAAAAGCAACGAAAACATACAAGTGGCTATCTTCCTTGACAATGGTTTGCGTTTCCACAACCTCAGTATCTTTCACTTTGACTAAATTTGATACATAAGACGAAACGTAAGTAAAACATTTCCATTTACATTGATATTTAGCAAGATAATGGAAAGCTGCTACATACCCATAGGATTATTCACAGGCATGATATACTTGAGAACTCTTTCTGGCTTTTCTTCGCCGTTATTACTCCATTTAGTTACAGTAAGCCCTGGAAGCAGTACATTAGTTCCCATGAACAGCTAGATTGTGCTGTCAAGACGACCGTTCTTGCCACACTTACCGCTATTCCCCTTTGATGTATTCATTTTATTCCAAACACCTCCGTCTGCGCTTGGCCCAGTTTGCTCATCTGAAAATAGGTACTCAAATAACTTCTTGGCAGAAATTGGCAGTTCAATTTCACCTTCTAATTTGTCCAAATGATCCTTGCAGTCGCAAGATACTGGACCTGACGGTTCTTTCACGTTGGCTGGTAGCTCATCAGCTGCAAGATAATCTGTTAGATCTCAATGTCTCGTCATACACTTCAATAATTACATACCATCTGATGTATTAGGTGTAGTCGTATCTGCAGCTACGTCTGTGATGGATTCAGCACCAGACGCATGAGCAGTTGTTGGGGATGATTCGTCCCCTTTCTTGTGCGTTTGGGTCTCGTCAAATAACTTATTGCCACCAGCAACCGCCGTAGCTGCCATCATAGCAGCCGCAAGAGCTCCTGATGTGGCAGGCATAGTCTTGGGACCATTGGAGGACTTTCTAGGAGCCTTCTTCGTCTTTGCTTCCTTTGCTTCTTTTTTGTCTTTCGTTGAAGGCTTATCAACTAGTGAGGCATCAGATCCATTAGTTTGAATCTTGGATGATCCTTGAGTTTGTGCGCTCTTCGACGTTGAGATAATTGTGGTTGGCTGATTATCTTTTGCTCGACTGCGTGACACAGCGAGATTTTGAATGATGTCAAATAGATCTTGTAGAGGCATTGCCTATTTACAAAAAACTTATGTTGAAGTTTCAAACAAATGAAGTGAACCACCAGATCAACTCGCTCTTACCTGCCCGGATTTAGCATTATCAATAGCTAGTCTCATTCGCTCGGCAACAGCCTCAACGTCTTGCATAAGAGTTTTCAGAACAAACTGAGTGGTCTCTTCTCCTTCTTTAATAGTAATAGACAAAGCTATATCATCCTTCTTGCCACTTCCGTGGCCAGCAACAGAGGGATCGCGCACCAATCGAACAGATTGAATATCTTTCAGTTTGACTGCAATCTAATGATCGATGTATAAGCTTATATGTGGTTTTCCAGCTTGAAATGAAGGAAGAAGACTTACTGTGTTTACGCAGGTCATCATCATACAACTGTAAAACCAGAATGTTTCCTGGGTTAGAAAGGCTCGTCCTGTGTATGCATGTCCATAACTTGATACTGGTAAATCCTGAATCGCTGTATCTTGTTTGATGGGTATTTCTGGTAATGATGGTGTAACTGGGGTAGTTGGAGGATCGTCACTAGCTGGTTCAGAGCTTTCAGCAGCAGCTGGTCTATGAAGGGAAGCTAGAAAAGCTGTATAATATCCATAAGGGTAATCATAGAGCATGAGAAATATCATATTAGTTACGGTATACCTAATGCATTTGTCGCTATATATCTCCACATTATACTCCAACCACTTACCATCTACGACTACTTCTTCTTGGCCAACTCCTCCAAACAAACGTCTTAACTCCTGATTTTTAGATTCCATATCCGCGTCATATCCACTGAGGTTAACCTTTTCGACATCTACTTCGATATGAGCTGGCCAAACAACCAGCGATTTAGATTCAGCCGGACCAGATCCACTACCAGCTTCAGCAGAGCCATCAGGATTTGAAAACATGTTAATACCTGGTACGAGAGCCCATGGTATTCCCCAAGTAGAATTCTGCTGACCGGCTAGACTCTGTACGTCGCCTGTGGGTTGGCCAGGTGCGGAAGGTAGAGATTCATCGTCTTTATTACCTGTTCCTGGCAAAGTGGTAACGGATGGCGTTGTAACATTTGAAGCAATTATGGGTGATCCAGATAGTGGTCGGTGCAAGCTTTCTTTGGAAACGTCTCGAACCAAAATTGAGGTAAGGGAACTACTTGTAGTCAATGATCGAGTGCTCATGAAGTTCTTGCCAGAAGATTTGGGGAAGTAGCCTGAAGACTGGATGGACGGCGTGACAATGGCTGTGGTAGTAGTGGTCTCTCCGGATGGTGATATGGTTGTGGAAGTGGCAGTTGAAGGGAAACTAGCATCGGTTGTGACTACTGTAGTTGACTTTGCTTTCGATGATACCAGATTTAGTCCTTTCGGTGACGACTCTGATTTTTCACTATCCGAATTCTTGTCTGTTTGACTCGAGTTGGATTCTCCATAGGTGCTTTCCAGAGCTAGTCGTTTGCTGCTATTGAAAGCAGTAATCCAGTTATGCATTTCCTCTTCTGTCTCGGCCTGCAGCATGAAGGACGGTCTAAGAGGTTCAAATTGTTTAGTATAACCAGTTTGAGATTGTCATTATAAGTGCTCAAAACCCACTTACAGCTGAGCGCAGACAATTTCAAAGCAAAAACGTCGATCAAGGTCAGAAACAACCTTGATATCGCAAAGTAGAACACTGACACGATCATTTACAGTAATGGTGCCTCTAATTTTGTTCGCTGTCCCAACTGTGCATGACCCAAACCAGCCATCATGTAAGAAAAACCACTTTCTCACCCAAGAATATCTGGCTGGCTTTCCTACGACGATACGGTTATACAAATAGCCTTGTTTGGAAGATGTTTCCACCAAATCTTCCAACTTTTGCTTGTGAAATGTAGCGGAGTCACTTGGTGACAATGCGGTAAGTGAGGCTATGGCATTGCTCCCGGTGCCTGGATTGGTGGGAAGGTTATACTGATCCAAATCTCGAGATGGTCTAACCTGCTTGAGGAAATTGCTTTCGATACGTTTTTTGGTCTTTTGCAACTTTTGTAGCTGAAAGTCGCAAGTTTGTCGGTTCTGCAGCGGATACCACCACTGGGATTAGAACAAATATCTAGTTATAGCATAGTGAAACTTTAAATACTCACCTCAATCAGCCATCGTTTCCAAGCACCTACAGAAGATTTTAACTTTTGCCAAACTTCGTGTGCTCCTTCCAGGTCTTCAACATGTGCTACGGTAGCTCCAGTGAAACTTGTTACTATTGCTCGGTCCAAATATGTCCGGAATGCAATAATATGCGTCACATAGTTACTGCACATTCGAACGTATGACTTTCGAATCTCGTGCAATTGAAAGGCATCTTCTCGCAGAGCTGACGCTTCCTTGGTCTTGCTGAGTGCGCTATATCTTGCCAAATGAGATTCATATGATGACAGTTGCTTTTCCATTTGCTTTCGGTACTCCTGTGTCACCCCTATTAGTTCATATGTTGTTACCCACGTATGGGGCAAAAGCCTCTCCAGAACATTTTCTCACCTTGAACTCTTTCACATCCGTCTTTAGAAATTGTGTCAAAGGCTGTAGTAGTTCTTCGTCCACATCCGTGACCTGTAATAAAGTTGAACGTCAAAATGCCTTTTTTGGGATGCATCGCCTCAGTCAACTCCAACCATGGAAACTTCACCTACCAACTTGGTTTTGAAAGCAAGGCTGGTCTGTAGAGCGTCAGTGAACGATCGTATTATGCCACTGGTAAAATCTGAATCTACGAATATGTCCATCAAAACTCAGTTATGATTACAGGCCGACTTGAGACTCGTTATCGCGCAGTTCGGACTTACCGAGAAGCGACTCGTCAATGCCTTGTGGTATAGCTTTCTTACATAAAGCGTTGGTCGTTAGATTGAACTCTAAAAGTATTTAAATAAGAATGTTCATAATACAGTACTACATTTTCTCGTGTATGCATGTGTAAAGGCTGCTTACTGTTGAGTTCGTCGACATAGTGTTTCAACTGTTTGGTCAAACCCTCTAACCACTGTTGAATTTGGTCTACTTGATCTTCCATGTGGGCAATGTTGGCTCTGAATATTGGAGAATCTATCACAGCATCTTGGATAGTGAGCATACTAGCCGATGCCGAGATAAGAGCATCTCCATGTTGTAGCTGACTCATTGCGGGTTTGAGTGCAAAGGAGGGTGCTGGGCTGAGGCTTAAATTCAAAAGCGGAAATTTTGGGACTTGTCTTCCCGACGAAGCGAAACTTTTCATTTTCTCTCCCCACACAATCACTAGGACTTCACCCCACACCATTTCAACTAATGTCAGTTCAAAGCCTATACCAAAAGGCTACCCGAGCATATCTGTTAACCCAGCATGTCTCAGCGTCGCACTCATGTCTCAAAGCTATCAACCTATTAAATTCCTCGGAATCACCAAACAATTCCTCCCTTCGTCGTATGATCCACGTCCTCTTTGTTAACATTGCAACCTCCCTGGCCGAATCAAAGGATCTTTCTACCACATTTCGAATCCTGGGTCTTCAAGGTACTACAAAAGACGAGCTGATGAATGCTGTTTGGAGCAAAGTATTGGAGGGTTATGCTGGGCAACCAGGCAACGTTGATGGATCTGTCATAGCAGTTTGGTAAGCGAAAATCTGCTGAAATTGAATCCTCTTCCACCCTATTCTGACTTTATAATATCAGTTTGCTCATGTCTTTGAGGTTAGGTACTGCACGGATTGGCCAACAGATCGCAGAGGAATGGCTTGCAAATGTACCAGATACATTAATAGCAGAACTGGATACGGCTGGTCCAATGACTGAATCTGCTATTCTGTCCAGTGACGATGAAGAATCAGCTATTAGTGCGTACTATGAGGTTCTGGAGCTATATTCCGTCAGCATACTGACAGCTCTGCAAGATTATTCGTCTGCTCGTGAATTTATAAAGTATAATCCATACATATCAGATCAACAGAAGATGGTGAGTTTGGCGGATTTATGCGAAGATCAAGTGACTGTGTGAGTGTCTAGATTAACACATGTCCATATAGGTATTTGATCAGCGTATTGACCAAAAGGAAAATGAGGTTGTTGAGGAAAAGAAACGAAAACAGGAGGAAGAACGTAAGGCACAGGAAGCTGCGGCGGCAGTGGCGAAGGCGGCGGCTGAAGCAGAAAAGAAGCAAAGGCTACAACAGGAGGCATTGAAGCAGAAACAGGAATCTCGAGAAATTCAATCAAGAATGCCATCATCATCATCACCATCCACAAGTCAAGTAAGGGATATTCCTAATGGAAATCATATCAAGGCAACAAAGGTATCCCCTAGTACTAGTTCAAGAAAAGTGGCGACAATCTCAGCTCAGTGGATTGAGAAAATCAAACAATTGTCGATTGATTCGACCTCAATAGCATATATACTCTTTGTTTTATTTATAGTGGGATTTCTGGGATCACAGAGAGCTCGGTTAAGGGCAGCATTTCAACTTGCTGCTAGTAAATTATGGGCAACAATCCAGATGGGAACAAAAGTTACTTACGTTTAAAATGAAAACGAAAAATAAAAGATGTGTCAGCAGCAACGCTGACACGTGATAACAATGAAATTGGCAATCTCCCGAACTCCTCCCACACTCAATCCCCTAGCTTTTTGCAGACCAGAATGGCTGATCAAGATTTGAAGCAGCTGGCTGCTGCTCTACACAAGAGCTATTCTGAATACCTCAGCTCACGAAATCTCGAGAGCCTTAAGCATCTCAATCAATATAACTCGCATCTTCCCTTGTCATGGTTTACTCCGCAATTACTCGATGCTTTGCAAACTCATTTCAGCAGTGGCGATTCTCAAGTGCAACCTCCCATCTTTGGCTTATGGTCAACATGGATTCGTCGTCTTGTTCTATCTGAAGGCGATTTGAGCAATGCCAAGCTTCATTTGGCATTTGCCTTGAAGCAATTCGAACAAGTCTTGTCCACAGAGCGTCCTGTGGATTGCAGTCACGATGAATCAGTCAAATACGCTGTCATTGCTCTTAGCTGTTTGACCGGAATAGATACTGGTGTAACAGATGATATGGAGTTAGCCAGGCTGATGTGCCTTTCCTTACCAATAGCAGTTTGCTCACCACTGGATAAGGATCTTCAAGATACTATTGACGCAAGCTTGTCTTATTTCATTGGTAACACTACCTCCGCCGACCCTATTACATTCGTTTTGTCAGCATACGTTGATCATCTTGGAGACCAGTTGCGGCGTATCTTTTTACTTGTAGAGAATGCTACGGATCTGCGATGGCGAGATAAAAATAGCAGCCAGTCACTAACTCTATTGCGGGACGCTCTTCAAAAGGTTCAGAGTGAAGTATCGACGAAAGCTGGATCCATTAGTGCCATTGCTGGTTTTGTGTAAGTCACAGTACATTATTTTACTTATTACGGACGTGCATTGATGCGTCCTTTTCGTAGCCGAATGTTACAGTTTGCAGAAGGACGTCGTTCCAGGGCAGTCTTACAAGTTGAAAAAGAGAGCGAGTCCTTATTATGTAATTACTTGAACGAAGTGGCCCTTCAATGGACGAAAGCTACTGATCATACGCAGATCAGTTTAATGCAAGGTATGGAATTTGTATTGGAGCAGTGGACATTCTGAAATAGTTATTCAATTCTCGTATCAGATACCACCTTATTCCTGGCAAGCCAATGTTTACCGGCAATGTCACAAAGAGGTCTGAACTCATTAGATCAGGAGGTATGAGATATATGGTATTCCTCACTGTGACTCCTTTCGGCATATACTGATTTACACCATTTACAGACTGTACTCCAATGCCTGATAGATGGGTTATTAACCAATCAAAGTACCTGGGCAAACGGATCCTTCTTCCGAAATATACCGTGGAATTCCGAGTCAACATTAAAAGCTTTGGAGAACCTTACAACAAACGAAATGTTTAAAGACATTGGTAGACTTTGTCGAGCCATTGGCAAAATCATAGACACATCACTACAAGTACAGCTGAAGTCGAAGAGTACCAAGCCAGCAGAATACATAACACAAGCAATAGAACGGTAAAAAAAAATTCTCGCACATACTATTAAATGCGTATTATATAAATGTACTCGCTACTGACAATTGGTATAAACTAGTTTGGCAGCTTTCTCTTACAACTTGTACGTCGATTGGGACCAATGTACAAGACTACCAGATTATCCAACTATTACATCCGAACCAATGGCTTCAAACACCAAGTCTGAATCAGGTAAGTGCAGTAACATACTTCCATGCAATCCTACATTGTTTAATGGTGGTGAATAGTGGCTAATGCTTTTAATTGTAGCTGAGCAGCCGATCAATGTTCGGATACACGACCAAGTGTGGAATATGTTCAAGACGATACTCTTTGGCTTTACTACCATCTTCTTGGCTGTGGCAGTAGATGCAGTTGGAGGAACTGGTTTTGGACATGTGCCATCTGTCGGTAAGTTTTACCACGAAGTCTCTATGGCATTTTCTACCGTAAACCGTGTTTTTCATAACTCTTAATTCCTTTATTACAGCACAAGACATCGTCGTTGCATTTGCTAATCTCAACTTTATTACCGATCGCTTGGGCTTGGCTAATGATTTTCAAGCATATCAAAGCACTCTGGCTGCTGCAGTTACTTTCTTGAAAACAGATAGCCAAGTTGGTTATCTTAATAACCTGATGCGTGATTCCTTCCGTGAATACTGTAAGACTTCATCATTTTTCCATTTTTGCTATTTTATAAACACCCCTGCTTATGAGATATATCATCCTCAGCTATCTCAAAATACAGCGCAAACCGCGCACTCACTCTCACTTCCGTTCAGCAGACAAGGGTTTTATTCTTTGTGGACTTTCTGGAACAAGTCGTAGATTTGATCAATGACAGTATACTCGAGAATGAAATACTTCCTGTCATCTATCAGTTGCTCGGCGACGATTACAGCAAAGCACTATTAGAAAGTGCACATGCCGTTGTTCTTAGCGTATTTGAAGCCAAGAAACCGGTATCAAGAGAATTGGCATGCGTGTATGCCAAGATACTTATTGAGGTAAGACATAGTCAGCTATTCTAGGATTACACTTTGGCTGGTCTTTATTGTACGTTGAACTGAATAACAAATAATGAATTGATGTTCCATCTGTTTTATAGAGTTATCCTAATAAGCTATCACATCAACAACTGCGACTTGCCTATACGAACATGGTACAAGCTTTATGTGAAATCGATGACTCGGTTGCATGGCTAACAGTAAATCACTTGCGACAACACATTGACAAATTGGATACACAGGACGTGATACAGCGGTCCCAGTTCTTGGTGACGTTGATAGATCAAATGAAACCTATCTCTCTTGGACCTTTCTTCAGTATGATGATGAACGATATTGGAAATTTGATACGCAATGAGTCTCCTGCAAGTGCCATTGCGCTTTTGAAAATTGTATTCGAGACAGTGAGCGGTAATAATATAAGCGATATGCGAAGAGTTGACGCCGTTGGTTGGTATCTCCAATTGAAACGGGATATTGAAGCCAAAGCTTCGTCATCAAATGCTCCTGCTATTGGAACAGACTCGCCGGCGACGTCTTAAACGAAAAAATAATTGAAGAATAGCCTGATTCCTCTTGTAGCAATGTAATAAAAATTTTGATGATTGTGGCAACAGCCATTGGTATTTTTATGATTGATTTTGTCTTTGTTCATCACGATGCTCAGCGTCGATCAGTCCATGAAGGTTAATACGAACATAGTCTTCATCTTCTTCGTGCCTGTTGGGGTCGGTTGTAGGAGGAGTTGGAGGGACTTCACTTATGATTGGTTGCTGTTGATTAGGATTATTATTGTTTCGATAGGTTGGAGGCGGCGGTAAAAGAGTGACAACCGGATGATGGTGTTCCTTTTGATTGTCAATGACGAAAAAGTAGTTGTCAGGTAGTCGCATGGCGTGGAGAAGTTCACGAAGTCTAGACTCTCGTCTTTCTCTTTCTGGCTCAGCAGCTTCTATAGCTTGTCTCTCTTTCCTCCGTCTGTAATACAGATAACCTGCAACGGTCAGATACGCTGCCAGCGGTATCCACATCAACAAGGCAATTTGTGGCAATTCTGGGACAATAACAGCAACTGCTCCTACAAATGCTAGTATCACTACCCAGAAGGCAAAGTATATACCAGAGAACTGCGATAGTAGCCCTTTCCATCCACCCATGTGGCTCCCTTCATGTGCAGCGCTCTCGTCGTTAGTCTGATGGTCTAATGGGTCGAATCGTTTATAGCTAGGTGGTCTAGAAACTAGACTTGATACAGTATAAATGGAGTTGCGTGGAGTACGTAAGCGCCACCGAGAATGAGATGTAGCATTGGACGCCGTAGACATACGAGATGCCCGGTGTGTGAGAGGAACTGGGTTTGATATACCAGATGAGAGAGAGCTACGGCGGCTCAAAGCGTTTGTGCGAATTCGTTCAATGTTGTCTTCTTCATCAGACGAATTGATGGAATTGGGAAGGGTGCTGGGCACAGAGTTTGGATATTCTTGTTCAGAAATAGGTGTTAGTGTCGTCTTTCGTACCAGCTGAGGGGTATCTTCTGGAACGGCAAGGCTGTTGGGCAAAGCATCCGCAGCTGATGTAGATTGAATGTTGGGTATCTGCGTGTCAGGAGACATCAAAAGTCGGTAAAGAAGAAGAAGAAAAGCTGCAAAAAAAATTTTGACGTATGATGCAGACTATCGTATATGATATTATGTTCCATCATTGAAACATCTCCAATATTATTTCTACAGGATTTCTCACTAGAAACGAAATGTCTAACGAATAGATATAGGGTAAAATATATATAGCAATTGAAATTTACTATTTCAGTCCATCATTGTTTCCAATGTTTGTAAAGATGGAGGGTTTCTTTTGATTGCCAACTCCTTTAATTGTTGTGGTATCAAATGGTTGTTGTTACGGAGTAAGACCATCAATTGCATAATCTCGCTTGGTGGAATAATAAACTCCGGAATCTCCTCTCTAAAATCAGGATATATTTCTTCCAAGCTATTCCCTCCTACTAGGCGATAGATATGTTCCATTTGATGATGTGTTGCATAATTGAGCTGTAAATGTAGGTCCATACGACCTATAGACGAGTCATAACGTATTGTAAATTATGGCTGTAGGAAAGTACAGGTCTGAATGCATGGTTTTTTCCTTACCTGGTCTTATCAAAGCTGGGTCCAATTTGTCAATATAATTCGTTGTCATAATAAATATAATGCCTTCTTCAAGAGTGTGCCCATCTAAAACACCTAACATGGTTGACAATCCAAACTTTTGATCTTCTGCTCTGTCTGATTTCTCAGGATTTCGCCTGTGAAGTACCTAAATGCATCAAATCAATGAAAATTTTATTAGCTGATTGAATGATGATTGGCAATGTAACCAGAAAGCTCACCGGTGTCATGGTATCTATATCCTCAAATACAACCATACTTTTGCATGGAATGCTTGAAAATGCACTAAGTAACTCCGAGTCTGAATCGATGTTATTCAAATTCATAAAATAGATATCACGCTTGAGGGCAGACCTTCAACAGAAGTGTTTAACTAAATGACCACACTTCATTATCTACACTTGGCATTTCTCTTCGACTTACGCTATGGCGAAAACAAGACTTGTCTTGCCTGTGCCAGGACAACCATATAGAAGAATTCCCATGCGCCAAGGCGATCCTATGCGACTATAGAACTCCTTGCTGTTTTCAAAACTGCTGAGGGACCGATTGAGAAGCTCTTCATGCTCAACGGTCAAAGCTACCGTTTCAAGTCCTCGAATTTCTGGAAGATTACAAACTCGGGCCCATTTGCCAGAAGCAGAATACTCATAGCGAGATCTGATTGTTCTTTTTCGTGCTTGCACCATCTTCATATATTCCTTTGCAACCTTTTGAATGATCTTGCTTAAATCTTCCACGGTAGTCATACCGGGTTGGGGATGGGTCCATATCTCTATTGATGGCTCAATGGTAACACCTAGCTTACGACTGACTAGATCGTCAGGTGTATTAAGTTCACGTGGCGGTTGAGGGGCAGATTCCCCTTTTTCAATAAACCGAGCGTTGAAGCAATAGCCTTCATAACGAATTTCCACAGCTGTGATGAACGAAATGTATAGAAATTTATTCAGTCAACGCATTCAACATAATAACACAACGGGTATACACCCAGAACACAATTAGGAAGGCGATATGGTGGTGGAAAGCTCAGAAAAAAATAAAATAAAATAAAAATAAAAAAAATAAGCTTGCCTTGATTCAAATCTGGTACAACGTTAAATATAGGCGGATTGTTCTCATCATGACCAATGTCCAAGAGGGCTTGAAGGGAAAAGGATCCAGATGTCCAAGATTTCGTTTTTTCCGATATCAAATATGCCAAAGATTGATGGAATACATTTGGAACTAGGGGGAGCAGAGCATTTTCAGAACAATGGTTCAGCTGAGAAAATGTTTAAGTCATAAATAAGCATAGCAATATGGGCCACATTACTAACTGTTGTGATATGAATCCGTTATGGACGGGTGAATAGTAACGGATATTGACTGAGTGCCTTGTTCTTTGGGTATAGACCTTCTTGATATTTGATGCTTGACATACGTGACTAATATTTTGGTACTTACTAGCAGCAGCGCAATGGTGGCAGTAACAACGAAATGATCTACCACGTAGAGTCCGGATTTCAGACCATGTCGTTCAAGTACACCATCCAAACGATTAGGAACCCATGCACATAAAAGGGTCTCTAGTTGGTTATATGAGAATATCGGTGTTAGCGGTGAGAGCACCTGTAGGTATGAGTCGATACTGGCGGCGTTGGAGTCAGTGGTCATATTTGCATTGGGGGGAGGAGGAAAGTGACAATTGCTGCTGTATGATGAGGAATTTCAAACTGCGCGGCCCGCAAAGAAATTATTGAGCTCGTTACCTCACTCGCCCAGTAATCGGCAACCACTCTCTTTGTATGCTTCCATTGTTTGCTTGCTTTTCTGGATGGAATTTTTCAATTTTCACCGCAAAATGCAATTAAATTTTAAGTCGTCGAAAACGCTATCCTACATAAAAGCCTCTATCGTCAGTGCTTGGAAATGAGATCTGTTCACAGCCCCTCACATCATGGGAAGTAATCCATTCGAGGATCCTTTGCCTGGCAACAATCCCCGTGAAATTCAGTAAGCAGTAATAATACTTTGCATATCACCATATATTATAAATTTTGATTAATTTTTATATAGTATTCACGTTGAAAAGGCGCCAGGCGAAAGCCAACGGCCAAAGAGAAAGAATCGAGCCATAGCGGCCGCATTTATATTTGGATCAGCACTTGTTATTGGGTTTGTGTTTGGTGGGATTTGGGGAAGCGAGACTGCCGCATCACCAACTCAACTTGAAGATATCAACGCCTCCAGCCAACATCGACTTGGAAAGCGAGAAATTGAAGGACGTTTCCAAGCGTTGATTGATGGAAAAATTGAAATGGATGAAATCTTGAATGATTTAAGGTTTTCTGACAGTGCCAGTCCCAATCCATCTGTACCTCCACTTTCAGAGCCTTTCCCATATGGTATCAAGCCAATCCGTGGCATTAATCTTGGTGGATGGCTAGTCCTTGAGCCATTCATCAGACCATCTATTTTCAAACCTTACAATGAAGGCATTGAAAAGATTCCGGCTCCCAATGTCACCGATCGTATTGTGGATGAATACACTCTTACAAAAACGCTAGGGCCAGAAAAGGCCTATGGAGTTCTCAAGGATCATTACGACACATGGGTCACAAAAGACACATTTGCTAGAATCACTCAACTTGGTTTTGACCATGTTCGTATCCCCATTGGCTATTGGGCTGTCAAAACCTGGGAAGGCGACCCGTACGTTCCTAGACTATCCATGGCCTACTTCCTGCAAGCATTGGAATGGGCTCGCGAGTATGGACTTCGAGTGAATGTTGATTTACATAGTGCGCCACAATCACAGAATGGATGGAATCACAGTGGACGCCAAGGCCATGTTCGCTGGTTGGCCAAGGGAGCTACCAATAGCACAACAGAAATTACCCAGATTTTGGAAGTTATTGACGTTTTAACTCAGATTGCAACATCTCCAAGATACAAGAACACTATTCGAATCTTTGGTGTACTTAATGAGCCAAATATGAGCGAGATGGAAGTCCACCAGCTTTTACGCTTCTATGATTCAGCTTATCGTCTTGGTAAGTTGAGATGTAATATGGCATGCTCATTGACAATGTTTATTCATAGTTTGCTTGAAAATTCTCCAAATCAGTTCGTTCAGCTGGTTTTGATGGTTGGATCAGTGTCAGTGAAGGATTTATTGGTCTTGACAAGTGGAAGGGAAAGATGAAACGTTATGAAGGAATGCTCCTTGGTTAGTACAGTTACTGTATACTCACCTGGGTTTTATTGTCATTTTTTTAAATGCTATTTTCATTAGACGCCCATGTATACCAAATCTTCGACCCTTACTCCATGCGGTCCTCCTACAGAGAAAAAGTGGTTAACGGTGTCTGCCAAGGCGCCAAGAACTACATTCGAAACTCTGGCAACCAGGAAACTGGATTTGGACCCACCATTATTGGTGAATGGAGTGCCGCTGATACTGACTGCGCTTTGTGGTTGAACAATGTCGGCCAAGGTGCCCATTGGGATGGCACATACTATGACAAAGGAGGTAATCTTACAGCCAAGATCTGCCCTAAATGCACATGCAAATATCGAAATGTTGCGTCCGCATGGCCTCCAGCTTATCGCCAATTCCTACAAATGTATATGCAGGGACAAATTGATGCCTTTTCTGCAAGCTATGGATTCTTCTTCTGGAACTTTAAGATTGAGGAAGGAAGTGAACCCCACTGGTCTTACTTTGATTTAGTTGTAAGTGAAACAAGCCTGTGAACAATTGCTTTCAAATAATGGTGATATGAACATTGCTTTAACACACTCAAATGCCCTTCTCTCCGCTTTCAGGACCTTGGAATTGCACCAGCCAATATTGCAGAACCCACATTCAGTTGCGATGCAGTCGACAAGGTGCCACAAGTATTCAACATGTCAGCCTCAGCACAACAGTGAAAACAGTGAAGTTTTATAAAAGGGACGTAACGTAACAACCTGTAAAATAAAATTCGTTACGATTTCCAGACTTCAGCCTGTACCTTTCTCAACATCAATACCTTTCCCTAGCAAGATACCATTAACTGAACTTAAAATTGCGCTCTTCTTTTAGTTCTTCCATTTTAACGAATATGTCTATATTTTACAAAAAAAAAGGTTGGATATTATTACAGTTTGCTGGCAGTGATAGGAGTAGGACCAGAGAGGACAGTAGTGGGCTTTGTAGGGTTACGAAAGTATTGATGAGTGGCATGAATTAGAGCATCTATTTGGTCTACGGTATTATCGCCGTGTAAGCATATTCGGACACGCTCAGTTCCTTTAGGTACAGTTGGTGAGAGTATAGGTTTGACGTTGAATTTGCGTGCTTTGAGATATTCAGCCAGTGCTCTAACCTTATCATTACCTGGATGAAAAGGGTGTTAAAATTGAACTCCTAATCTCTACACGGCTTGTATACTAATTACCATCAAGCACAATGCCTTGTATGGGGCTGTTGGAAGGAAGAAGGTGTCCATGCGGTAAATGAATAGTTTTTCTAAAATGGCTTACTAGAGCCAGAACATGCAGCTGTGCCTGAAGAAAGACAATGAGAAATCCTGAAAATTTCCCCAAGTCACATGCTGTCAAATAAAACAAGAGTCCCCAACCAACCCTAAGTCGACACTTACCTCCTTAGTTACGCCTTGTTCTAACATCTGGTATGCGCAATTTATACTGGCAAGACTGCTAAAACCCATAAATGTGGTGTAAATGAATGATCTTGCATAGTTGATTAAGTAATTCTTGAGTGTCTCGGTTCCCAATACAACCGCTAAAAATTATTTGTAACAAAAAAAAATTATTTCACTGGGCGAGGACTTGGAATATGCGAAGGCTGGCACTTACCACCATTGCTAGCCATAGCTTTTCCAAAAGTATGTACTCGTGCAAAGATATCATCTTCCAGGCCTTCCTGGCATACTACCCCACGACCATTTTCTCCGAAAACGCCCGTTGCGTGAGCCTAATAGCGAGCCACAAAGAACCCAAACATTTAATCACCTTGCAAGTTTTCACACGCAACTTAACGGAGATCGAACCGTCTGCTTACCTCGTCCACAATGATCCAGCCATTCTCATCTTTGTTCCAATACTTTCGAAGCATTGCAACCATTTCTCGCAGAGGAGGGATGTCGCCGTCCATTGAATAAACTGTTTCAACAGCAACAAAAACATTACGCGCCTTCTGTTTTGATTTATCTTGAGACCTAATGTTGATAATCTTTGACTCAAGATCCGTCACACTGTTGTGCTTGAATGGTATCTTTAATCCTGCACGAGACAGCTTCATGCCTTCATGTACGCTTGCGTGAATCAATTCGTCATAAAAAATAACATCGCCAGGCTGAGGAATAGTGCTGAAGACACCTGAATTGGCATCAAATCCAGAATTGAACAAAAGGGCGGCTTCGGCATGATGAAATTTTGCAATACGTGCTTCCAGATCCAAAGAATACTGAGAGTTACCATCCAGACATCGCGATCCTGTTGATCCCAAGGGTGGATGTTCAAAAGCTTGCAATTCAGCCATGAATCGATCTCGAAATTCCTTTGAGCGAGCCAGCCCTAAAAAGTCGTTGGAAGAAAAATCGATAGAATCAGGAGGATTAACGACTAGTCTTCTCAGTTTAAGTATGTCCCTCCTCTTGTCTAGCACAGTTTGTAATTGCTTTGTGAGAGACATAGTCAACTTTTGGGGGAAGGGAGTGAAAGGAGGAAGTGACAAACTCAGTTTCTAGGTACGACTTTTGTGACAGTGAATCGACCAAAATGACCGCGAAGCAGTCCAATGAATGGGTGGAGGGAGTGAGGTTGGCTGTCAATTCAAAAAAAAAAAAAAATAACTCTATAGTTCGAAACTCCTGCTCATGTCAGAATTCGACGACGCATCAGAGCACTTCATTGAATGGCTCAAGGTCAATGACGCTACTGTTTCTGATTCTCTTGCCATCAAAGATTATCGTTCAGAAAAGGCTGGGAGAGGAGTAGTTGCTACAAAGGATATAAAGGTTAGTAAATAATACATAGTATATACGCGCGAGACGACCTATGTCAAACTATAATATGTTGAAACCGTACTGAATAAATGACGGATCTTTAGAAGGATGAGCTTCTCTTCTCTTTGCCTCGAAAAGTCTTACTCTCGGAAGAAACCAGCCAACTGGCTACATTGCCAGGCATGAAAGAGATACTTAATTCATTGGAGGGTTGGGCTCCATTGATATTGTGCTTGATGTACGAATGCAAGTTGGAAAACTCGTTTTGGAAACCGTATCTGGATATCCTCCCCAATACATTCGATACCCCAATGTTCTGGGACGACAAAGACCTTGACGAATTGGTTGGCACTGGTGTCCCAGGTAAGAAATTAGCCGGTGCTTTGCTTACATTACACCACATATAAATTACTCTTTACATAGCCCGATAAACCTGGGGCAAATCAATTGAAATAGGGCTATATTTAACCTAATTGCGCAAATGGTAGATAAAATTGGTCGGGAAGATGCGGAAAATATGTTTAAAGACATTATCCAACCGATTATCCAGGTAGGATACGATAGGAAATGTGGCATAGTTTTACTCATGCACTGAGCTAATAATGCTGTAGGGTCACCCAGATGTTTTTAATGAAAATGTACACAACCTTGAACTGTTCCATATCTGCGGATCGCTGATCATGGCATACAGCTTCCATGACGAACTTACTCCCAAGGCTTCAAAGAACGCGAGTGCAGGTGAAAAGAAAGAGGATGCAGAAGAAGATGCTGACAGTGATGACGACGACGAAGAAGAAGATCAGCAAGGAATCATTGCTATGGTGCCGATGGCGGATATGCTCAACCACCGTACTGGTTTCAATAATGCGAGGCTGTTTCATGAACCTCAAGCTCTGCAAATGAGAGCTATCAAAGATATCAAAGCAGAAGAGCAAGTGTACAACACATACGGCGATCTGTGCAACGCGGATCTATTGCGGAAGTATGGCTTTGTAGATAACCCGAACGACTACGACATTGTCGAGATAAGTGGTGATTTGGTACGGGATGTGAGCTGCCCAGCAGATGTGACTGAGGAGGAGAAAGATGCTAAGGTTAGTATAAAAATTTATATAAAACTTACCATAATGAGATGAGATATCAATATGCTGAGCCAATGATAGGTCACATTTTTGTTAGAAGAGGATGTGTTGGATGAGTAAGTCACGATGGAACCATTTGGAAGTGATGAAACGAAACAAGAATGATCATATCTCTTACCTCACGTTCCGTTAGCTACTTTGTTATTGAAAAGAATGGAGATATCCCCATAGAGCTTCTTGCGTCTGGTAAGCGTTTATACCTAGATAAGAAAAGATCCATATTAAGAGAACAACATTGACATGATGGATGATCATAGTACAAGTGTTTATGATGTCAAGTCAAGAATTTGCTATAGCTTTGAAAAAGCGGAAAGTCCCAAAACCCAGACTGACGCCAGCTGTGATAGACAAAGTGCGACTCATTCTAGCGAAACGACTCGAGCATTACAAAACAACGTTAGAGGTAGGTTTTAACTGCTGACTACATCAATTGAGCATCATATTCTACTAACACGCAAGCATATCTACCGTTTTTGTTATCTGGTTATCAAGGACGACGAAAGAATGCTATCAAATGCAGATGACCTTTCGACAAAAAAATATACTAGTTTAATAGTTCGAGCAGGAGAGAAACACATTTTACAGCAAACTTTTAATGAGGCTGATGGCCCAAAGAGGAAAAAGCAACGAAAATAAAGGTGACGTCAATGAGCTTGTTTCGTAGGCGATCTCCCCTTTCCCGTTATGAATGAGAGGGTCCAGACCTTCGACCTAATGAGAATCCAGACCGCTGGCAGAGCTCAGCTTCGGGCTATCCTATTCCGTGGGCTTTCCGCTTCCCTTCCCCTTCTCTTTGTAATTGAAAGCACACTTCATCGCATGTTTTGAGGGACATCAACTCCTGTTCTCATCATGGCCTTTTCGAGCAATACCGAAATATGCCATTAAGCACAGCACTGTTGATTAAAGTACAGTTGCAAATAGTGACATAGCGATAATGCGATCTCTGACACGCGATGTCCAAAAACTACTTTGTATATAAATAAAATAGCTGTACTTGGGGCTATCAAAATATATTATATGCTTAGTATTTTAATACTACTTCACACTTTGTATTTATATAAATACAACCTTTCCAATCGTCAACACACACTTGCTCTTTCTTCTCATTTTTCCTTATCTTTTGTTCACCTTTCCCCACATGGCCTCCTCACCTCTCATACCCGCCAATTGCTACCCTCCAGTCTCTCCCTCGTTGTCAACTAGGAGCCCCGAGGCCCTGATTTCATTTACCATTCAGAACGTTGGTAATATCTTAGAATGCTCAAAGCAAAGGCGAAGTCGACACGAACAGTTGCCACATTTGGCTCACTTTGTACGAGAAACATACTTTAAATGCCAGCTCTCACCTACGGTTTTAATTGTTGCTCTGATCTACCTGGAACGTCTAAAGACGAGTTTACCTGTGCAAGCTCGAGGTGGTAAGTTAGCATCGACGGCTGTTTTGCGTCTGTCAAAGCGAAATCTGACTCAACTGTGTTTCCTTTAGACTTTGACACTCCATACAAAATCTTTTTGGCAGCCATTGTCATTTCTTCTAAATACACAGAAGATTATAGTTTACAAGCGACTGTTATTAGAACCACCATTGCTCCTGTATTCTCAGCTCGAGAAATGAATGAAATGGAACGAAGTTTCCTAGGACTCATCAAATTTAACCTCCATGTTGATCTTGCTCAGGTGGAACGATTTGTACAACAGCATGGTGCACAGCTTGAGCTGGAACTCGGCCTCTGAATACGAAATTGCGCTTTTCACTTCCTTGTACAATTTTTTCTTTTCTAACCCAACCACACGCTACCACGGCCATCGTTTTACTCACGCACACAGAACCCGACCAGGATGTTGGATTGAATTAAGCTGTCATCATTTGGCCTTTTACCCTACACTACTTTTCCTGTATCATACTACATCTTTCTCATATTACTGTACATATTCAGCTTACCAAGTTTTCTGCATAATGTCATTTTTTTGTCCAGTGAGAGCCTCCATATTATGTAAGACTTTTTTCCGCATAAATACATATAAAAATATTTCTCAGATGTCAATCTTGCACACAGATAAGCAGTTTTCAAACAATAACACCTCTGCCAACGATATGAGTATACTGTGCCTCATAAAATGACTAAACACACAAGTTTGTGGCCAAAAAAGACATATTGGGACTCCAAAAATGAGAACGAAAAAAATATTTTCACATTTTAGGCAGATGGCTGGATAGGAATACTAGGATTATTCTCGCATGAGTACAAGTAGTTGGGGAGCAAAACTGGAGAAAAAGTGTTATATCCAGGTTATTCAGGATGGTCCGACTACCAGATGCCCATTTCGTTTCACCGACACGACTAATCCTATTACACACTCTCCTGCCAACTGTTGACTTATACCTCTTGCGGTCTTTCCCTCATAGTAAGACTCTGCGAACATGTCTAATTGGCTACCATGCAGTCATGCCTTTGGTGTTGACAACAAATCATCCCGCCATTGACCTCTTTTTGGTGCCTACGCCCATTTATGTATGCGCTCAGAACTTGACTTTATCGGCGCCACTCCCCCCTGTGAAAGATATCGTCAAATCCCTTTGCTCCATTATGTTCGAGCCTAATCCTCCTCAGGACTCTACTCGAATTCGGCAGCGCGGTGTGATCAAAATGGCTCGCAGCGTAATCAAATATGGTGCTAAGTTACTATTGGTACCTTTGCTAAACAATGAACAAGAATTGGTTCAATTACCTTGGTATTCTCCTTTGTCTATTGCCAATACAATTGGTTATGGTGCGGTGCTTTATTGCATTGTTGGTGCGGTCACCGACTTGGTAACTGGCTTGGCACAGGTCATCATTAATAAAGACCTGATGGAATTAATGGATAAGCCTTACAAAGCCCACAGGTAGGTTCGAGACAGATGTTAGTGAGTTTATCATATTTGGAGACTTAGTAACTAACTGAATCGCATCTTGTATCAGTCCAAGAGACTTTTGGAGTCGGTAAGAATCAGTAATTTAGCAAAAACAATACAAAATAGTAGACCGCCCCCGCACTATTTTACTAACATTCCAAACCTCCATTTTCAATTAGTCGCTGGAATAGGATAATGTCCAATATGTTTTATCGCTCAGTCTTTGTTCCCAACCATGTCTCACAAAGCCAAGAACTAACTGAATCTCAAAGACGATGGAAAAACTCATTATCGGCAATGGGTACCTTTGCTACTTCAGGACTTTTTCATGAGGTTCTGACAACATCCTTATTCAGAGAAACGCATGGTGAACATATGGCTTTTTTTTTGTTACAAGGGGCTGTTGCAGTCGCTGAAGTGCAATACTTTGGCAGCCATTACTCCCCCAAGGGATTTCGACACGTATTATCGACATCGGCCACCTTCCTCTGGCTGGGTGTGACCGGCCGATTGTTTTTCTTACCATTTTGGAGACGAACTTTCTTTTCTTTGTGAAAAGGCAACCAAAGGCGTCATGGTGATATATACTCTCACGTGTTAAGACTCGGTTTTGGGAATTCTGTGCGCATGACCTTTACAACTTTTTAACTTACTATCGTAGATAAAGTAGAATGATCATACATATTTGTTATAATACATTTATTCCTGCCTTCAAAAAATAGCAGGTTGATGTTGGGCAAAAATTTTTAACAATGCATGTGAGAAGGAAAAATTCTGACAACGTTTATTTGGTATACCTCTGTTTGGATTTGTTTTGAAGACATTTTGAGCTTGTTTTTCCCATCGAGATGGGAGGCGTAAGGCAATGCAATGCTATTCAAATAGTATTGGGCTGCACCGCATAGCTGGAAAAGCTCATATCAAAACTAAGTGAGGGGCACTTGGCGATCGTCAGTGGGCTGATCCCTTGTTTTCCATTTGCAAAAACTGGTTGGAGACCGTGAAATAAAGCGTACTCCCTTCAGCTTGTCCTGGTAATACTTTGTGCTACGAAAATCCTACCCTTGGTGGATGAACATCGGCCAACTTAGTGTTGTGCATGGGCAGCATGTGGATAGGGGCTCTTAACCAGTATAGTCTTTAGTTACCTTGACATTGAACCCCACTAGATAGAAGTACTTCGGGCATCAATCAACTGATAAATATAATTCACAGCTGAGAGCTTTATTCGTCAACAATTAAATTGCATAAAAATTAAATGTTACTTAAAATTCTTCTACTGTCTGTGCAACTAATCCTTTACATGCTTGTCACCATAAACGGCGGCATAACGACCAAGGGCCCAAATAGTGAAGGAGAATTTGTAATTAGGGTATGAAATCATGCCTGAAGAACAACCCCCGTCCCGCCATATGATCAGTACATGCTTTAAAACTTATACATAACAAATGCAAAACTTTTGGGCTAGTGTGCCCTCACTTACAGTTCTTGTTGAAAACGCCTTCAATAGACTCCTGAAGCCACTCGCCATTTTCTTGCTGTCTATCCATGATTAATTTGACTGCGCGACGAATTGGTTCCTCATGCGGGTACTTTGCGTCTAGCAGGGCCAACACAACATAAGCGGTATTGACGACTTGTGATTTTTCGTTTTGACAGTAAACCCCTGTCTCGCAGGACTATCGCGAAAGACAATGATTAGGATGGCATCCTCTGAGGCAGTGCGAAAATCAGGGCACAATTTCCTTGACAACTCACCTTATATGTTTCACCCCAACCACCATCTGCCATTTGCTTTGATAACAGGAAATCACAGGCTCGTCGGACATGATCGCTTCATCACAAATCCCAATTAGTTAATAAGATCGCTGAAAAATTTACCCTATCAAGTCCATGCACAACTTACCTGTTTTCATAATACTCCCCAATGCTAGCCAAACTGGTAAGCGAGAACATAGCTGCATAAGTAAAGCAGATTGCCCACGATCCAAACCATGATCCATCAGGACGTTGGCTTTTTTTGATGTACTGCAAAGCCTGTTTGGAGACACGCCTATAATGAAAAAATACATATATGTTAATTCCGGCTAAAGAATGCCACAGTGTCAAAAACATGAGTTACTTACTCAATATCGGCGCGACGATATTCGGGATCAATTGCCTTGAAAGCACTCAAACCAGTCAAAACAGCTGTGGTGCATTCCGGATAGTTGTACTCAATCATAATATCACCAAATACTTCGGCAGGATTGAGCCACTCTAGCCATTTTGGTCCACGAATACATTCATATGAAGCGAAACCTCCACCACTGTTTTGCATGGTAAGTAGTACATCCACAGTTTCGCGAAGTCGCTCCCTGGAAATAAGCTGAGGCATTCCTTTCAATTTTTGCATGGCAATAGTAGCCTTCATGCCTTCAGCAGAGCAGTCAGAAACAGTGTAGCCTTGATCTCTGGTGGAAAATGGCCATGCTCCCTTTGAGATATGACGATAGCATTTTTGATAGTCTGGCACATTACGCTTTATCTGAGTATCGTCCAAAAATTCCAGAATTCTAAGCATGTTGGATCGATAATCCGCAAACTCCACAAGTTGAGCTTCAGTGCAGGCTTGTGCAATAAACGTAGTGTCCCAAAGCTGACTGCCGTTGGTACCGTTCATCATCATTCCTTCAGGGCCCATCCACATAAAGTCAGCATTGCGCTTGACGTGTTCGCGGAACTCTCTAGAGTCCTTGCCGTAATGGTAGTACACAACTAACCAATTCAACGCCTTGTTAACAGGGCCGATATCCAAGAAAAATGTATTTTCATCTTCCATTCTAATTTGATCAATGGTAAGATCCAAAGCATATTTGCGCAACAAATTTATCTTTCTTGGGATCATCTCGTAGTAGGTGAGCAAACCTGTTGGAATTTTTTGATGTCAGTACTTTTGAGATATTACTGGACCATTTGGCCATGAAACTCACCATTAAGGAAATCCATGATTTTGGTGTGTGGAAGGAACAAATCGGCTTCGGAAACATTGTTTCGCTGAGCATCCCAGTTAATTTGATCGTATGGCTGCACATACAGTTCATCACGAAGTTGTAAGATGAAGTTCGTAGGCTCAGGGTTGAGACGTTTGGCATAAATGTATCCCATTGGAAGGTACACCATACGAGTATGTACCCACCAATTTCCAGGACAGAGTGGAAGTACATTTGGCAAAGCCCTATGGATCAAACGGCATGAGCTCCAATATCGTAAAGAAACGGAACCAGCTGTTGGACTTACCATAGCTCAGGTGGAACAGGGTTCAGACCTTCCCATTCATACAAGCTCATGGCACAGAGCCAGAATTTCCCCCACGCGGGGGCAGCGACAGCACCGCCTAATGAAATCCAAAAGTATGGTTTAGTCTGTGCATCTGGCATCCCATATTTGAAATGGATCAAAAAAAATGTCAATACCAAGCTTGTGCAACGTAGCTCTTGCCTTGATCATAGCGGGGTGGTCTGCAGACAAGCCGAGGATTCGCAATGTCACATAGTTGAGAGCAGTACCAAACACAGTAGAAATGCCTTCAATGTGAATTCCCCAGCCTCCATCGTCCTTATTTGCACGATTTAAGAGATATCTAATGAGTTCGAGGCGCATTGGTTCAGGTACAGCAACACCAGTGATGTAGTGTGTAATGATCAGACCTGGAATCAAGAACCTAGAAACAATCGGATGTTATAAATGGAATTGAATAGGAAACATTATGGAAATATTGATGTTTACATTGGGCCACCATATTCGCCTGCCCAATGACCATCTTCGGTTTGGAGTTCCTTGTAAAATTCGAAACCATTACGCGCTGTTTCCAAAGGTGTGTGTGCAGGAGGGAGCTTCGGCGATTCCTATAGAATTGATATATTAAATGAGTATATTTTATGATTATTGTTATTTTATGAAAGAAAGGATTCGTACAAATGGTATACCGAGGAAGTACTTGTCCCAGCGGGTCTGGGGCCATTGCTTTAGCTCTTCATCGGATTCCAAGTAGTGCCATGTTTGAGCCCCATGTTCAACCTTTAGGCGCCATCGAGTCAAATCGGTAAATTTTGGAGTGTCAAGGTTGTCTATTAAAGCGGATGGAAACGTCTCGGTTTTCACCATTGTTTCCTATGCTAAGAGAGGAAGTGTCGAACAGAACGGAGTCGCTACCAGAAAACTTGAACTTTCATAAGATGACAGTGACTGTTAGTGATCGGCCCGTTTGTGGCGGCTCGGCCACATTCACAGCCATTTTACCCCACGCAATTTTGACAGCAATTTTCTGCTAATAAGGTCCAAAACTTTGCTTCATTTTATTTTGTAACAAAAAGCGAACATTGACAATAAAGATAGATATTGATCTAAAATCATAATTACAAAGTATAGACTAGGGTATCATTAGTAGGTATAGTCTCGTTTACTGTATCGGTCGATTGGGGCTGGTGGCTCTTCGTCGCGCAACCATGTTAGGAAATCCGGAGCTCAATCGACTTCTTTCCTGCGGTACATCCGGCAAATCATCGGATTCGTATCTTGATGATCGATGGCTACTCTGGGACCCTCCAGAAGACTCTTGAGAATAACTAGTATCGTACGTAGGAGTACGTTTGGGAGCGCTAGTTGGAGCAGATGGTGGTGGGCTATGGTAAGCCGATTTGCGCTGCATCCAATGCGACGGTTGATAACCACTTCGCTGCGAAGGTGTAGGGGAAATACTTCTTATATTATGCTTCTGGTTGGACATAAGGACCTATGTGAATGGAAGTACAAAGTTAGATATTGTAAATACGGAACTATATGTCAATTACTAGGCTACAGTACTGACCTGATCCCTATCCACATTGACGTACTCCTCTGAACTATTTCCTTCACCTTCTGAATCATTATCATACCTCGGAGTTGTCTCGATGGTCATTTGCAGTCGTTCCATTTGCTTTATCAAAGGGGTCATGCTCTGGAGTCTTTCAAGAGTCTGGTTGATATGGTCAGAGCTTCTTTGCAAGCCAAAGAACTCAGCCTTTCCTTCCATGAGATGTACTTGCAGGTCTTTAACTTCAGATTGTAGCTGTTGTATCTCTTTTGCTAGGCTGTCCTTTTCCGCTAATAGACGCTTGATATCAGCTTCAAGAACTTGTTTGTTAGCACTGAGTTTGCTTTGCAGTTCAACAAGACTACTGAGCTGATCAGCGTCGATCGACTTGGAATCCTTGGGGTTGTAGTTAGAGAAAGTTTCTTTATCACGGCTGCTTTCCAAATGCTCCATAGCGCGCAATATTAAGTCTTCGATCATCTTGTACATGACACCAGTGTAGTCTTCAAGGTGATTGCGCATTCCTTCCATTGACTTGTCCAGGTAACCTCGAGCATTATCTTCATAACGTTTCAGTTTTTCATCCAGTAATGGACTCACATCGTTGGATTTCTTTGATATGTTATAGTTTTCGTTAGCTGGTATAGCTTGCTTGATGGCATTCTTAATTATTTGTTCAAAGCCGTGAGCACTTCCTCCAAACTTATCCAATACTCGTAAGGTGCGCTCCATAAAGCTACGGGTGTTTTGAAGTAATTGAATGACTTCACCGCTATTTGTCCCGCTTAACTGCGTCGAGTTGATATTTGGCCCGCTCTTATCCCTTGGAGACATGGATGCGTTTTGCAAACTTCCAACTTGTGCCAGTTCAGTCAGTCGAAGCTCTGTTTCGGAAAGACGATCCAACATTTCATCCATTTGTCGCATATAATCTGGTAGATCAGGTATGGCGCTGTTGTCAATTTGATTTGCCACATGTTGAAATAACTGGCTCAGCACACTGAGACTCTTTTCTTGTTCATCAGCACGTTTGATCTCATACTCTCCCAACTTCTGCAGTTCAGTAGCCAGGACATCTGATATTTGAGCCTGAGAGTCTCTCACTTTGCGATAGATCTTTTCAAGATCGTCAATTTTAATATTACTGTGGTTATCTCTCGCATCTTTCAGTGTGGATTCCATATGCGACATAGCTTTTGCTGAATTGGTCTGCATTTGCTGCATCACTTCTGATAATGATTCATAATTTTCATTGAGATCGTGGAATGCCTTTTCGCTAGCCTTTTGCATTTCTTCAACCAAAGTAGCCTCCTGAGTGGCAGCTTGTTGAATAGATTCCAATATCTTGGACATTTCTTCACCTTTGTCATTGTCCATATCCACTTTCTTGTTGTGTAAAGTTTCCACAAGCTGCATTAATGCGTCAAACTTACTTGAGATAGATAATCCATTTGAAGACACATCAACAGCACTGTCCACCTTTCCTTCGTCGGAATGACTGCCAACTAGCTCTGCCTTGAGTTCGGTTACTTGTTTTTGGATATCCTGTAAGATCTTGGTATGTGGCTTAACATTGTTTTCTTGATCTCCTGCGTCAAGTTGTACCAGCTTGGCTACATTCTGATGGATGACATCGTATCCCTTCTTCGCATCAGCCATAGCATCGCTCAGCTTTATAATGTCGTCTTGAATTTCAATCACGCGGCGATTCTCCGTACTTGAGGTTTGCATCTGCTGTGAAAGCTTGGAAAGATCCAGTCTCATTTCACTAACTGCATCCTTGATGGCGGCTTGCTCCAGTGATAGTTTTCCATCCATCCTCATGCCTTCCACTTTACTTTGGGCAACCAGGCTTTCAGCTCGGTGATATTGTCGTAGCAAAAGCTCATTTGTGGCTTCAAGATCAGTAGCTTTTGCCTTCCATTTTCTTGCCTCTTCTTCGGCTTGCTCCAATCTGTATTGGTCTTCGGAATTGCGTTTCATCAAGATCATTTCGTTGCGTTTCTCAAATTCACCGCATTTTCCCTTCCAGATACCTAATTCGCGTTCCAAAAGTTCAGTTCTGGTTTGGGATGATCTTTGACAATCTTCAAGTTCTCGCTTCATGGCCTTTTCCTTTGTGTTCCACTGTTCGCGTAGTTTCCTTTCCTTTACCATGTACTCTTCTGCTTGCTCTTCTAACTGTCTTTGAAGCTCGGCACATTCTAACTCCAATTCAGATGCCACGTTTTGAAGACCCCTAGTTATATTTTCTGCATTGGAAACTCGATTCTTCAGCTCACTTTGAGATGCGAGTGACACCTTGCCCATGATGGCAGTCAAAGCAACTACCCATTCCTTTCTTTGTTGTGGGTCATCGGTAGCAAATGATATATCATCTCGTTTAATGAGCATCCTGAATTCATATTTGATGTTTTGGTGATATTGTTGGTTTCTAGGTTCGACTTCCACCACCTCAGACATGTCAAATGTTTGATGATGACTAACAAACTGATGAAAATATAGAATTGTGTTAATGTAAAACTTGACCATTGCAGCTTAATGATTACCTTATCCTACCTTTTCGTCTTTGTACAAATTCAAACTTCCAGGTTTGATGGCATTTCCATGTTTTGCCACAGCATAGTAGAGTTTCCATTGCTGTATGAATCCGAAACAAAAACAAATATTCGTCAGCCAGACAATAAAATCAGGAGTAATATCAGTACCACATCATTACCATCAAACTATTCTTTTTGTATATCCATCCTTCTTTGGCGACTTTTGATTCTACTGATCCTGGATTATCGTCGGATCCAGTATCATCATCATCGATTCTAGATGTGCTCAGAGATCGAATGGACAGAGCGGAGGATGATGGTGAATGTTGAAGAGTCGGTGCCATTTGTGATTGATGTTGAGCTGCCATCAAATGGTGCTGTTGTTGTAACGATGCTATTGACTGTCCTGAAACAGGCCTTCTTGTCAGCATCCTAGAATTTGTACGCTCCGGTGTCTCCTTAGATGACGTAGATGATGGGCTGGGAGATGGAGATCGCCTGGTGTATTCCGGAGCCACTGAACTTCTTTGAGATCCTGGAGTTGAAAGGTATCCGCTATACATTATGTTTTCCAATGATGTTAGGGATACGACTTGGCTCGAAAGATAAATATTTTTGAGAGAAAAAGGGCAAAAGCTGAGCCAAGGTTTGTTGGAGACTTCAAAAAAATCATTGTGGAGACTGAATTTGGCAATGTGCCAACAACAACCAAAAATGGACATCACCCAAACATGCCCCCTCCAGGTCAGGAAAAAATGACGACCCACCAATACTGTCAGCTTTTCTGAATACAACAAGGTTCATTTAAATGTTCAGCAATGACTATTTCTTGAAGGGGCAACCCCGAGACGAGATGGCTTATTTCTCTTGGCGGGATTGCGACCATCATCATAGCGCCAGTTGGATAATGTTAGCAGTGCACTCACACGTTGAGATGAAAAAATTATGATATACTGACTTGTTGAACATAACCATTCAATGAAATTAATCTTAACTGGGGTTTTTAAAATGTGGATTATTAATAAGTAAAAGTTAGGCTATGTATGTACGATGTCGCAGCAAGTGAAAGTAACTGCCAAATATTACTGTTATGGCAAAGAATACCAACAAACAACAATACACTGCTTTAGCCTAAGCACTCAAATATCGATAATACCATCTGGATTTACCGCAATCAACGGCAATTTTTTGTAAGCTAATCATAGCCTACTCCCCCACATGGTGTTGATTACTGGATAAGATAGTATGCCTGTCATTGGCACAAACGGAAATACTTGCAAGCTTACATAAAATGATATTGGGAAGCAAAATCAGTGGATGAATGTGTGAGTGAAGTCAGTCAGAAAATTGACTGTAGTATATGTTTAAAAATGAGCTTAGATGTAAAAATTCAGCTCAAATTCCTCTTGTTATCAAAGACCTCTGCTATTTTATTATTCAATCTTTCCATTTTCAGACTTGAATTATTCGCTGGAGCAGCCATCGAAGAACGCTTGCTTTGGTTGAATAACATTATCAGCCTTTCTCATCTACTGAAAGCAGAGCCTATCCTCTTCCTTTCCTTAACACTTTATTAATTCCACTAACCCACCCTCTACTTTCTTTTCCTTCCCTTTCCTTTCTTTAACTTGACGTGCATGCTATAATTGAATGTCATACTCGCCTCAACCACGTCCATCATTATCGTCTACTTTGCTAGGTAGAAAAGCAAACGAACGCCCTGGTATTAAACTCGCACCAACTATTGCGTCTGCACGTATTATTTCCACTCTCAGACGCCATGATCAAAAGATTTGGTACTCCATTGTTGTAACTCCACGAAATGACCTACCTAATAGGAAAATAATTCGAGCTCCTTACACGATTTTTCGACGCTACGAAGATTTTTTGGCATTTTCAAATAAACTACAGGAGATTGTTGGACCGTCACCATCAGTGAGTTCCAAAATACCGAAGTCACCCCGAGTTAGCAAATACAAGTCATTAGCGACACAGTTTACCAAAGACAATGCGAGTCCTGTCGTTTCATTACCAAAGTTGAAATCTCGTATCGTTTCATTCGTCACAAAACAAGACAGCTCACAAAGACGAGAAGACCTGGATAATTTTCTGGATTCTGTATTTCGGTTGCCTGTCTATGTACTCAAGTCGCTGCCAGTTTTGGAATTTTTCGGCATTGATAAATCAGATATGGAGCACAAAGTCAACCACGATATGAATCTCATATCGCCTGACAGTAGCTACCTCGACCTTGACTTGGCATCGCAATCTCACAGTCGAAGGCTAGGATCAGTGCCTTCGAAAAGTTACAGCATCATACCACCGCCAATGCTTTCTAGGTCATGTTCTGCACTGGCAGTTAAAGTACCCACATCATCAGTGAAAAAGGCAATCTCCAATCCTAATTTCAACCAAGATGCATATGTTGAATACAAGCCCAGTGGAAAACATTTCAATACATCGTCAAAGTTATACAATAAGGCAGAGCGTACTCAAACACACCTCTTACCAGTACCTTGTCCACATACTACCAATCATGCCTCACCAGCAGTCTATATGGCAACCAGTTGTTTTGATGATCAGTCACGAAGATCCATTCATTTTGCTTCCAAAGAGGAAGTGTTCAACAATGGCGCCTTGATGGACGCAAATGCTTATGCGGAGGAGTCTGTGTCACCTCTTGAGGTTGCAAAAAATCATTTGTCAATATCACCCAATCCAAAATTATCTTTATCAACTCCAGCACCACGAAAACAATATAACTATCTCCAAAGGAATACACCATTTCCAAAGAACAAAGGAGAAGAAATTACAAAGAACATTAATAATGAACTGCGGGATTCGGCTTCATTTGTATCGTTGCATCGCTCCTTCTCCAATCCGATTCCAAATTGCTATGCTCAACAAATGCAAACTCGGAATATTCGAATCAAAGTAATCTATGACCTTGATAATATTATTATCCTTCAAGTACCACGAAACATATCCTTGCAGAATCTTAAAACCCGGATAGAGGGTAAATTATCTAATATCCAACTACCTCCAAACACTAGGGAATCCATGTCGTTATTGTTTTACGGAAAGCAAAGAACCAGCCATGAAGACAGCAAAAATTTGCGTCCTAGTGATGCTTACAAGATAACAAGCGGTAGGGAACTTGCCAATGCCATGATGTGCATGTGGATAGACCTAGATAAGGTGACTGTGAGACTCACGATTGGAATGCCAACTGCTGGTTGACCCAACTCTGACTTCCCCTTTCGTTAACTCCTGGATTGGTGGATTTTTGACTGGCCATACTTTCGAACAATGGTTGCCCCTTTGTATTCCATTTCGAGTATCCCCGCTCATCCTATGCAAGTGATCTAAAAATAAAAATTCTATAATAGATGGCTGACTGTATGATAATAACTTTACGGATTGAGGGCAATACAATCAGTTGTCTTATAGGCTATTGAATATAGAATAAATAGATAATGACAAACTTAACGAGAATTTTCACCTCTACGCCTCAGTTCATGTCCTCCTGAGATAACCTTTAGTCGTTAAATGTGTGAAACGAAAACGGGGGGAGATTCTGGTTGACATCAATTTCTATCCTAGGAGCTCAAGATATAAGGCTATTAATTTTAGCTGTCTCCTCTTTCACTCTATTACTTTTGTCTTTCTTTTCGAATATACACACGTTATCATGCCTTCGCAATATATCACATCAGTACAAGTCGAGACACAAACGATATTTAGCAATACCATGGTTCAAGATAGAAACAAATTTCGACGTCCATATGATCGAATAACCTGGAATGGAGCAAAGTCAGATATTCAGGACGGTTTCAGAGGATTTCTTACAGCTGCCATTGATCGGTCTATAGCTTGTAATCTGCTACAGGATGACGACATCAAATCATATGACCCTGTTGTTATAGTCACTTTACCCCGGCTAGCTCTTCTAGTAGCCATGCTAGATCATGGTTGGTGCTCGATGAAATGGGTACAAGATCCTCGATGGATATTGACTAAAAAAGAGGAACAAGAGGCAATCACATCTGGGAAGCACTGGTTCCGTACAATGGAAAACCAGTTGCACGAGCTGGCTATGGAATGTCAAAATGTGTCAGTGAACGACCGTCTTCGTCTAGAGCAGACGCTCATCAATGGACAAGGCGGAACCGTCTTTAAGAAAATATGCAGTCTAGCTGATAGTCTCATGGTCGGCAGCAGCAACTTTTGCAAGATGATGCAATCGGCCATTGATGACTGGAAGCTGAAACAGACAGAGGATGAAGTAGAGAGCCTGTTCATTTAGAATTCATGTCATAACAACATAACCCAAACATTTCATTCCAAGCATCACATGTAAAGTCATTATCCGGACTGTGTTGAATATTGCATCATTTTTTCTCCAAAGCATTCTACATTTTGTACAATTTTTATCAATAAGAGATCCAGTTCCAATATATCATTTTACGTCTTTCGTTCGAACAATCCCATTCGATCCTTTTGTAATCCGTAACCATTGCAAAAATCGTCGGCACTTGTCTCGGACTTGTTTTCAGCCTTTAGCCGTTTGATACCAATAATCGTACCATTTTTGCACATAGCATGGATCGAGTGAGAGTGTGCATCATAAGCAATCGTTCCAGGTTGCGCACTTTTACAGGATCCGGAATTGAGTATTGACTGCTCAGGTAAAAACAAGTCGTGCAGCTGTAAGTTGATTCTTCGCACTTTTGCACTATCCTTTCCTTTCTCAGGGAGTACCGCAAAGGTTGTGAGCAGTGGGTACTTGTCAAATTGAAGAGTCAATAAATACTTAAATATATATCTTCTGCACATATGCTGTTTTCTGTGTACCTGGTGGCCAATGGCTCTGAATATCGCCTCGATATTGATAGCTTCCATTCCCTCAAAATCAACATGCGCTAGTTCTTTCTTGATTTTTGGAGCCTTGGTGACCTTTGTCATATCCTGCACTTTAGCATTCGTCTGATGAAACAAAGTTGGATACAAGTTAAAAAGCAAGCAGAGATTAGAAGCTGAATCGCATGCATATCAACGAACCTTTCGGCTCGCTAGATTGCGAATTGTGTCAACCAGCAGTCCTACGCCTATAGAACTTAACCTATCACGCAAATCATTGTATGACTTTGGTGGATCTGTACTAAGATCCTTTATGTGAATAGATTAGCAAAATTGGTATATCTCGGGATATCTAAACAATATACCACGTACAATCTCTTCTTGAGCTAATATTCTGCCGGCATCGAAGGCTTTTTCATCAAGTTCTTGTACGGTAATTCCACCTACTTTGTCTCTATTCATGATAGTGTACTGTAGTGGGGAAGCTCCTCTGTAAGCCGGTAAAAGCGAAGGGTGCACATTAACGGCTCCCAATGGCAACGTTTTCAGAATATTTGGGGTAACAAAGTAGCCGAATGATACAACCACACCAAGATCAAATGGTGTTGGTGGATTCCATCCAGAAAGTGTGCGCCCTGTGGATGGAGTATGATGAACTGGTATATTATGTTTCTCTGCGAATACTTTGGTGGCCACTAGCAAAGGGAGCAATGGTCAACAACTGGACAAAGAGGAGGTTCTGCTGTCATGATACATACTTGGCTTTAAGACACTTAATTTCCTTCCAGTCCTTCTATCCGGTGATGTGACAAGCTCTATATGACTTATGACGGTATTGTCTCTTTCTGAACAGTACGTGGGTTTAGAAATTGCATAACATTATCGAAGACGACGACTTGAACGAACCTTTCTCTTCAAAAAGGGCCCTCAAATGATTCTCAGCGAATTCATCATTCCCGAAAAACAGCACTCGGTAACCTTGTTTGGTGGTAGTGCCGCTTTTCCATCGACGGCCACTAGACAAGAGTTGTAAACACGCATAACTAGTGCACGGTGACTTGGAAGAGACCGTTGCTTGGTCAACATGGCTGAGCAATCGCACTCATAGAAGTCATGACATCTACTTACGTGTACTCGTAGTTGATGCAACCTTCCTATTGCAAAGGCATTGGCCAACATTGAATTCGTGTTCAACCTTGTAGGGTTTAAGGGTCGCTTGTGTGGTAGTTGGCAGTCACGAAGCGGCTTGGAAATTGATGCGGGAAGTGACGGCTACGGTTACAGTATCGTCGATATTCCAAAAGCAGATATTTTTTTTGAAAGAGACCAAAAGTCAATTGATGGAAGTGCAAGAGAAGACATATTCATGGATCTTTTTATTTCACCACTGAGTCATCTAATGGACATCAATACTATCAATGCGCATCCCATACTACCCAACGGTAGCCCTTGCACTTACCGTACACTTCTACTCCTCGAAAGAAAAGGTGAAAAAATTGGATAATGAGAGAGCTAAACAGACTGCATACCACTACACAAAACTAGCAATTAATTAACTACGCGATTGAGCATCGTCAGACTACGACAGTGGCCTCTGGTTTATGATGGGATTTTTATATATTTGGAGCCAAATAGGTATCAATTGCTAGTGATGTTCGTCGTAAAACATTAAGGTGAGGTAAAGGTTACTAAACACCAAAATGTGTTTGTATGGAATAATAATCTTAGTCTTATTAGCCATTGCTGTTGCGAGTAATTTAAAGGAGAACAGTACCAGCGCTTAAACAAATTTCTTTCCCGGATATTCCAACAATTATACAACATTTGTGACTAAAATGCTGCAATTTTATCCAAGATCAAACATCAGGATAGCGAACATTATATCCAAAAAGCATTACAGCGAAGTTGCGAATATCAATTTCGGTAAGTGGTAGAAAATTGGGAGCGGGATATAAACCGTAATGATTACTGTTGTTTCGCCAATTCGTCACAGACTATGTTGATGAATGCATTGTAGCGGTGTTTCAGAGCTATGAGACATCTGTGCGAAGCGTACTCTTGGGCATCGATATCAATATCCTAGCTACCTATAGACAATGGTTCGAAAATGCTAACTAACGTTTAATAAATTAAATCGCTGCCGGAGGCAAGAGACACCAACGGAGTGCTTAAATTTGTTCGAATCAAAAGAATTGAAGAAAGCGAAGGTAACATTTTTCCTTTTGGATTTATTTACAAATTGCTTATATTATGGCTGGTAATTATATATATATTACATTCTTTATACGGCTCATCCCATTTTCAATACTTTTAAATACCTCTCCAGGAGTTTGCCTTCTTGTCACGAAGTTTCATCGACCTTTCGTGGTCAAGTGACTCCTCAACAATTCTCTTCATATGTGGATCATCGAGTCGTCGTTGAAGGCGGCTAAGCCTGGTATCCGCTTTCTTCTTCACATCAATCAAAGCACTCGGAGCCTTATCTTTCTTTCTCTTTTGTCCACGTTTGGTATTCTCAATCGGTGTAAGCCCTTGTTGTAACATGACGTCATTTTCCAGCTGCTCCCAAAGCGCTGGCTGCGCAGCTTTCACTGAAGAGAACGCAGCCTCGTTTTTATCTTCTTCGGATCCTATTGTTTCTTGCTCGCTTATATCTGATATTGGTAAATTGGATTTCGGGTCTACTGGTCTGCCGATTTCATCACGGGGAATGATTGGGCCATGAAATGGACAAGTCACCAAGTCCTTACGAGGACAAAGGCTGCCATTTTTCAAAGGGGCACGACAAGCCTATAACTGTTGTGAGTCACCGTGTAGTAACACCCTCCATAAACCTTCACTCTTTATACCTTTAACTTCTTCGGCCACTGCGGGTTATAATAAACAGCTCTCATTTTCAGGCCTTGTAATGTTTCATCCGATAACGTATTTGCACCCTCACCGTCTCCCAGAAACCGATGATGATATTCTATAAGTAGAACACCACTATTAGATGTCATTTAACAACCGTGTTCATAATATACTGTCAACTACGTACCCAGGCCACTTTGATTGAATTGCACATCTTGCTTGTCCCAATAGTAAAGATCCTCTCCCCACTGTGGAAACCAAAGATAATTAATACCAATGGACGCTTGGTTAATGAATGACTAGCACATTCTGCTGATACCCACCTCAACCAATGGTGCAATCTTCAGAAGCTCTTTTATATGGTTAGTCTCATAAAACCCAATAGTTTTCATGTTACCGGAGTAAACTACGTACCTTCTCTCCGAAGATCAGCTTTTTCCTTTCCTTTATGTGCTGATGGTGAACTTGTGTGTGATCATCAGAAAATTGCTGTTCAACTAACATTATCCTCTTGTAAATACTTACCTTTCCCTTGGTCTGCTCAATCTCTCTATCTGTGCTTGCAAAGGCGAAGTATAAGTAGCATCCTCAGCCATATGCGGTTCGTGAGCTAGAGGGAATACTCTTTGGGCTGGTGGAAGTTTGTTTGACTTTATGGTGGTGCTCGGTTTATCGGATTCGACAGATGTAGAAGGCTCATCCAAAGTAGGTACTTCAACTTCCTCGAAAAGAGTATCGATATCTTCTTCATCGCTGCTATTGGCCACTTTGTTGGCACTTTCAACTTGAACATCTATACCTAGCAGGCTGCTCTTACGAGTAGCATCCTGGATTTCATCCTTTAAGCTGATGATGGTTTTAAGAAGTTCATCTTTGGCCGTCGGGTCCTATGGTTTTACCTAGTAATTAACATCTGCCAATCATGTATAAAACACATATTTGCAAGAACTCTACTTACTGTATGCTCGATCTTCACCAGATTCTTCAACCATTCCTTGATTTTAGTTAAATGCTTGGAAGTCATGATTTTATAAGACTCTCGAAGTTTTTCGAACAAGATTTCATTATCTTCAGATTCTTTAACATCATCCATCAAGTTGCCGTCGGACAGATCAATTTCTATGGTATAACGTGATGAACCAAGGCCGTGAGATATAATTGTCTGTCGAGCCATATTTATGTCAGTGATATTGCCGACATGCTTTAGTCAATACCACAACAGAGTACTTACATCTTTATACGTATCTCCTCGACTAAATTCATTGGTTATTTTACTGCTGCCTTTGCCTTCATTCAATCCTTGTTCCACTTCATATCTTGGCACCAGAATTTCGAAACAAGATTCCTTCACGTACAGTTAGGAGCATATTCGAAGATAATACTATTATGCTCATCACATACCATATTTATCAGATTCTCTTGAATATCATCTTTCAAATCTGCAACCTGAGTCTCTATGTTTTGGAATCTGCGTTCGTTTATTGACCTAAGCCTTGCCTTCAATAACAAATCATGAAGATCAATGAATTGCATTTGTGAACTAGCACAAAACCCGAGTGGTACGTACATCATGTTGTGACCTTTGTGTGTCTCTGGCTCTGATGTCTCTCAGACTAGATCCTTCAAAGTTGGCTTCACCGCTGGATATTAAATAATCATATCCGATGGCCAGTGGTCGATAGCTCTCTCCATATTTTTCGTACCAGGTCTTGACTAAGGCGACGGCAAACTCTTTAAGTTTACTAGCCACATTAGTCGGTGGTGGTAATGACTGCTGGTGTATTCCAATAGTCAACTGTAGGAATTGTGGGAATTCTTCAGCGATAAGCTGTCGGAACTTGTGTGATCGTGAAAACAGCTCCTCTACGAGCTGCAGCGCAGAATATCGGATCTGTTACACACAATGAGCGTCATATAGCCTGATATCATGAACCACTTTCTCAATAACAATGCCCACCTGAGCTTGTTTCTTCCTCATTTGTATGAAGATCAGTTCAGCAGACATCTCAACAAAGGATTCAGACTTTTTGCACATTCGTTTGATCTCCTTTAATAGAGAAAAAGAGAATCTCAGTTTTCAAATATACTTGGAAGGAGCTGTAAAAGGTGCTAACCTTTAGCTTTTCATTATCCAGCATCCATTCTCCAGTCTTCGTAATGTCGTTTATCAAAGACGCCAAATGCTGTCGAGCTTTCACATCCATGACAAACCAGCGACACCTTCCGCAGCAAACCAAATACCAAAAAAATAAATGTTAAGTAAAACTCCGATTACATTGCAAGTGCTTGGACCAATTTGCAGTCAAGAAAAAAAACCAGGCATTCAGTCGAAATGGTCACTATAACACCATTGATTTCCAAGGCTCTAACGTCCACAGCCTACGATGTTAAATGGATACCTCATTCAGCCCGACTGTGTACCATAGGAGCCAGTGGTCGAGGAGCTGGAGTTCTCTCCTTTTATAAAATGGACGGAAAGCAATTAGTTCTCGCAAATGAGGTACAGAAACTGCCTAGTAAAGCGTATTGTGGAGCAATAATCCAATAAATAACGGACCCGTTCATATTTTTTTCTGATAGACAGAGACAGGTTCTACTTTTCGATGCGGTACATTTGCAGCCTCCACTGGACACGCGCGGCACTTGGCTACAGGCAACTTTGATGGTAAACTTCAAATATGGTACGTGTCGAAACTATGTTATTCGAGGACCATTGCTAGATTTTGATCTCGTTATTTGCTCGACCTGAAGGGATCCTGAGCGTCTTGAAATACCAGTCCTATCCACAAAAGGCCATGACGTTATAATTAATGCCATCGACGGCTATGGCCCTACATTTACTGACACAAAAACTACTGAACTATTGACTGGAGGAAGGGATGGTACGTTTCGACCAACAATATAGAAATATGGTAAAACCAGAAACCTTCATATCGAAAATTCTTCCATTAGGTCGAGTGAAAGTATGGGATCTCAGAGCTAAACTAAACCCTACGTTGGTGGTGCAACCAAGTGACACAACTGCGGATGTGTGGTCCGTTGCATTTGGCAAGTACACGTTGACTAAGTTTCCATCAATTTATCTTTGTGTTTGTTGACAAATTATTATCATTTGCTGTTATCATTTACAGCAAACAGTGGAACATTAGAAAGGATCTTCGTGGCAGGATACGATAATGGTGATGTCAAAGTATTTGATCACAGAGGAAATAATTATGTGTGGGACGTGAACGTTGGTTCAGGAGTAAGTCATAATATCGTTTTGTATTACATAAGTATTGCTCTTCTTTTAAAAAGAACGAGCGGCTAAATACTTTAAACAATTGTGATCAACTAGGTATGTTCGCTGGAATTTAGCGCCGTTGGTACAGATGTCGTTTTGGTGGCAGGCACACTTAATGGATTTCACGTTATAGACCTGACTACTGGAAATGTCAACAGTAATAAGGTATGAAGAGTACACGGAATTTTGGGCATTCGTTCCGTCGCTCTGATATTTCTCGTTTGACATAGCTGGATAGCACTGTTTGGAAAGTTCGACATGTGCCACAACGTCCAGGTTATTATATGACAGCCGCTGGTGATGGCAATTTGTCTCTGTATCAACAGGGTAAGGGATATGTCCCTAAGGCTGATTTCAAGCAAACTGAGCATCCAGTAGTTTCGTTTGATTGGAATGGAAGCAAAGAAGGTCTCTACGCGGCTGTTTCGTTTGATCAAAAAGTTCGTGTAGGAATAGTCAACTTTTAACTATGTAATTTGTACGATAACCTCTGAACCGTGTATTCCTCAATCCCCATCGTCTTGATAAGAAAGAACAATATTTACGATTACAACATTATTTCAAATTAATAAGATGGACAGAATGAAGGAGAAAATATATAGTATAATAAGAGAGAATTTGATCGTGTCGCTAATCCATATGGACGTTTGTTCTCCCAAAAGGGGATTTGGAAGTTTTCTAACTCAATACTGAAAAGTTGGTGAACCGGCCAGAAATCGTGAAGCTAAGAATTATTATATTGCCCCACGATTCTTGCTCTTTAACGAAACGTATATGCTTATTTAACATTCCTGGGAATGAGCCATGCTTTGAATGGCTACAATTGATACTCTAATGGATAGCTCACGATCATGCAATACACACCAAATTTATGCATTAATACAGAGGATACAATTTTTTACAATATTCATGGCGCTTTCCCCTTCTTATTTCAAAGCTTTAGATTTTTATGCCGTTTGGTGTAAAACTTCCCATGCGCTCATGTACCACAGTTGTGGCTATGTCCCTGGGTAATACATGCCCCAAAATTCTTCCTTCGCTTGTTCAGCTGGTATTGCTGAGATGCTGTGTACGCGAAACATGTGGCCACACACAAAATCCATGGCAAATATTCACCGACCATGATCAGTATTCAACAGTTACATTAGCGCTTTCAAGATTTTCATAGCTTTTGATTTCGTAATACTTTTATTTTCCTTGTGATCAGAAGGGGCATGCGAAGTTTTTTTCTGTAAAACGGCACGGTGTATTGCACTGGGGCGTCAACACTGAAAGGGCAAGGTGAGAACATCAAGAGAACCGGTGTTTATCTGTAGTGGAATTCTCGCGAGAACGGATTGGGATCAATGCTTTTGGGATGACCAACTTCAAGTTACACGCATGGTTTGGCTCTGACTGTGCCAGCAAACTCGGTGTAGCTTAAAATGCTCACGGTTGTCGAAACTGGCCTGGGCTAGCACGTTTTGAAATGAACATTAAAATGAAACTCAAATTTATATGAATATGATCGTTTCATATGAATACCTGTGGTTTATTACCTGCATGAAGTCCGGAGTGATCGCACGTTTTGGTATGGCTAGACATATAAGCTCTGTTGCACACCTCAATCGGGTTTTATTGGGCATGAGGTCAAAACGTGGTGGTGCACTGCACACTGCACTATTAAAGCCCTATACAGAGAAAAAGGCAATGTGATGTAAATTTGCGTTCAGAACCTATCACAAGAAATGAATAGCGAAGAACCACAAAAATATTTGAATTATGTGTAATGAGGGTCAGCCGTAAGCTAGAATGAAAATTTGACAATAACAAGAAAGGAAAGCGACGCAATAGAAGGAGGGGCATGGATTGTAGAATAATGTATGGTTCCGCGGGAAGTTTCATGCCAAAGTGATGACATGCAACCATTTTGGACAGTGTGGGGAAATGTAGTATGAGTATAAGGAAAATGCACGCGGGATGCCTGTGCAAAAACCAAGGAATGCTAGTGCCAATAGCTTTATATGTATTCCCTTTCCAAGTAATCTTTACAATCGATATCGGATGTCCTATTAATCTAAACCATCAGGCAGCGATTAATTTACCCAGGCCATTTACAGTGCTGGAATCGCTCACAGCCGCCGCCCATTGTGGGATATGTGTAACTCGGTAATCTGATCCATTATCATCATCCACAACAAAGGTTGAATTACGCACATAAACATTGACTTATTGACCCTTCTCCTACGTGCCTTTCTTTCTATTTCGTTTTTATGCACTTTTCATCTTTCATTCATTTTACTGGTTTCCCTAGCTATTACACCGGTGCTACTGCCATGTCCGGAGGCCAACTTAAAAATGGTTCTGTTCATGGAAACAACAGTCATACCTATATCAACGATTCTTCATCGGCTAGCGCCGCAGTTGATGATATGTGTGTGCTTGAATCGTTTGATTATTTGTCAAGCCTCTATTATCCAACCAACAACAACCTGGTGTCCGCAGTAATGGACACGACTGAACCGGGCAACTTTAAGCAGCAACAACTGCATGATGTATGAGCTAAGAAACAAAATATAAAAGCTGAAAGCCATCCATTAACCCTCTTTTCCCTACAGCAAATGCTCTCATCCATGCCTCAATGCACTTACACACCACTGCAAATAGAAGCACTGAAGCAAGACACACATATAGTGAAAAATGCGAATCCAAGTCTGAATAGAGTTTCTCATAGTTCCATCTTCATTAACAGCTTTGAGCCATCTCTGGTTGTACAAGGTTCAAAATCCAGCTCTGACCTATACAGAGAAAAGAAAAAGTCAGCCAAAGGACGTAAGATCGAGCAAAATGAAGCTGGAACTTCATATCAAAGACATGTTTATGTCCTGAAAGCTTGCAAAACGTGCAAAGCCGCACATGTTGGTACGTGCAGACCACGAGCAGAGATCAATGTTCTTCATTATTATTTTCGACTTCAAACCCATTCATACCGATTGTTTCTTCACCTGTAGCTTGTGATGTCGAACGTCCCTGTCAAAGATGCCGTAGAATTGGAAAAGAAGACTCGTGCCAAGACGCTGAACGAAAAAAGAGGGGCCGGCCTCCTTTAGCCAAATCTGATAGCCAGCTTAAAGCTCATGTTCCGAAAAACGCTACAGATAACTCCAAACACTCTTCATCTATCAAAGAAACCTCAATTAAATCATCTACACAACCGCAATATCCTGAAAAATGGTTTATGAGTTGGCAGCTTCCTTCGACTAATAAATTTGCTGGCACAGATCAAATTCGTCCGGAAGCAACCTACCGAGTTGTTCAAAGCGAGTATGAACCCAACTTTGATAATTTCACTATTAAGCATGACCATCAGACCACGGCCAATTACTCTCAAACTTCAAATAGAAGAAGTCGTTCGCTCGAAATATACGACCACCATCCAACATACCAGCAACCACGCAATCCTTACCATCAAGTAGACCCACAAGGTACATACACTATGCCAGATGCCTCCTTCAGGGTGAAAGGCTCGCACAGACCAGGGTATAACGTTGAGCGATGGCTTGGGCACCATGAGGGTCAAAGTCAACTACCCCTGTACTATTCGCAACCTAACCTACTTCGCCATGGACACCAACATTTCCCTTAGAAAGAAACTCTCCACATCACCGTACATAATCAATTTCAATAAAGATAGAAAGGGAAGTAACGAGTATAAATGATATAATGCTATTATGATTTGCAATGCAAGATGCCGAGGGAAGATCTATATATACATGGGTTAACTTTATTTCTTGCGATCTGCCTTCCACTTGTAGACAGGTAATCCATTCTCATCAGTACCAACTCTCTTCTTCTTTCCTTTAGCCTGTTTGAAAGTATACACAGATGGGTGAATATCGACAAATAAGTAGTAACTTCAAATATATTGATCAAAATTACCTGAATTGCACGCTGGATTTCCAGCTCTCTTTCTGCTTTGGCTAGTTGCTGCTCTCTCACAATACGAGAGGCCAGCTCCTTGTACTTCATTTTACGAACCTTTTTCACTTCCTACAATACCATTAGAATTGTGATTGCTTTTTGCCTGCAGACATTATATTGCAAATAAATTTACCTTTTCAATCTCGTCATCAGATTCACCTGGAGCATGAGCAATGACATTTTTCTTCAAGGTTTCAATGGTCGGTCGGTTGAATTTTCGATTAACTAATTCTGGTAACGTATTAAGGTGCTTGGCAGGGGTGAATTTTTTAACTGACAAAGAGTAATTAAGGGATAAAAGCAGAGTCAGCGATCAAAAGTCACACTAAATTCCCTTCATCACTGACCATCCATACCTTCATCTTCCGTGTCTACAAAAACAACGTGGCTGGACTTCTTTGGTATTTCAGCTTGTCCTTCTTCCTCGTCTTCATCTGTAAAACCTGCCAATATGTCTTCATCGTCCATATCTTGATCGTCGATAAAATGTAAACTTTCTTGCAGTCGTTGCATTTTCTAATTGCAAATATATCTGTTTAGAAGGTCCGTTGGCTTCACACCCGGTGTCATTCATTACTTACCTTTTTACTAATTTCACGCTGCGTCTTGATATAATTTTTGTCTTGCGATTTGAGCATAGAGATCATTTCTCCAGGTAGCGCAGCATTTCGTTCTGAAATGTGTTTACCACCCTACAAATGACAGCCTGTCGTTATTTTCTACTGTACTTCATTGAAGTCTAAGCCCACTTCCAGCACTCAAACTTACCGTGGTCTTTGAGTTGATCATTTTGAAGTAGAATTCATCAGGATTTCTCTGTGCCGCCTTCTCTCGAAGAGCCTTAAGACGTTTTTCCTTGGAATGAAAGTCTTTTGCACGAAGAAGATAATCCTTCTTCTTCTCCAAGAGACCTAATCTCTCTCTTGAGGCCAGTTGTCCTCTTTCTTTGTGGTTGCGTCGCTGAACGGCATTGCGAAGGCTGGACATGATATAGGTTTGCTGGCAGAGAGAACTGAACAGAGCTAGCAATTTTTTTGACGAAACGAGTGAACATTGGAAAATTGTGACTGCTTAATGGAACCTCAGCTCAGTTACCGAAGATATGTGATCGAGCAATTCATTGCTTTATTTTGGAGACATGGTTACCGTATAGCTCGAATTTTAAAGAGTAAAAGAATCTATGAATTCAATTGTATTAAATTTATAAGCTTTTCATAGTACCCGACTTGGCAAAATAACCAAATCTTCACAATTACCTCGTCTATTATTCACTGAACATATAGAGGAGTCTTTCTTGAACATACTTTGATGAAGGACACTAACTGTGGTAGAACGCTAGTAGTAATTCTTTTTATGTACCATTTATTTGTGAAAATTTCTGTAAGAGACTATTGGAGCGTTTTCCTTGCTGGGCAGCACCAACGGAAAGAGGAGACAATGAATATAGCGATCAAGCAAACAGTTTGGATCCATTGTAAGCTGTTAACATTCATTTGAATACGTCTTAAAAAAATGTATATCCTGGAAGATTACCACAGGTTGGTCAACAAGTCTATATAGCAGGCGTATAGAGTCCAAGGATAAAGCACACTCTGTGAACTTTCAAAATTTAAATTGTCCAGAAAATTATAAAAAAGAAAGACAGGTATCGAAATTTGTTGAGCTCTTTCCGGCCAGTTCGCGAATGTCCAGCATTGATCAGTTGGATTCAAGCAACAACGACTTTGACTTGCCACTTACTGAGGACGATCAACAACTCCATCATGTCTCTGGATTCATAAACTCGGATACCAGTACTCTAGACACCAATGGTGGTGACGAGTCTGTAGATCGCAACGCAGCCGACAAAGTAGCGCTTGATGCACGGAACGCTGTCCAAATTTATGAAGAACAACGTCCAGATCTTACTTTAAGAACAACGGGAGGCCGAGAAATAGGTGAAGATGCTATCTGGTCTGTTTCTTCGTTTAGACCGGATTGGGGAGTTGAGAAACTCAGAGACAATAACCCATTGACATATTGGCAGTGAGTTCCAAGCATTCGCATCCGAAAGCCCACTTTGGAACCATACTAACCGCCTATTGTGTAGATCAGACTGTCCACAGCCTCACTTCCCTCATTCTGTTAATATACTTTTTCATCGAGCAACGATAATCAAGGTATTACTAACTATTCTTTCGCTTTCTTTTAAATATGAAAGGTATTACGAAGAGACTAAATTTACTCATTTCTATAGCAAGTTTCGATCTTTGTGGATTTTAATCAAGATGAGAGTTATACCCCTAAACAAATATCAATACGCGGAGGAACCACATTTCGAGACCTCCAGGTAACTATCACAGTTTATTTCCTCAACACTGAATGTGAAGCAACCATTCTGATGACAAGAAACCTGTACAGGAAATTACTGTTTTGGACTGCGATGATCAAACAGGATGGAAAAATGCTGACCTTTGCGTTGATGATGGGTACATTATCATTTCATTCTCTGCTGTGCAGTACATTGTACATGATATTTAACACGATTTGAAGCGAACCTGTGAGGGTATTTCGGTTGCAGATTGCAGTTCTCAGTACTCACCAAGGAGGACGCGATACTCATATACGACAGATCAAATTGTACTCTCCAATACCGTAAGTACCCGGCATGACCTTTCCATATTCATCAGAGCGGTATTTGACCTACTGCCATAGAGCATTCATTCATGAGCAGGACGTAATTGATCCAGCTCACAGTCGAAGAAAAGCGCTACAGAAGATATAATCTAACGACAATCTAGCAAAGGATCTTCTCAATTTTAGTGTCGAGGCACGTGTGTACATTTTATAAATCATAGCATTTCATTTTCTTTATATTTTCTAGCGTCTTGCCGTTCGTTTAATTTCTTTTTGTTAAATCTACCAGTTCTTAACAAGGACAAGGTTGAACGTTGATCCATTGACCTGTTTAAAATTGCAATTAAGAGGTCAGAATTATTGTCAAAATACAGACACCATCCCAAAAAATTCAAACACATTACCTCCTGTTCCTCTTCAGCCAACACCTCGGCACCTTCAGCTCTCTCAGAAGCATTGATGAGAGGCTTCTTAAGAACCTTAACAATGACTTCGTTTTGGGTCTTGATGACAGTTTCCAAAGCATCACCAAGATCCTTAGTGAATTGGTAGTATGTGAGGACATTGTCAGTAGGCAACAAATTGGCCTTCTTTCGAAGTCGCTGGACGCGGTTAATGATTTCTCTTGCAAGACCTTCTTGTTCGAGTTCCTTGTAGAGCTTGGTATCCAACAAGATCAAAACATCCTTATCACTGTTGGTCTGATATGCAGATGCTTCTGATTCAAAGTAACGAACGACCTATGAAATACAGTAAAAGTTGGTATGGAGAGCAGAATGATCAAATGAAAACGATCTAATATCTTACGTTAAGGTCTTCGTCAGTGAGCTTATGTCCAGCAACGGTGATCTCCTTGGTTTGCATGAATTGCTTGACTTCGTCACTGGTTACATCTGGCAATGCCTTTCGGACCTTTGGTGCTTCTTTCTTCAACTTTTGGCCCAAAACCTTGAGGTCAGCTTCAACTTTGTATTTGATGCCGAATTTGTCTTCATCAGATGTCACAACGATATCTCGGACATTCAACTCTTCATAGATATAGTTTTCGAGGGACTTGATGTCTTCAAGATATTGAGGATCGGGGTGAATAACAACAAGCTCCTTCAATGGGGTCTACAACCAGAAATCATAAGTTGATCTACCCGATACTATTGGCATGACGTAACACCTTACTCTACCTTTAGTGAAATAGTATTCTTCTCGCGAATGTTACGACCCAATTCGATGACAGCTTGCATTCTTCCAACGGAACGCTCGATTTCATCGTCAAAGTACTCTTCACGTGGGGTGGGGAAGTCCAAGAAATGCAAAGAGCGATCATCGGCAGCCGTTGACTCGCTGGCAGGAATGAACTTCTTCAAGCCTTGGTACATATTCTCAGTCAAGAAAGGAGTGAATGGTGCCTATGCGAATAAAAGCATTAAATTAACCAGTCAAATTAATCACTGGCAAATAGCAATACTCGACATACCATAGTACGACAGAGAGTGAACAAAACTTCGAAAAGAGTGTTCATAGCCTTTTCAGCCTCATCCATACCTTCTTCACCCTATAATACACGGATATTCAGTGACGTGCTATACATCTGAACATCAAAAATGAATGTTTACCTTAAGTCTCTTACGATTGAATCGGACATACCAGTTGGTCAAAGTGTCAATGAGAGTCAACAATCTTGGCACAACGGTATACAAGCGGTATGCATTCATTTCCTCGTGAACAAACTTGATCAAAGACTGGCAGGAAGCAAGGACCCAACGGTCCATGACATTCTCAGACTTCTTAGCGTGTGAGGTGTACTTAAACTCGAAATCGTGGTTCTATGGTGGATAAAATATTAAATATATGCACATTTTAAGAGGGAAGGAGTGTATAAAATTGGTGGCATAATTACCTGCTTCAGGACGTGTGTTTGAGTAATGAAGAACTTGAAGGCATTGTACCAGGGCAAGAAGACACGAGCAATGATTTCCTTGACACCTTCTTCCTTGAACTTGAGAGTTTCGGCTCTGACGACAGGTGAGTTGATGAGATAGAGTCTCAAGGCATCAGCACCAAACTTGTTAATGACAATGCCAGGCTCTGGATAATTCTTGAGACGCTTACTCATCTTCTTTCCATCACTGTCCAAAAATAGTATTAGCACCTACATAGTTACATCACTGCCTATACAAATCAAAATTTTGGAGACGTACGCAGCAAGGACGAGACCGCTGACAATGACATTCTTAGCGGGAGGCTCATCGAACAAGTGGTTTGAAAGAACGAGAAGTGTATAGAACCATCCACGGGTTTGATCAATACCCTCAGAGATGAAATCAGCAGGGAATTTGCTGGCAAATTGTTCCTTGTTTTCGAAAGGATAATGCTGTTGAGCATAGGGCATAGAACCAGATTCGAACCAGCAGTCAAAGACTTCTTCAATACGCTTAAGGGTGCCACGGCCAGTCTTGGAGGGTATGGTAATGTGATCAATGTTCTCTCTGTGGAGATCAGTGATACCCTTTACACCACTAAGTTCTTCAAGTTCAGCAATGGAACCAACACAGACGATTTCGCTCATGTCATCACTGACCCAGAGTGGCATAGGAGTTCCCCAGTAACGGTTACGAGATACGTTCCAGTCACGAGCATTGGCAATCCAGTTGGCGAAGCGCTTCTCTTGAACAAAACCTGGGACCCTAAGGTGTATCATGCCGTTTAATAATCATACACGTCAAATTGATAATCTAGAAAACGAATGCTTACCATCTCATTTTGTCATTGTTGGCCAAAAGTTGGTCAATGGATGGCTTAACACGAATGAACCAAGATGGAACAGCCTTGTAGATCAGAGGGGAATCAGAACGCCAGCAGAAGGGATAACTGTGCATGATTTGAGATTGAACGATCAATCGGTTCTCTTGCTTCAGGTGCTTTTGAATGATCTTGTCGGCTTCCTGTAGAACAATATTAAAGATTAATCCAAACCATTACTGTCAATATTGACCAAATATAAAAAGGATACTACCTTAACATGCATGCCAACAAAGTCAGTGACTTCGCTTGTGAAGCGACCTGACTCATCAACTGGGCAAGGAACAGAGCCATCGGCAGTGATAACACCGTGCTCAATAGCGACACGATTATCATCCTCACCAAAAGCGGGAGAGCAGTGAACAATACCGGTACCGGAATCATCAGTAACGTAGGTATCGCACATGACCTTGAAGCCACGACCCTTGAATTCATCCTCAAAGTACTTGAAGGCAGGAATATATTCCCAACCTTTCATATCCTTTCCCTTGTATCGCTCAAGGATTTCGAACTTGGCCTTTTTGGGATCCTTGTATAAAATGTCAAGGCGCTTCTCCAAAAGAACATAGAGGTTGCCAGTCAATTCATCCCTGATCTTAATGTAGTCAAAGTCAGGGTGAACAGTCAAACCAAGATTGCTTGGAAGGGTCCAGGGGGTGGTAGTCCACGCCAGCAAAAGGACAGAGGGATCATTGACCAATGGGAAGGATACGACGACTATCATGTAATGATTTAGTAAAGGATCACTGCAAGAGAATGCGTACAGAGAGCATATATTACGAACAACTTACCAGCTGGATCATTGACATCCTTGTAGTTTTGAGATGCCTCAAAGTTGGAGAGTGGTGTCATACAGACAGTAGAGTAAGGCATGACCTACAAAACTACTATTTAGCTTGTGTATGAAAATAAATAGGATAAAAAAATCTTGACTCTAATATTAACTCACCATACGTCCTTGATAGACTAGACCCTTATCAAACAGTTGCTTGAACACCCACCATTCGCTCTCCATAAAGGTTGGATTAAGTGTCTTGTAATCATTGTCGAAATCAATCCAACGAGCCATACGCTCAACCGTAGTCCTCCATTCGGAGGAGTAACGCATGACAATAGATCTGCACTCATCGTTGTACTTGGCGATACCCATGTCCATAACATCTTGTTTACCCTTTGATCTATGGTTAATCTCATGCACGCTCTTACTTCATGCTAGTCACGTCAAATACCTTGATACCGAGCTTCTTGTCAATTTCATACTCAACGGGCAAACCGTGAGTGTCCCATCCGAAGCGACGCTCAACGCTGTGGCCAGTAGAATGGGCGTATCGAGTGACAATATCCTATAACACAGTATTAGATATGAATTTTCAGCTATAAAAATAGTTAAGAAGGTTATCTTTAAGCCATTGTGATCTCTACCTTGATAGTACCTGCAAGCAAGTGACCATAATGAGGAAGACCAGTAGCGAACGGAGGTCCATCAAAGAAAGTGAATGGCTTTTTGCCAGCATTAAGCTTTTGTGAAGTCTGGAAGGCATCAATTTCCTTCCAGAATGCTAGGATTTTCTCTTCCTCTTCGGGGAAACTGAAATGCATGCTTTAGTAATCGTGAATTCATAGTTTTCCAGCATAATCGTTAAGACCTACTTGAAGTGACCAGATACTGAATGAGTGAGAAGAGAAAAAGAAATGGAATTCTAGGTTAGTCTATGGAATAAATACGTTTCTTATGTCAGTTTTCTCCATTACATACCGTCTTCCAAAGACATGTTGTATGCTCTTTGAATCTAACACGTACAAATGGAGATTTTTTGTTTCGAGTAATAACCCAACTTTTTTGACTCACAATTGACTGGTGGCTTTGCAACATTTAAGGTTCCTTTATTTAACCCACTGAAATGCTGATCGCCTATTTTCCCAATGATAGCGATTGATAGCATTTAAATATTATGCAAAATGGCATAAACATTCATTTTTAAATATGTTTCGATAGTCCTTGTTAACCTTACTGAAGAAAAGATATACAGCTGTTTTCATGCCTGACAATCAATCACCTTTTGACTGTCAATGGAAACTTCAGCAGTTACGGAGCTTGAAAAAAAATTAGCAACATGATTTGAGATGAGATGGGATCTGACTTTTTTATTCTTTCTATCGTTTTACTTGTGTACCTCTCAGAATGAGTGCAAAGAAGGAAAAGAATGCGACATTCTCTCTTATCTCCGGTACCATTGCTGGTGCAATCGAAGGAGCTGCTACATACCCCACAGAATACGTCAAGACACGACTTCAACTTCAGGCAGGAGGAAAGTTAGCGCCAGGGGAACTTCGGTTCAGTGGCCCTATTGACTGTTTGGTCAAGACGATACGAACTCACGGAATAACAGCAGTATACACTGGAATGTCTGCTCTAGTTATTGGAAACGCTGCCAAGGCTGGTGTACGGTTTTTAGCATACGACAAAATTGCAGATGCTCTGCGTGACAAGGACGGAAAATTGACCGGATCCCGAAATCTACTCGCTGGCCTCTGTGCTGGTATGACGGAAGCCATCCTGGTAGTTACGCCATCAGAGACTATCAAGTGAGTTAAATTTTAATGGAGCATTTGAAAGGGATCTTTGCTAATATGATGTATTTAGAACCAAGCTCATCCACGACAAAAATAGCTCAAACCCACAGTATAAAGGTTTGATTCACGGCACAAGCTCAATCATAAAGAATGAGGGTCTTGGAGGAGTGTACAGAGGCTTGTTTCCTGTTATGATGCGACAAGGCGCAAATAGTGCTGTTCGATTTACCAGCTATACGACACTCAAAGCACAAGTCCAAAAATGGAGAAACCAAGGTGATGCACCACTGCCGGCAGCACATACCTTTGCCATTGGAGCAACTGCGGGTATTATCACTGTCTACACTACGATGCCATTAGATGTCGTAAAAACTAGAATGCAGGGACTGGATGCCCGCACATTGTACAAAAACTCTTTGGATTGTTTGATCAAGGTTGTCAAATCTGATGGTGTCTTCTCATTGTGGAAAGGAACAACTCCACGACTAGCCCGTTTAATTGTAAGTGGATAGAGCTATTCTCCTTACAAATTCTGATTGCTATCACTTACCCTAATGTCTCTGTAGTTCTCTGGAGGTATTGTGTTCACCGTTTATGAGAAGGTATACAATGCACTTGATAGTCAAGCGAAAAATTGAGCTGGAGTCCAAAATTTCACATGGCACACATGCTCTATTGAATCAAAATTCCTCAATTGGTACGATATTTACATGGGGCATTGCTGATAGAAGTGATAGGTTGATGTAATGTATAATAAATTCTGGATATATTAAGAGAATGAACGCTTTGTACATTACGTTTACGCAATCTGTTGAATTATCCATTCTGCATTGTTCTTGTAATCATATATGGATCGCCATCTCAAAATATCAGACACAATAGGGGCTCTTGATACATCTTGGCCATCGAAATTACCGATCGAAAAAGGGTGTAGTATTTGTGAGCGGTCTCACCTATGGTTCAGCCGTTTCATAAATTGATTGTCAAGGAAGGAATTGACGTTTTTGTTCAGCCTCTTCAATCACAATTAATATCATGTTTAATCTAATGCTAGATCCCGCATCCAAAATTGAAAGTGAGGACGACCGTAACATGGTGGCCCCTAACATCCTCGAGTTCTACAATGATTTTTATGATCAGCAGATGCTTGTGTACGACACTCTCTGGTGCTTGCCTGAAGACACTATCACTTCATCTGATTACTATTCATACTATACAGTTGCTGACCAAGCTAAATTATGTCCCGAGCAAAAACTTGTCAATACTGGTACCAAAAAAAATCCAAAATGGATTGTAAAGCCGAGCCAGTGCGAGCACCCCAAACACCAAATCTACGCAGCGCTAGTCAATGCATCGCAATCGACGGCCATTCCCCGCCGTGGAAGACCGCCAAAAGGATCCAAGTCCACTGACCTTACAGAAATGGCTCAATTAAAACGCTTACCCAAAAGGCTGGAACCGGTGGTTGGTATTCAAGACGCCCATGTCTGTTTGACCTGCTTGCGGCACTCAGATGACGATTGCGAGTATCATATGAATCCAAACTATATTCCGCCTACGTGTGGTGGTAGATCAGGACGAAGCAAGAATGTGCAACCTCACTAATGGATCAAGCTTGCTGACGTATTATGTCTGTAACTCATCTATATACATGGTTTACTGGAATTGACTTTACATCTTATATACGTATCTGATTATCAATATTTGTAAGTAATTGAAAATATGTAATTAAAGTGCGGATATCTGTTGTACCTTTACATTGATGACGATAAGAAAAGTTCTGAGGTCCATCTTAGTTGATCCCCCCTCCGGCTCCGAATGAGCAAATAGAGTTAGAGTCATTCCTTCCGTTTAATGACTTGCGCATTATACAATACACGGAATAGACAAAATTGGATACTATATTACATGAAATAGCTATCTAAAGAGCTATTAAACAAGGTGATACGTGCTGCCACGAAACTACTGTTTTTCCAGTTCTTGAACGGAAGCTTTCAATGACAATTGTGTTGCTGATCGCACCACTTCTGGTCGCGCACTATTTGGTTCTTTAATCGGAAATGAACCAGAGTCACTGACATAGTCATCATCTTCAGAAAATGGTGATACAGCTGGAATGACAAATAGATCAGAATCGGCATCGTTCACAGAATGAGAAAGGCGAATGGATATAGGCGTAGAAGACCTTCTTGGTATAGATGGATTATGATTTGTATTGCTGTTTATGGATGAAGGCCTCTTTCCTGGTTCACTCGACTCTAAACCTGCCGAGCTTTGTTTCCTATCGGAATACACACTAGATGATGTTTTTTTGTTGTGCTTGGATCGAGAGATACTGGTTGTGTCTGTATTCATACCGCGATCCGTTCTAGCACTGGCTTCTGAAGCTGATGTCAGCTGTGTCTGTAATTTGCTGGCTGATTTGGACGTTGTAGACGAGTATGACATCCTTGCTTCAACTGGTCGATTACCACTGCTCCGTAGAGGTGTATTTGACGAAAATGACATTGCCGGTGAAAGCGACGCATCCCTGTCTACATCGTCAGTAACTAAAATGCATTTAGGAAGAGAATAAGATGTCTGATTCCTCTCTAACACTACGTAGTTGATTCTTACAGTCGCATTCTGGAGGTTCGATCCATTCTGCGGGTAGAACGCAAGGAAACATGGTGCCTAGCTTTGCAGCTCTATTGATCCAGCCTGGTATGGATTTGCCAGTCAATCTTTGCGAAAGCTCCGCTGTAAAGTGATTACAGTTTCTAATTGATGAATAATGTTAAGTCCATGTTAGTTGTTGTCCTCTAGCACATTGTTCGCTTACCTGTTTAGCAGATTGTAGGTATTTCCAGCATATTCGCCAGATAATGTTTGAATGATTTCGGCGATCTTGTCTTCGTCTAGATCGACATATCCCATATTGATGGATTGTCTGAAATTGTAATTGGTTAACAATGTCGGGATCATTTTCTATTTGTCGAGTAAATTCTACGGGACACTCACTTGAATAAAACACCAGGCGGTCCGACTTTAGGCTCCACTACGAAAACTCCACTGAACTCGTATGGATGCCCTCCGTAACAATATTCTTTACCATTTACTTGGACGCCAGAATGGAAAATTCCTAAACACGGGTCAACAATTTCAGTGACCAGATCTACATAAAAACGTATTTCATGTAGAGCGGCAGGCTTCCTGCTCAAGTTACCAATGGCTTACTCACCAACGCCAATCAAATATCCAAAATTGGTGAGGGTACACGGTTCAATCTGTAAAATAATGAATAGTGTATCAGTTAGCCAGCACTGAACTAGGCTTTGGTATACTGATTCAGCGATAGCTGAACCAAGCTGTTGCGCAGCTAGAGTCGCCTGAAATAATTGATACTTGCCATATCATAAACGTTGACAAAGACTGCGTTTGACATTTTGAACATCGATTGTACCAAACTATTAGAACAAGTGCATTGATATGATGAATGGTCATATCGCAGTCTATACCTTGTTTTCCGTCTTCCTTTCGTTTATTTGCTTTACCAATTGGCCAAGCATTGGAAATTACACGCAACATTGAGAATTCAAGGCAAAGGCAAAGAGAAAAGAGAGAATTACAGTGTGCTGAGTTTTAATAGTAGAAATACAGATTGTGAGATTTGCAAAAATAAAATACATGCTTAGAAGAAAAATTGCTTCACGTCATTACTTCCAAACGATTCACCACAGTTGGGACACTTTCGCTGTCGAGTCTCGATGCGAATATCAAGACACTCCTTGCAAAATGTATGCATACAGCGCAATAAAACATGAGATTTGAATCGCAAGTGGCAAGAAGAACACTTGAGCAGCGTCTATGAGAAATAGGATACAATGTCAACACCATGTAAACCATTCTAAAAGCTATAAATCAAACTCGGTACCCACTTTGTATTCTTCTCGCTCCTTTGCCAGCTTCATTTCGGTAGGATTTTCAACACGAGCCATTGCATCAAGTCGCCGTTTCAATAATTCAGATTCCTCCTCTATGCGGGATCGAAGATATCGAGTTTCTTCTAGTGCCTTGCTTCTATCTTTAATCAAGTCGCGCATCTAGTAGGTTACAGATTGGAAGGTTAGTTTATGTTTACCGGAACTCAAATAAATATCAATTAAATATTTACCTCGACCAGCTTTGAAGAAAGATTGCTAAGTCGTTCCTCCAGTTCGCCTTGATTGGCCCAGACCTCGGAAACTTGCTGTTGATGGAGATCGAAAGAGCTGGAAACGGAAATCATTTCACGATCATAATTATTCTGAGATAGCATAGGCAATGTTAATATGAATTAGATGAATCGCATATAGAGTCGACCGACATTACCAGCTGGGCGTTCATATTCTTTTCGTGCTCATTAAACTGGCGTATTACTTCCAATTGCATTTCATTTTGGCGTTGGAGCTGATTTGAGAGTAGCTTGAAGACATCTTTCGACTTGTTTAAAGCAGTAAAGGCTTGGCTATGTTTCAGTTTCTATATCGAAAAGGTTAATATCGAGTTCATCACCACGATCATATGAAACGAATACATACTTGAGATTGCAGCGTCACAATTTCATCCTCTTTCCTAATGAGTGCATCCACTTTGGCATTATTTTGTTCTTCGAGCTCACTGAAACCAGCAGCGAGACCGGCAACTTCTTTGAGTAGTTCTGACTCCACCTGATGTTTAGATGATTAGTGACGTACTCAAATTCCTAGCGGCATTAGCAGAAAACATACCGTTTCCAGATCTATAACTTGTTTTTCTAATGATTTTATCTCTTGCTGTTTACTTTCAGACGCTTTTCGTAGCGACTCTAATGCTGAATCAAGATCCCTTATGTTGAAGGCCACACCATCCTGACTGTAATCACGATATATGGCGTTGAGCTCTTGTTGAAATCGCTCTTGTTTCTTCTGCCAGTAGTATTGAGATGTTGCAAGCCGCTTTCGTTCTTGAGCAATGCTAGATTCCTCATGCGAACTGACAAGCTTTTTCTGCAGAACCTGCCCTTCCTCCTCCAAGTGTCTGCTATCATGATGAGTAAATGGAATATAGCTCACATCAAGTTAATGCAATTATTTCATACCTTAGTTTGTTATTAAGCCAGTCAGACATCAATCCATTGCTATCTTTGGTCGCCTTCATCAACTCAAAGATATTGCGATTGCCACTACTGGCTACTTTCTTAAACATGAGGCGTATTTTATCGTTTGTGACCGAAATCAATCGAGACTGAAACAACAAAAAGAACGTTAACACACCATTTGAACAACCGTTGCATTCGTCCTACTAGAGTTCCCCAGCTCATTTACAAATCATACCTGCCGTGCATCCGCCAGCGCTTGCATCTCGGATACCGATGCTCTCTCGATTTCCATTTTGGCTTTCTTCTCATCCAAGCTGATTTGTAAATTGTCTCGTTCCCCTCTTGCAGAACTCAAATCGTGTTCCAGAGTTTTCATTTGCTCTGTTATTGCCTTAAGCTCGGCGGACATGTTGGTTTGGTTGGTACTAATCAAGTTGCATCGATCTTGTATACACGTCGCCAGTGTCTTTTCAAGCCTATTACATTTTTCGACGAGTTCACCACACCTATCTCGTCTCTGTCTGACGGATTGCTCAAGTTGCCTGCATATCGGTGCTTCGGAGGCTGCTTCATTGCTGATACAAAGTAACGAAAACTGCAATTCATCAGCTTGCTGTCTCATTGCCAGATTGCTTTCTTTGATGGCGTCGATCTCTTGTAGAATGGAGGCTGCACGTAGTCGGACAGTCGTCAGTGGATCAGAAGCACTAGCTGATCTTCCAGCAACCTCTTGAGTAGTCGCATCAGCCTTTTTCTGAACTAGATCCGTACTTTCTAGCTGACCATTAGGCGTACTTGATTTGATTGGTGTATTGTGCTCTTCCTTAAGTTGGCTGTCGGGTTCATTAGACATGTTCAGAAGAACATGGTCGTGTTCAGCTTTGATGGACTGGATGCTTTTTTGAAGTTGAGAAGCTCTTCTTGTCGCAATTCCACTCTGCTCCTTCATTAAAATTATCTATAGTAAGTCTGTTAGCAACTTTTCCAACAAAACATAGGTAGCCCTTTTCACGAACCTCGGAAAGGACCTTGCGATATGTCTTTTGTCTGGCAATCAGATTTTGCTGTTGCTCTTGCCATCGACCTAGCGACTTTTCGTAGCTATTATAGACATCGGAACCTATTGAATTGTAATGATATAGGTCAATGGAAGTTTCTCCATGTTATTCAAAACTCTACTAAATTGGCCAAGGTCGATTTAACATTCATGATATGTACTAAATGAAACATACCTCCTATAGCTTTCAATACGTCAAATTGGTGAGATCTAGCGGCATTGTATTTGTCCAAGTGATATCCCATTCTTCGCATTATACCATATAATGGGCCACGGTCATTTCGAAGCATTTGAAGCAAATCGGTTCCCTCTTCATTCAAATCTTCTCTCTCTTCACTCGCGTCAAGCCACAGATAAGAGTGAGAAAATAAATGTTCCATGACTTTTGCTGCACCAATAGTTAGATATCATGACAATAATAGATAAGCATAAATTACATACATTTGTCCAAACTGCTGGCTGAATCCCAAGTTCCAGCATCCAATGGCTGCATGGCTATCTTCAGTTCGTCGCATGTCTGAAATTATACATTTAGTGTTACTGAATGTGTGGGGAACGTGTTCCTACACAGGAGACTGAAAGAGCATTACCATTGACCACAAGCGACTCTGAACATCTCTACGACTCTCCCATTCTGAAATGTCATATTCCATTACGCTAGCTTTACGTTTCAGTCGACCTGCCACTCGCTATAAAGTTAAATTTTTAGTTCAGTATATCAGAGAATAATGTCTTGAACCAAAGTAGCTTACTCGATATTCGCTGGTTTGTCGATGAATTGCATCCTTTTGATAATGGACTATTTGAGACTGAGGAATGTTATGTAAAAGTTAGTCTTCTTCAAAGCAAAACATAACAGTATCATATGCTCTTCTGAATATCATTTGATACCTTGAAAGGATCATTGGGATCATCAGCGCCTTGCTGATCATTGTCCATATCTGCAGGCCGATTGCCAGTTGGAGAGGTTGGCGTAGACGATAGAAAACGTTTCTTTGGAGGCTGTCTTGTAGCTTGGATGTTTGATTCGGAAGATTCTACAGGATACCGGCGCTTTCTGTCTTCCGCAGCCGCCATATGCCTTAGTGCTTTCAAGATTTTATTGACTGCACAAGTAGTCGTTAAGGAAGCACACCAAGAGCCACACGAGCGCTCCCGAAAAAAAAAGCTTTCGTCACGGAAATTGAAACCGGAAATTTTGTCACTAAAATTATCCAGAACTTTGTGAGGTCTGCTGCTTTTCCGTGGGTCAACAAGGTAAATTAATGACTGCGCCGATTAAACAGTCAGTTTGACAACACCATATTGGATACGTATATTTAGAGTAAGATGGATCAACTACAGTACTGATGTGTGTAACAAGCACGAAGCATGTACCATTGTTGTCCATTACGTCCCATTGGATCGATGACAACTGGCCGGCCATAGTGCTTCTTATTGCATATGAAAAGTTGTATGGTGAAATCACTTTTTGTACGTTAGTTCTCCAAGCATAAACATTCAAGTATTAAAGACAATGCTAAATTTATTCCGCAGGTGTAAATCTTGCTTGCAAGTTCCTTCATGGTCTGAAAGGATACAACATCCTGAACAATTGCTCACTATTACGTGCGACAACGCAATTAATTTGATCAAGATGGCCGTGGCTAGCGAAGGAACGGTTAAAAAGCAAGGTAATTTTAAATTCATCGTAGGCGAATAAACAATTACCCCTCCCCTCTCCCCCTTTTCAATTGATCGTAAAATCGACCTCGCGACCCAAACCTATCACAACAAACCGAGTATTATTGGAGTCGGTTCGGATCATTCCTTCTTAATCTTACCTACAGTCAATGTCACAGTAGGCATTGTGTTGATCAAGTTACAATTAGTAAGTAATGGCTAGCCAAAGTCTTATTTATGTCTTATTTATATATTAGATCCAGGATGGTATTAGCGTAATTACCACAAAGGATATGAGGCTGTCAAATATCTATAGTCAAATGTTAGCATACATAACAGTTTCCACACAATAATAAACAGTATCCTATGGTATTTATCAATTGAAAATTACAGAGTACCTGGTTTGGTGAAGACTGGTTGAGCTTTCGAGTTTTTGTATTCTATAGCAATTTATTGGCGGAGTTTGGATAGTATGGCAAGTCGACGGGTAGGATGAGAACCATTACGAAACATACGTCCACTAATTTAGAGCAAGTAGACGCCAGAATCAGGGAGGCTCTCAAAAATCTAGACATCTCGGAGATTCCAGATGTTGGTAATCTCCAAGACCTGTCATTACAGAGCATTCGTGACTTTGCGGAGAATGGTATGTCAAAAAACCATGTTGTTTGCTGCAAACAGGAACCACGCTAACATGATGTACCAATGTACAACTCATAGGAGGTCTCGGATCATGCGTTGCAAAAGTAGACGTTTTGGCAAATGATGAAGATGACTTAATGTATCTAGCTGGTTAGTTAGTCTCCTGGTTAGTTCATGCGAGTCCGACTTGCCAAAATTCTAACAGTATTAACAGGTGAACGTATCATTGTTTTGAAACATCTGGAAAAAGATATATACCTGGTAAGTTAGGTATCCCTCTCTACAATTTCAAATGCCGTTATGGTTAACTCTTCTCCATTCCCAATAGGGATACTGCGAGGGAGTCGTCGGAAACTTCAATGCCGAATACGTCCATTTTGTTGAATTAGATCCTAGAGTATTGGAATCGCTTGATTCCGATCCTTATGACGATTTGGTCAACTTTGCATACGAAAATCGTCGACTCTCTGATTCTTGGCACTCGCATGCAACCTGGCAATCAGATCACCCTGATGGGCCCCTTCCTGGAGCAAAAATATCCATCTACTCGATAGCATCCAATGACAGCGATGGTGTCGCTGAACGACCATCCTATAGTCGCTCAAGTATAGACAGTAGCTGGACCGGATCTTCACTCCCATCCACTTTTTCGTTAGCGTCGCATGATTTTGGCAGGCCGCACACCCCATGGAACGACTTGCAAAATCCAATTAGGTCCTCTAATTCGCTTACTAGGCTACCTTCTTTGAGTTTGTGTCCATTTGATTTGTCATACGTGTTTTTTATTACGCCTTCGTGTTAATTGATACTTGAATATTTCAGATAATCCATATCGTGCATCCTATCCAACAACATCCATTCCGTCACAAGCCGCCGAGCAAAACCCATCTTATGACACATCAGACATGAACGATTCATATTCTGACAGATCCAGTGACGGTGAGGACAACAACATTAAAGCGAGACCTGCCAAGACTAGAAACACTTTGTCTATGGCAAGAAGCGTTGCACCAGTTAAACAACCCCCCATATCTCCAAAACCCATTGCTAAAACCAAACCATTGGCACCTGACCAATTGGACAAAATTTCAGGTTTGATTGATGAATATGGATTCGTGTGGGAAAACCGACAAGATGTACCTCCACCAAGGTATGTTTGTGCATTTTCACAAACGTTTTTGACATTTCCGTTACTAACATGTAGTCCCGCCAGTAATCTTATATTGAACAAGTCTTCAATGAAAGAATATCGTGAAAGAGAACTAAAATGGTTATCAGTGGTATCCAAAATGGATGTGGGAACTGTTGAAAAGGACAACAAGTTGAAAAAGCTGGTAAGATCAGGAATACCGGCATCCATACGCGCCAAATCTTGGCAATTTCTTTCACGGAGTCGAGAATACCAAAAACATGGCCTATACCAGGTAGATGGCGACGACAAAGAAGCTTTGAAAACCATTTCTTTATATATTGCTAATTTCCATCCTTTCCTTACAGACTTTGCTACAGGGTGCGAAAAGCTCAGTCCTTCAGGTCATTGAGCAAGACGTTGCAAGGTATGACTTGACCCTGCCTTCCAGAATTCATTTACAATCCCCCAACACATACTGTTCCCATTTAGGTGTTATCCCAATCATATTCACTTTATGCGTCCAGATGGGGAAGGCCAAAATGATTTGAGAAACGTTTTATCAGCTTATGCACAATATAATCCGGATCTTGGATATTGTCAGGGAATGCATTGCTTGGCGGGTTGTATGCTTATGCAAATGCCTGCAGAGGTAAGTGACAGTGGAGTAAAATTAGAAAAAAAAAAAAAAAAAAGAAAAATTCGCACTGTGCACTAATCGGCCGTACTTACACCTTCATTTGTCAGGATGCCTTTTGGTTGTTGGTGGCTACTGTTGATCGATATTTGAAAGGCTACTTTGATCCATCCCTATCGCAAATACGAATTGATACAGTCGTCATTGGGGAGCTGATTCGAGAGCATCAACCCAAACTTGCTCGTCACCTGGTAAATGATTTTTTGGAGTTATTATTATGCCTGAAAGACGTATTCCCTTATTTCGTCCCATCGCTATATAGGAAGCCAATGGTGTGACACCAGTCATGTATATCCCATCTTGGTTCCTGACGGCATTCACTCTATCATTACCCTGGAGCTCTGTTTTACGTCTGTGGGATGTTTTCTATTTCGAAGGTATGCGGCAATCTACCATATATGCCATACTCTGGAGACTAGCAGCACGCAGTCCGCTTTATCGTACCAGCATTAACCACTCATCCACTCCTCCTTTCTGCAACGCAGGTGTCAAAGTATTTTATAGGATTACCTTGGCTATCATGGAAATTTGTAAAGGTAATGTATAGCTATAAAAGCTATGAATGCAACCACTTGTTCCTCTTCATCAACTGGCCCTCGCCTGTCACCGCTTTCCACTAACTTCTCTCAATTTAACTCGTTCTAATAGACCATCTCCTCAATCAGTGCCCAAGTAATTCGGAACTCTTGGCGTTCTTGCTACATATTCCGCATAAATACTTGGGACCAGACTTACTTTTGGAAACAGCATTTCGCATAAAGCTGTCCAAATCCGATATTGCAAAGTATGCACGTAAAGCGTCGGTCAAGGATGCCAGTGTTGCTGGTCTTCCATTCGAACCTGGTTTAGAAAACTTGAAAGTAGGCCAAAATCAGTCGACTTCAAGCTTACCTAGCTTGAAATCCTTCTCTGGAATTAGCAAACGTGTAAAACCAAATAGATCACAAAACACAGGACCACATACCCTTCCCAAATCTAGTTATAATACTTGATCAGTTTCCACGCGCCATTTCACCAAAATCCAGTTATAATACCTATACTCGCAAAATTCTAGTTATTACACTCATCAGTTTCCACATATCTACTTTTCTAATGCCAATGCCAAACCCCATTGCCCATACAATTTTGTTTTTTCCTAAAGAACTCTTTGGGAAAGATAGTCCAAACCTCTACATCTTGATTTATTTTGTATGCTTTTAAAAACAATGTACATAAAGGGCATTGCGTTATTTAAGAATCCCATCGAACTTTGGCTTTGTAGAGGGACTGAACTAAACTTTTGGGTATAAGAGCCATGTCCAGGAATTCCAAACTTCCAAAGGCTTTGCCTAACTGATTGGCATAATAGCTAATTACACGTCTAGCATAAACGTTGTCGTTCTCGTTACTCAAGTTTAGACTTTCCAACTGGGCATTCAAGTTAGCATCCGGTTCAACGGGATCCGCAAGGTCAACAACATCCAACAACAGCTTGTATCGATTTGTCCATAGAGCATTCTTGGTTTCACGGAGGCTGCAGTAGGCTTCATAACTCTGTGGCAAATGAATGTGCCTTTGACGATAGTAGTTATTGTTGGGATCCTCCAGCTGTTCGACAGTCACATGTAAGTCCTTACGACCAGCCGCCTTTGCTCTCTCTTTTTCTTCCCATTGCACCTTGTCTTCCTTTGGTAGATCATCAAAATCTGTGTGTTCCACATTCTTGGTAAATGTTTCCCGTAAAGCTCCAATATCCATCAAATAGTTCTTCATGCCTAGTCCTCCAGCCGGAAGTGGCCAATATGCCCACATGTCCAAAATGTCTGTGGACTGGAAAATATCGAACTGATTCCTCAAGGCAGCAAGAGGATTTCCGCTATGCTCGGAAAAGACTTGATTTTGAATCATCTGCATACATTCAGCAATCTGGTTCAAATGTTGAACTCCTAGAACCTTTGCGCACGAACCAAAACTTCGCAGGAAGAAAGCAGTATACTTGTTGTATACGTTAACCCAGCTGAGAACTGTCTTAGTGCCTTTCAGCTTACTTCTCATCTCATCAATGTGAGGCTGCACCATCGCATGATCCACTTGGAAAAGACCATCTGCTCGGAAAACAAGAGATCCCCACCAAACACGAGATTGCGGTAAAGGTGATGGCCCAAATGGTGCAATGGATACATTGGTCTTGTCGTTACCACTGACCACAGCAGATCCAGACTTCTCAGTGTTGAACTTGAGATTGACCAGACTTGCGTACTCGTTCATCAACTTCCATGCTTGAATAACCTTTGCTTGATCGGAATGCCAGAACCAGAAGTCATCATGAATACGTTGTAGCCGAATACCAGTTTCGCGCTTGACAGATGCTTCCATCATAAACAAGACACATTCACCAAATAAAGCAGACAGCTGGTGAGAGATCGGAACTCCTCGTCTGCGAATTCGTACATCTTCATTCACATCCCTCTGGAATGTCATTGGGACGCTCAAAAATCGCATCATAAAGTCAACCCAAACGTCAGTCACTCCAAGAAACTTTAACAAGACTCTAATCGACTCATGTTCGATAGATGGTCCAAACCATTCCATGTCAGTTCGAACAACTGTAAACGGACTTGTTGGTCTTATCACCTTGTGCAACTTTGCTTCTGTGGCAAGGAGATGAATCAAGGAATTCTTGACGTTCACTGCATTATTATCGGAGCCTTCGTTATATTCGTACGAAAAGCTCGATTGAGTATGTATCGAGTCTGGAAGTACAGCGAGGAAGTTTTCCTTGTGAACAGTATGCCGCCAAGCTTCAATACCTGCATTATGATCGTCCGATTTCCTGGAAGATCTCTTCGAGTCTTCGTCCATACTGTATATTCTGCTTAATTCACCCTTCAAGTGAACTGCAAATCGAACACCAATATATTGAATAAAGAGCGCCGTAATGATGTCTTCGTCAAGGAAAGCCCGGTATCTTCCTGCCATCGATCTGCGCACATCGATATAAACACCTTGAGCCGGCCATTCCCAGAACTTGACAGCCTTGAGCCGGCTTGATAGAAGAGTGGCAAGGTCTTGAAGGTATGGCTCGCTTTCTTTGAGCTGTCGTAAAGTTTCTTGTTTATCTGAATTGAGCAAATCACTTCCTAATAACCCATCTACACAGCATTTAAGCTGAAAGGTATTCATGTCCTCTTCAAGTAAGTCTTTACAGAATTTCTCGGTATTCTTTCTTGAAGCGACCAGCACCTTCATGACCTTCACATCCTCCATATCAAATGTCTTGTTCAGAAACGAGTCGAGCTCTTGAGCATTCATCTGCCCAGCTTCGAAGACGCGTTCTTCAAGCTCCTTGATCGTCTTTTCGCGTTCACTCATTTGTTCCTTCTTTTCTTTCGATACTACATAGAACTCAGCATCAAGAGCAGGAGCCTCAGGTTCCGAAAGTTCATCGCGTAGACTCTTGCCAAATATATACGAGTAGGTGCATTTACGCGTGGAATATTGTATCTCCTTGCGAAAGCTATCTACCCAGTGGCGTCGAAGCTGGTCACTGGTTGAAGAATCCTTGGCAACGTTCTCAATAAAGAGTCGAGCACTCTCCATATTGACATCAGTTTTATGTTGAACAGGAGCGTCCTTGATGCCTTGATAAAGAATTTCCATTTCTTGCACCAGGCCATTAGCAGAACCAGCTTTTTCCAGCACGCCAGCGTAGTGGCGACCTAAAACATCCTTTTGCCGCTGGAGTTCCATGATCTTCTCACTAGTAACCTCATAGAGGATTTGATTGAGAGAGGGCTTGCCGTTATCTTCGGTTCCGCTGCGCATCATTCTGGATAAAAATGCTGTCGGTAAAATCTGCTATCAAAAATACGCGGTATTTATAGGCTTTTTCAAATTACCTGGGAATACCCTTTGATGTGGTACAATAACAGTGACTGCGACACTTAATGTTCTAACCTTTCTTCCTTCTTGCAGCGCCAGCACGATCTGCAATTTTAGCCTGGTGAAGGCAGATGTAAACAAAATAAAAAAGTTAAACCAAATAACAATTGGCCATATTATACACGTCCACTTTTACTTGTGGAAGTTGACGCATTTAATGTGACGACCCCTGCGATATCAAGCTCTTTGCACTTGAGTCACAATGTACCGCAGTGACAGCCGCAATTTGTGACAGTAAATGAACGGGGCGACAAAGTCCAGTCTAAAGGCTTTGCCACAAATGTTACTTGGCCACAAAGAAACTTGACCATCTACGCCCGCTGTCCGTCGTGGAGCTTCAAAATGAAGCCATCACGCCAGTAAGCAAGTGATTCATTGGACTATAACGTTGCCATGTCATTGCGTCTCACCTGATCTGGCTGATGGTAATAATCGTGAAGTTTCGCTTCAGCGAGCGAGGATGTTTCCCACTTCTTTCGTTTTCCTTTTTGGCTTGGATGACCCCAATACAAAATAAACTACAATGACTGGCTACAGCACTGCCACCTCTCTTGTTCCTAAAACCTTTCGGATTATTAGAAATCTTTTAATTGAAATGGGGATATTGCATACGTCTAGGAACACAGATTCACAGTATCTCAACTTATTTCTAAAATTTGGCTACTCCCATTTTTTTTTTCTGGTTATTGATGGACACTCAACTGATTCACATGTAGGTTCGATACAGAGCTCCATAGGAGAGTACAACAAATATCAACCTAGCGTACAACTTTGATGCCACATTATTGACTATAGGTTACTTATAACTTATATCTTCTCCAGTAAATCTGCTGTTTACATAAAATAATACGAAAATAAAAGTACAAATTTGTCAAACTCACTATTTTTATGCGGGAGTCCTTGGTTTTTCTTCTTCTCTCCTTCTTGTTTTATTTTTTGGGCATGTAGAAAGTAGTAGCAACCAACTAATCTTTTCAACTTGACAGTTGACAGACGAGATAGATAGGTCACATGTGATAGGATATTTATTTGTTCATGTTGTTAGACTAAACTACTATGACCACTCTTACCTGCTCTTTCTGCTCTGTGTGCTTATTAAACGCTCCGATCGCCGAACACTATTTTATTATCGCAATGAAGCTGTAAGCAATTAGACTATGCCTTTTCCATAGGGCTTGCATTAATTAGTTATTTCCCACTCGCAAAATATTATCTAGAGACTCGCAGCATAAAATTACATGTCATGTCACATCACATCGAAATAGGGTTTAAACTGAACCTAAACAATATATATTTTATCGGTTCCTCGACAAGAATAAAACGAAAAACTAAAAAACTAAAACCGCCAGTTTATTACCGTGGTATCAAATACATTTTGATTCACTAGTTGACCTTAACCGACTTGGAAAAATAGTCATTCCTGGATGACCAGGTGTTACATAACATATTATCTTCAGGAACCTAGTAGCAATGTTTGATTGATCATCGTAATTTACTTTAGGTTGGTTTAAATACAGTTCTTTCAAGGCTATTTGCATTCTCACCCACCCACCCTACATAAATTTTCATTAACATAATTACGCCATTCAACTAACAAAGAAGATGGAGCAATAATATAAAAATGAATAAAGTATATAGTGTAATTTTATAATTAATGTAACTCTCTTGGTATTAACACAATGACCAATATTTGAGCAGAAATGAGTTTCATATGCCAAGGAACCTATTGACTATAATGTTCCAATTTTCTGTTTAGACTTGTAGTGTAAGGATGAGTTGATTTCACGTCAAAAAGGGATAGTATCTGTATTCAGAGTAACAATGGAGAGAAGTAGAGAAAAGAGAGATGTTTATTTATAGTCCGAACTCTCAGGACAATTTATAGGCAATCGCCTTACACAATGGAAACGCCACAAGTGGCTCACATAACGAGATAATAATATTGGTAACATATAAATAAAGCAATAGAAATGTGAAGAGACGACGTCACCAATCCTCTGCACTACACGAGTGCATCAATTTGTCAGATACAAACTCGATGCCCTTTATTCACTGTTTTGTTACAACTATTTAACTAGTTTATGAACGGAGGTAGCTTCCGTACATTTATCTTGCGATAGATCAGGTGTATTGACGCTTGATCTCGGCAACGATTCCGTTGTAGCCATAGTTCTACCTTTCTTTCTTCTACTCCGTCTTTGTGCCACCGGAGCGAACTTCCGTTTGGATGTTCCACCTAAAGCTGTGGCTCGTATTACCGGAGGTGAAAAATCTTTATCGTAGTCAATTACAACCTCGTCTTCATCTAGGTTCTCTACAATTCATTCTTGAGCCTTCTGCTCGTATGTGAAACTGTCCTCGACAATTTCGTCGGAAGCCGTGATAGTATAGTGGTCATTATCTCTCGTTGTGGCCGAGAAGACCCAGGTTCGATTCCTGGTCCCGGCACTTTTTATTGGTCAGGATTCAGATAAAATTCTCTTTTTGATTGGCTCAAGTTTTGGGTCGTGAGTCTGATTGGTTGATTCTTTGCCAATTAGATTACAAACTTTGAATAGCTGCATTGACATTAACCAAGGCTCTACTTTTTGTGGGCCAGCCATTGTCTTTATGCACTAGATAAATTTCGATATTGTTCATGTCCTTCAAGATAACATGAAATTGTCACAATCAATATAAAGGTTTCTTGTTGGAGCGTCAAGCCGAATCTTTATTGCCTCCAAATTTAATTGCACTTCTTTTTTTATATACATCATTCCGTCCAGATCCCAGTGTGAACTATAGTATTGTAAGTGGTTTGATTTGTTGGTATTAGCAACATATATGTGATAGTACGAAAGAGATAGATAGACATAAATTCAGACAAACTTGTAAAAAGCATTGTATCTTAAAAGCTTAACCTAATAGCCAGTCGACTGAGCCTTATATGAATTGCCTGTATCGTTGAATTAGCCTGAAACTGAGATAGTTGAAGCATTTTGCGTATCTTAGAAAGTTTCTTGAGAGATTCATTGATGTTTTTTGTGCAATCATAGGGTGAAACGATGGGAATGCCAATTGTTCTATTAGTAGATCTATGGACTATTTGGATGAAATATATCGTTTCATTGCGAGTATTTTGTTTTCTGCATCAAATTTCTTTGCCAAATTGTCAACTCCGGACTGTAAAAGAGTTATCTGAATTGCTAAATTTATGACCAAGATATTGCGAAGACTGATGACACCAAACGGTGTCAATGATACAGCCCTAATGGGATTTGGCCTGTCAGAAAAAATCACGATTGAAACAGCGCAACGATTTTTGTTTGAAAGCTCCAGTTATTTGCACTTTGTTGCCTGTTACGTCTCTTTGCCCCGCTTGTAAGATCTTGAATGGCCTTTTGGAAACCTGGCACTGTTGCTCCGGGTAAGTATCATTACGCAAGTAATTGCATGGTTAACTCTTGACTTTAGCATTAACCCATGATGTAGGGAGCACGGTTGATCGAGATAATGAGAAGGAAGCCAGCGAATCCATTCTGAATATTGCCAACCAAAGCTATCGTTATTTGAGCATACAACAACAGAGAGAGAGGCTACCGATTTTTAAATCAAGAAAAGAACTACTATACCTTGTAGAAAGGCATCAAACAATGATTGTAGTAGGGCAGACTGGATGTGGCAAAACGACACGTATGTAACGCATATCCTTGTACATATTCACATACGCGCACATGCTAATAGAAAGCGAGTTTATAGAGCTACCACAGTATCTAGAGGAGGCTGGGTGGGCGGCAGAAGGAAGAAAAATAGCCTGTACACAGGTTAGTTCTTATGTTAGGATGACTATTGTTACATGTTGGCAATGTTAACCCGTACCAATTGACTAGCCACGTCGTGTAGCAGCAACTACGGTAGCAGCAAGAGTAGCTGAAGAAATTGGTTGTGAACTGGGAGACAAGGTTTGTATGAGCTTCAAGTTGACTTTTATATTTTGCTTTTTTGGCTTGCGGTTAACAAACAGGTTTTCATGCTTAGGTTGGATACACTATCCGATTCGAAGACGTGACGTCGAAGAACACACGCATAAAATACATGACCGACGGCATGTTGTTCCGTGAAACGCTGATTGATCCGTTGTTAATGGACTATAGCGTAATAATGATCGATGAAGCTCACGAGAGAAGCTTGTATACAGATATCTTACTGGGGGTTTTGAAAAAGTAAGCAGACTTGCTAATGGACATGGTGAAATATCAGCTGAATGAACCTGACATTTTCTCTCTTGATTGTAGAATTCAAAAGAAACGACCAGATTTGCGACTGATCATATCATCTGCAACACTTGATGCTGAAGAATTTTATGATTTTTTTAATGCCAACACATCCAAAGACAAATCAAAAGATACATGCTCGATCATTTCGTTAGAAGGGAGGATGTATCCAGTCGACATTCTTTACACAGTAGAGCCAGTGAATGATTACGTAGAGAAAGCGATACAGACTGTGTTTGACATTCATACCAAGGAGCCTAAAGGCGATGTTCTAGTGTTTATGACTGGACGCGAGGAGATTGACAAGGTAGTTAGCGAGATCACAGAGAGGGCGTCGACGTAAGTGTGATTTTAGTGAGAGGTGTTGCTGGCATTACTTGTTAACATCAAGTATTTTTTTCAGATTACCACATCAGGCTCTGGGAATAACTCCATTACCAATATATGCTGGGTTATCAACTGATGAGCAAGCACGAATATTTGAACCGACCCAGGAAGGATTTAGGAAAATTATTGTTGCTACCAACATTGCTGAAGCGTCTATCACTATCGATGGGGTGGTATATGTTATTGATTGTGGGTTTGTCAAGGTATTACAATTTAACAAGCAAATAGAAAGCACCTTTTTTATGACTTGGGCAACATTTGGCTAACGATGTTTACTATGATAGCTGAGGGCATACAATCCTAAAACCGGTATGGAAGCTTTGACTGTAGCACCAATATCCAAAGCATCAGCAAAACAGCGCGCAGGACGTGCTGGTAGAGTCATGCCAGGAAAAGCATTTAGACTATACACCGAGCAAGCATTCATGCAACTGCGAGACTCCAGTATTCCAGAGATCCAAAGGTAAGTTCCACACAGTTGTATTGTTGGCATGTATAGATCTGTAGCGTTTTCTAAAGGATAAAATTTCACGTTCATTGCCATTGTAGGAGCAACTTGGCACCTGTTATTCTCCAACTAAAAGCACTCGGTATCGACAATGTTTTGAGGTTTAATTTTATAACACCACCGCCTGTGGAGATGATGATTCGATCATTAGAGGTGAGGTTCACTGAATGCCTCTGTAGATTTTTTGGACCGGTCGGATATTGGCTACTAACCATACATTTACCTGTCAGGTCTTATACTCTTTGAATGCTCTGGACAATGTCGGCAGACTCACAATCCCACTAGGTGTTCAGCTGGCGGAGTTTCCTGTAGATCCATTGTTGGGAAAAGTTGTAAGTAAAAGGTGTAATATCAACCTAAGAGTTGGAAAAAAGTATAAGTATAATAACAATAGGCTACATGCAGCTTCTTGCATCAGGAGAGTTTCATTGCAGTGAGGAGGTACTCTCAATTGCTGCCATGCTGACGGTCCAGGTAATGGCGATGGTATGAATAAGCAACAAGCTGTCCTGATGCACTGCATTAATATCTTTGATTTTCCTAGAATGTCTATGTTCAGCCCAGTCGGGTTGCAAAAGATGTTTTGACGGACGAACGGCGCAAGTTTTGGGTGGAGGAAGGAGACCATATAAGCTTACTCAACATATACAATGCATTCACGACCCGAGGGCAACTGTCTGGAAAATGGTGCCATGAGCACTTTTTGAATTTCAAGGCTTTGTCAAGAGCCGTCAGTATTCGTGGGCAACTCAAGAAATATCTTGCTAGATTCAATATACCATTAGAGAGCTGTCTTCAGCGACACGGGAAAACAGCAACGGGCAGAGCAGAAGCAACAAGGCAAATTAGAAAATGCATTACAAGTGGTTACTTTTCACAAGCTGCGAAAGCCGATGTTGATGGCAGTGGGAGATTTCGAACGATACGAGACAATGTTGTCCTCAATATCCATCCTTCATCGGTACTTTTCAGTCGAAATGCGAAATACGTTGTCTTTCATGAAGTGGTGGAGACGAATCAAGCGTATATGAGGGATGTCACTGTGATTGAGCCTGAATGGCTGACCGAACTTGCACCGCACTTTTATGAATACAAAAAGTAGCGAGGGCCTTGTTGAACCATAAAGTGATATGTCACCAAAGCGGTCAGCTCCGATAAGGACACCGCGCATAGAATAGATGGCTGAAAAGTAACATGTAATAGACTAGGCGAATTACTGCAGTTTTTATTCTATATACCAATGGGCTTCTATATCTGTTCATGTTTAATTGGATGATACATATTTCAACTGCTCTATTGGCCATTTTGGTATAGTTGTCATTTCATAGTTATCGATCAAGCCAGCTTGATATCTTTCTATTCCCGCCCAAGCAATCATAACTCCATTATCAGTACATAGCTTCGGAGGGGGACATATTAAAGGTAGTCCATAAGATGCAGCCAGTGCTTGCAACCTGTAACAAAATATAAAAATGAAAATTTCGATTAGTCTAATGCGATATGGAAACACACGCTTTTCCGTCATTCGGCATACCGCGACCGTAGCACCTGGTTGCTCGCAACACCACCACTGACAACAAGAGCCGTTAGCGGAATGTTCTTCTGTTTGATGGATTGATCTAATGCGAGTCGAAGCTTCTGTTCCAAATGTTGAATACATTTTGATTGAAAGGTAGCTGCCGCGTCTGCGACATACTGTTCATTGCTTGTGAGGTTTTGTTGCTCCACCATCCTAATCATGGCTGTTTTGAGTCCGGAGAAGCTAAAGCCTATCTTTTTGGTCCATTCTCGTTCACTGAGAGGTAGAGGTAGCATTTTGTCATAGCGCATCGGATCACCTTGTAGTGCAGCTTGTTCTAGTGCCACACCAGGGCCACCACGCCGACCTTGAGCCCATTTCAAACCTAATGCTCTTGATGCTTTATCGATTGCCTCTCCGACAGCATCGTCCATGGTTGATCCAAGCTGATCATAGATTCCAACGGCATTGGCTTGCAGTAATAGAGTATGTCCTCCGGATACTAACAAGGTCATAAAAGGGAACGCTGGTGCTGGTAAATGACTGCCCATTGAGTTTTCAGTTGTTAGTCTAGCTGTTAGTGCGTGAGCTTCCTGGGAATTAAACATTATTGAGCATATGGTGTGCAATAGATTATATTAAAACAATACCATGGATAACTTACCATATGATGGACGCCAATGATTGGTTTTCGAGCAACAGCAGCTAGGGTCTTTGCTGCATTCATACCAACAGAAAGACACGGCGGTAACCCCGGGCCACGGGTTACTGCAATACAATCGATATCGTCGATGCTTTTGTTGGCATGATCTAATGCCTCACATATAACCATGGGCAAATTCTGCATATGCCCTGTGGATGCAAGCGTTGGGACTATTCCACCTAGCGGTTCATGTAAATGGTGCTGTGTTCGGACGATTTCTGACAAGATCTTGCGATCTGAAGTGACGACTGCAGCAGAGGTATCGTCGCAAGACGTTTCAATGCCGAGAACGGTCAGAGGTTTTGTAGAATATAAACGGTGATGGAGATTACTATGAGCGAGTTGCTTGAGTGGCCTTGGTAACCGACATCGGTATTGGACGACCTTATTCAACATGTGGATACAAAAATTTTTGTAAGTACTGTCAAAATGGTGTTGGACAAAGAAATTTGAGACTCTGAAACTTGAAATTTGGAGGACAGTAACTTAATAATATTTCATTTGTTTATAAAGAAATTTTATGAAGATACTATGTAATTCTTAGAGTTCAGAAGCCTCTACTAGTGTGTCGTTTCTGGTTGTCCCTTGACTTTCACTTGCCGCTTCTGGTTCATCGTTTTCAATTTTCAACGATTCTTCAGACTTGATGGACCGTATGTTGTTATTCGGTGATAACTCGTTCTCTTGATTGCTTTTTACGTTATTGCTATTGTTGCTGCTTGTAGGCGCTGAAATTTGGGTATCCATAGGCATTTTTTCTCGTTTTCTTTCAGACGTGACGAGCGGCTCTTCCGTCGGCTCCGTGCTATTTGTATCGTCGGGACTCTTTTCATCGGATCGTTTTTCATCTTGACTCTCATTTCGCTTCACGGACTCTGTTACGGTACTGCCTTCTGGCAAAACAGATAATACTTGAGAGAGTATTTGTATGCTCCGGAAAGTTTGAGCTTGCACCATTTCCAATATCCGCAACCTTTCTTCGATGGCTTCCCTTGTATTCGTAGATAGACATTGTAATTGTTCATCTGTCAAAGTATCTGGAAGTTGTTCATCGGTATGCTTGTCTAAAGGCTGGTTGATTCCCAAAGGTATTAAAGATACGAAATTTTGGCCAGAATTTGGTGAATATCCAAGCAGGGAGGGAGAGACTGACGATTGTCTAGCTGTGTGTTGAGCGGCGATGGACTGAAGGATATTTAATGTTACTCCAAATGGTGGCGGCGGTGGTGGTGGAGGAGGAGGAGGTATGCCAGCGTGCGCAGACCCTTGTGGTATGCCTGTGTCACTGTGCACGTATCCGGCCCTTCCTTCCATGAATGGCCATGCACCGTTAGGTTGAGGCAAGGGGTGTTGTGGCTGTTGTTGTTGCTGCTGCTGTGATGGTGCTTGCTGCTGTTGATCATGTAATTGTTCTTGCTGATGACCTTGTTGTTCGGCCTGCCGTCCCAATGCTGCTTGAGCAGCTGCTGCTGGAGATGGAGTAGCTAAATGACAGTCGTTAGATACACTATTGTCACGAACGAACGGTCTATGTAGTACGTTTTTGTGCATGATCTACGATACAAACCTACAGGTAAAACAGATCTTCGACTAACAATGTGAAAACAAGTGGCAGAACCAATTTAGCAAAAGAAAAAATAAATAAATTGCATGGTCTGGCAGAAACACCGCTTACCAAGTAGGACAACTCTGTTGTCTTTCAAGCCAACTTCGCAAGCAACCAAAGTGAAAAATGTGACCACAGGGGAGTTTTTTGGGAATATCAGAATTTCTGGCCCTAGGTGGCTCTGATTCACTCTGACCTCCGGGCTGCTGGTCGCCTTCCGTTGCTCTTATGTGCATATCTTCTCTGCAGATGATACAGGTGCTGTCACTGGTACGTTGGAGGTCCTCCTCTGTTGCATCAGGATAAAGCTCGTTCATGTTTCGAGTAGCGCGGCGATATCGGTACAAATCTCGGCATTTCTGAATAAACGACCGGAATGTAACGTATACATCGCGAATGATATGGAGTGGAAGTCCATAAAAATTGCAAATAATGGCAAAGAACACCATGTAAGTTATCAACTTGAAGAAATCTGGTAAACATGTATTAGCAATGTATTCCATCCGTTACCATCCGTCACCATTCAGATTACCTGTAACCAGGTCAAGATAAAACACAAAAATGGATTTGCTTTCCCATGGTTCATCCATACGGCTTTCAATTACATTAAGAGTGTATTTTCCAATAGTTGAAATGATGGTAGAGGTCAGAATAGCATACTAGTGACCGTGGTTAGTATCATAGCTTAGACAAACTGCCTCCCCCTGGGCTTTACTTACTTCAAAACCAAACATAATCATCATATTGGGTCCTTTCACCATGATAGTTGAGATGGCTCGACTTGCCAATCGGCAGTCGATGATTAATAGCGCAGACATGAGTGATATCATGCGAGCATGGAAATTAGCAGGAACGGCTGGTGTCTGTTCCATCTACAAGAGTAACCTGTCAATATTAGCTTTTGAATACAAACCTAGATAAATGAAGGATACTTGCATATTCAACCCGATCCTGGCAGAGCCAATGAAAAATCTTGAGGAATAACAAGGTAGTGAATACAATGACAAATTGTATATCGAACTCGTCTCTAAATATAGTCATTGCTAGACAAGTTTCCGTCACAGCATACCATGACTTTTCATACAAGTGCTGGTTCAAAAAGGAATCCACGTTATATTATGAGATCCAAAGTAATCCATATTTTCATGCATTGGCAGATGTGATACTTACTTCGACTTCAATTGGTCGTAGTTGGCCAAAGAAAATGGCTTGCAGGAGTCGTCCTAGCATAATTGATATGAAAATACCAGCATTGAGGATAATCTAAGAAAAGCGTCAGTAATGGTTATAGTCGAGTTGGACAAAGTCAGGTCGGTGAATCCAGGTGGCAATGCTAGCCACCTCGATATTGTACGTACCAGCATGCATGCACTTGATTTTGCCAGATAAATGCAGGCAGTATAGAAATTAGAACGCTGCCGAAAAGCTTCGATAATGACGGCAGTCGCCAACAGAGTCGAGACTCCACCATACAAGGCTAATCTCATAGTAATCCGGCCAGTTTGATCGAATCAATAGATGGTATATTGACTCAAAGCTGAGACGCCGTTTCATCTTGCCACGACAACCATAACTCCGATGAAATGAAAAGATTGTAATTTTTTTCAGTGAAACAGAAAATCTGACTGGTAAAAGTTGATTGGATCTTTGTGCCGCACGGCTCAAGGGGAAACAAAAAGCTGCATGCAATATTAATCGCATTCCCGAGGACGAGGCTCACGTAGATGCAACCCATAGAGGCTGAAAATCCTGGTGGGACTAAAGGAAGCAGACGACGTTCTGATAGACCTTCCCTCCCTCGGCTACAAATCCTCATTCCTCATCCTATACCCCAGATCACATATTCGGAACCGCCAGATGATCCGTCTCAGGAACAAACAGACAACCAACTTTCACTTGCGCTTAATTCAGCAGCGAAGAGCGAAAACTCTTTGAGCCCGCCAAGGTCACCCAATCGACCAACTAGTTCGCCAACCTCGCCTTTACCGCTGACCCGAGACATACTTTTGAAAAAGGATAAATTAGACAGAACCTGGGACCGAGTAGAGCACCGAAATAGAAAACAGGAAGACAGACAAGGCAGCCATCTGGATATTAGAGAATGGCAAAAAAAGGCAGAATATCAGCAACATAGCCGAAACTCTTCCGTAAATTCTGCGCCGGAACCATTAAGCGCAGGAGGTTCATTGACCATTCCTTCACCAAAGGACGCAACTCATCTTTCACTGAAAGCACCATCCTCACCACAGTTCTTCAACTTTATGCATGAAAATGTTTATAAATATCCATCAGGAGGAAATGATTCCTCTGTACGCAATAGTTCTCAATCTGGATCGTCAGGTAATATCAACAGGTGGAGCTCCTTGATGTCCACCAAAAGTGCACAAAGTGGATCTTCTGTCGCAGACGACAATTTATCAGCAGAAGCCTTTGATCCAACAACGCATTATTATGCTCACAGAGAGGATTACCACCGACACCTTACAGCGGAAGGCTGGTTTCAGGCTAGGGGTGACCTACACAGACCCCCATACGCACGGCCGAGGCTACAAAGCTCATCAACAGCATCATCTTACTTTGGCTGGAAAATTTTGACCAGTGTCGCAAATCGAGTTGTCACGTCAAAAAGTTGTGAGACTCCAGCGACTATTGCCTTTATAGTTCAAAACAAATCGTTTGCGGCATCCACAGACTGGCTGTTTTTGACCGGAGACGATGCATATTTTGCGGCTCAAAACAGCGTCGTGCAAACAAGGAGTAAATTGGCAAAGCCGGTCGATGCAAGTAGTATCAACACAAACGAGAAAGTCTCTGGCTTGAGGCACAGTCGATCTTCAGGAGATTATAGTTCTACTGTTAACGATCGTTTGACGCCAGTTATTTCTTTCACTAATAACTCAAAGTCATCCGGCACTCAAGATTATCCAAACTACAATGCTTTCAAATATCCTGAACCATTGTCTCCAAAAATATCAGAAAAAGTAGATGCCGTGGAAATAGAGAACATTACACCTGTTCCAAAACCTACACCACTTGAAGGCACATCACTATTCATTTTCTCATCCCAAAATCGATTTCGACTCTTTTTGTGGAACCTTTTAAGATCACAGTATGTTGACGATGTTGATGGCTCAGCTTTCATGACTGTTACAGTAATAACTAACCAAACTTTTCACTATTCTAGATATTCCGAAATCTTTATATTCCTTCTAATTTTTCTTCAGTGGATTTTATTAGCATCGACTCCAATATATACCAACACCGACAAAACTTCATTTGGAGGGACAAATGTCCACTACGTTATTCTTGGCATTCAATGTGTATATAGGTACGTACATTTCAAGTAATGGTTTCTCAATGACTTTATTGATTCCAGCCTTTCTATTACCGTCATATTTTGCAGTCTGGAAATAATCGCCAAGGTCATTGTATATGGTTTGATTATTCCCCATTCGAGTACTTTGCAAAACGAGAAACAACAAAAGTACTGGACGATACCACTTGGTTCATCACTGCCGGCCAGTGTACTTGGAAATTGCCTAAGGTTCATGACATTTGGATTCGTCAAACCACAAGCAGCGAACCATACTCGACCTACCAAAAACTCAAATATTCAACACTCTCCAATCACACCATCATCTTTACCAAGCCATCCTATTAGTCCATTGCCCATGGGGGACCTGCACAACTGGACTGATAATGGGCGGGCGTCAATGCTGAAGCACCGCCCGTATTTGAGCAATTTTGGTAATTGGCTGGATATCATTTCAGTCATATGCTACTGGGTTGATCTTGCTTTAATGAAGATAAACTATACCGACGTATCACTTTTCAAAGGTTTTGGCGCAGCACGACCACTCCGTTTAGTGGGAATCATACCTGGTACTGCTGTAAGTATGAAAATAGGAGCACACCACGCAATATGCAACGTCAAGTAACCTTTCATGTTTTAGACTATCATGCAATCTTTGAAAGCAAGCTTACAACTATTATTCAATGTATTTGGTTTCGTCTTCTTCTTCATGATGGTGTTTGCTCTTATTGGTGTGATGACCTACAAAGGTGCCTTCATGAGGGCTTGTTATCAGATTGACGTAGACGGAAATGGTAGGCAAAATGTTTAAGATTGGCTTTCAGTTTGGTTTTCTCCCCTAGTCCGCGATTGTAACCTATTTCCATTTTTCTTTCCATCAGCTATCTTGGCTGAACCAGCTAGAATGTGCTCTGGTTACTATGAGGGCACGGACTTAATTGGTATCTACGTGCAAGAAACAGACGTAAACGACTACCCTCGACCTGACGGATATATTTGCCCTGCCGGTCTTGTATGTCGTCAAGTTTCTGGAAGCAATCCTAGTTATGGTTTCCTAAATATGGACAACCTTTATTTCTCTCTCCTCAATTTATTTACCGTCATGTCATTGGAGGGATGGACTGGTATGATGTACGATGCTCAGGATGGCGAATCCACAACAGCAGCGGCATTTTTCTGTTTTGCCGTTTATATACTCAGTTTCACTATGATTCCATTGTTCGTAGGTGAGTGAACAAAAAGGAAATAATGGCTGTTATGCGCACGCACTGACCGAGTAACATATGGATGTTGTAGCTGTTATAACCACTTCGTTTGCTAAAGTGAGATCTGAAAGCAGAATGTCGGCATTTACAGCAAAGAAAATATCACACCCCATACTACTACCAGCTGATCCCGTTGATGACAGTTTCTGGACGTATGGGCAAGCCGATCTTTTACGGATGCGTAATACGGCTGTGATAAAGCAGGTTCTTTCATCAATCGTGAACAATTGGAAATTCACATATTTTGGTGGACTTTTGGTGCTCATCAATATATCAATTATGGCTTGTCGATCTATATATGCATCGGACTATACGTTGGAGGCTATAGGTGAGTGATGTGAACGGAACTTTGTCTGAGAACCAACTCTAATACTTGACGATTAGATACCGCTGAAATCATCTTTAGCTTCATATTCGCAATTGAAATATTTCTTCGTCTGCTGGGTTCAAGAACCTGGGTTCAATTTTGGATGTCAGCACGAAATCGTTTTGACTTGTTCCTTGTTGTTGCGACGTGCATCATCCAGTTGCCCATGATTCAAGGATCTCCAGCATACAAGTATCTGACCATATTTCAGTGTCTACGGTTTTATCGACTGATATTATGCCTACCTCGCGTTAGAAGGTTGCTGTCATCCGCTATTGGATCAGGCGAAGGAGTCATCAACGTCGGTCTTTTTCTATTGTGGTCTACCGCATTGTTTGCACCTATCTCCATGCAATTGTTCGGTGGAGACTTTGGATTTATGGATTATAACGAAACTGAGCTGCGCTTTGATACCTTTTTACAAGCATTTATGAGCCTATTCGACGTGAGTTTTTCCAGGCATCATTTATATACCCCCTCCCGCCCTTTTTTTGGCACATACTCATGTTCATTTCTGTTTCAATTCAATATTACAGCTATTTACAAGCGAGAATTGGACAGTAAGTATTTTTCTCGTCTGTCATTTCTGCCAGTGGTTGAAATGTTGCCAGCTAACAGTATCAAACCCATCTACATTTATGCTACAGGACGTTTTGTATAATGCTATGGAAAGTCAATATCAAGCATCTGCTATATATGCAGCTTTATTTCTGGTTGGCCTATACTGCTTCTCTCACTGTAAGTTTGTCTACCATCTGGTATTATGGTTGGGACCTGTGCTATTGGTATGTGCTGTTATTCTAACAGACATAAAATCGAACCAGATATTATTCTCAACTTGTTCGTTGCTGTTATTTTGGAAAACTTTGAGCTCGATGATGATAAGATCAGAGTAGCTCAGGTCAAAAGCTACTTTAGAAAGCATCGACCACCAGAGTATGAAATTAGAAAAGGAATTCTTGACAAGTAGGTAATTGCTGATAGTATGATTGCAGCTGTACTTTTACTTAAACAATTTTTTGATTTCAGAATTCTTGAACCACTTAATCATAATCATCTAATGCGGCAATTGAAATTGGCCAATCTCCCCCGTGACTTCCATTTGAATGTTCAAAAGTCCATGTTCCAAGATATCCTCTTTCCAGACAAAGAAGCACCCAAAGATGTGAAACCAGTCAAAACGTTATCTGAATACTGGATTGTTAAAAAAGTCAATGAATACTTTTTTGCACCGGCACCCAATTCATATAGTCATATGGCAGAGTATGTAATATTAGAATCAAAACTATCCGACATTATTGTATGCTAACCATTGCATGATAGACCGTTCCTCGACGAACCTACTGATGACTATGAACTAGTCGTCGCTGAAGAAAATCGTAACGCTAAAAATGACAATATACCCGCCTTGCCGTCCTTATTCTTCTTCTCACCTAACAACAGATTTCGGCGGTGGTGTAAACAGTTGGTAGGATCAAGCTCTGGCAACGAATCGGAAAGAAAATCCATCTTCAATTGGTTTATTATGGCATGCGTCTTGGCCAGTATCTTCATTGTAGTATTAGATGAACCAGCTGCCAGGAAATTACAATCTTACATCATTTCGCCAACTGCATATGATACTATCGACTATACCTTAACTGCTATCTTCGTTCTGGAAATCATCGTCAGAATCATCGCTGATGGCTTTTTCCTGGTCCCAGACTCTTATCTTCGAGATCCTTGGAACCAGTTGGACTTTTGCGTCGTCATCCTCAACGTTGCAACAGTGTTTGGCGGAGGTTCCCAAATTCCGAGAACACTTCGCACCGTTCGAAGTTTCCGTATTCTGCGTTTGATCCGCTACTTTCCAGGTGTTAGATACATATTTGCTGATTTGCTTCATGGCTTTCCACTCATGCTAGATGCCCTCCTTCTGACATTCTTGGTGATGATCCCATTTTGTATTTATGGAGTCAACATTTTTGGTGGACGGTTTTTCCTCTGCAATGACAATAGCGTTGGCGGCTTATCAGAGTGCAATGCAGAGTTTCTCAACCCCATTGGAAGCGACGCAGACTCCCCAAGTATCCTTATACCTAGAGTTTGGGCAAATCCTTATGGTTATGATTTCGATACCTTCCCTGATGCACTGGTTCACTTGTTTGATTTGACTTCGACCGAAGGATGGGTAAGTGGATTCACTATTTATACATGTTCTATCCAATTTGGAAGTACTAAACGTCCATCTTAGATTTTGACGCTGTTTAGTGCAATGAGCACACCAACCGATGCTGATGTACAACCAGTGTTTGATTGGACCTCAGAAACCGTCTATCATTGTCTGTACTTTGTAGTTTTTATGGTGGTGGCTCATGGTACCGTTCAGCTCTTCGTTGGTGTAAGTGGTTGTCTCCATGTCCTTCTGCTCCTGATAGATGTTGTTGGAACTGAGCCATGGCTTTGAATTGTCTATTTAGGTTATTCTCGAGAACTTTAAGCAAAGAAACGGTATTTCCACGCTTACAATCTCGCAACGGCAGTATTTGGATCTTCGAAGACAGTTGGCTCAGGTCAAGCCTACTCGCAAACCTGTTCGCCCTACAAATCCAATACGAAGTTTCTGTTATGATCTTGTGATCAATAAGCAGGGTCTTTTCCACAAAATTATGGTTACTATTGTCATGCTCAATATTGGTGAGTTTCTTTATGAGATATGTCAGTGGAAACGTTTGGTAATAGCTAACTGGACTATCTAGTTATCATTTGCACCGAGTACCAAGACGAGCCTGTAATCTTGAGTCAAATTCAAGGTAAATATGCAGAACCTTGTCAGCAACATGAATCACAGGGGGTGGGCTAACCTATTTCGACGAATTTAGATTATATGTATATCACATTTATATTTTTCTACTTGTGTGAAGTCTTAATCAAGGTGGTAGGATTAGGCTGGAGCAAGGTAAATGTTCGAATGTATATATCGCTTTCGTTCTCATGAACAACATGTTTATCTTTATACCAATGTAGTGGATCCAAAACAAATGGAACAGATATGATTGTATCATTGTGATTTGTACTATAACAATGTGTATTTTGCGCTTCGCATTGGAGAATGTAAGTTAAAAATAATGTCATTTTGAGGAATCATCAAGTACGCTAATGCAAACTCGGACTTGACAGCTTTGGACACAACGATTGGAACAATACTTTCTTGTAATGGTGTCCATGAGATTGGGACAAGGATTTTCATCTCTAGAGACATTGTTTCATGCTGTTCAAGCTTCTTTGCCTTCGATTCTGAACGTTTCTGCCATCTTTATGATGGTGATGTGTCTATTTGCCATGCTATTTATGGAGTTCTTTGGATTGACCCGATTCGGACCGTATGGAAACGATCATGCCAACTTTAGGTCCTATGGTAACTCTCTACTTACACTGGTCCGCATGACAACCGGTGAAAATTGGGTAAGAATTTAAATAGCTAAACATGTCCATAGTTCTTGGAGGTTTGATACTTATCGATATGATTACAGGATTTCTTGATGCACGACTTTACAGTTTCAGCCCCCAACTGTGTATCAGCTTCAACTTCGGACTACTTGGACAGTGATTGTGGTAGTCCTGCGTGGGCATATATACTATTTATTGTTTTTTACATTATTTGCACACACATATTCCTCAATCTGTTCACTGTGGTATGTATATGACATTGAAAAGTATTGCATGTTCACCAAAACAAAATTGCTAATGTAAAGACAACAGGTCATCATAAGCAACTTCCAGTATGCATACGAACAATCAGCACGGTTTACGTTGATAACGAAATCAGATCTTCAAAAGTATGTAGCCATTAGCACAATTCTAAAATACACACCGGTACTAATAGTCATTTAGGTTCAAGCAGGCATGGGCTGAGGTTGACCCTAAAGGAACTGGTTATATATCGAAATCGCAGATATCCGCACTATTTGGGGTATGTTTGAGCTTAAGCTATCATGAACGTTTTGCCACTAGTACTGATCAGAATTGCCTATAGCACTTGCGTGGTCGCTTTGATTTAAGAATTTACGGTGAGGGCTTTACTTTGCAAACTTTGCAGGCTCTAGCAAAGAAAGAATTCGACGACATTAGTGAGGAAAAAGCTACATCGCTATATACCAATCCGGAACTAATGGAACTTCGCTACCGCTACGACGAAGTAAACGCCAGACTTTCTCTTCTGGATTTGAGAGGAACTGAACGCAGGCGCAAACAGTATAATATGTTATACACTGTAAGATCAGATCAAAATGCCATTTAGTAAGGGTATGATTTTGTAATGTTGGCTAAACAATTTAACCTTCTCTTATAGGAGCTTTTATGGACACAAACTTCGAAAGGAATTTCATTCGGAGATGCTTTGCTGGTCATGGCTTATCGATTTATTGACCCCCAAGAATTCTTAACGTGAGTATAGATATTAGATATCAATTACAAGATCACTGATATACTTTGACTGACATCCTTTAATTGTAGACTTGACCTACTGCTTGACCGGCTCGAAAAATTAGAAAAAATCCAGAGAAACTATGCAGTAGAAAAAGTGAGAGGCTATTTTCTGACATTAGCAGAAAGGAAGCGGTATCTCCGTAAACTTTGGGAAAAAGCAAACGAAGAAGAAATCCAACGTCTCAACGTGCTTCATCCTGGTGATAGTCCCATACCGGATGAGGTATCCAAACTACTCGCACAAAACACAATCGATAGACCAATCATCCCCACGATCGTGATCAATAGCGAAATGGCTGATAATCAAAACGATAATAGAGACTCGACATCACTTTCACCCTCTGTAGGTTCTCCTGGCAGTTCATCATACGATAACATGCCACACTCTCCCAGTTTCAATTGGTCTGCTACTAGTCCCAGTATTGAAACCGTTGGCTTACCCAGCCCATCAATTCACGTTGAAGGACCGCTCTCACCATCGTCATCAGCATCATATATAGCGAGCCAAGACGACAGCTCATATTCACATGACAGTGAAGCTGATTTGTTGGTGGACAATTTCAATAATAGTGTCTGGTCAGGTGAGTTTATTCCTTTCTTCCTTTACATACCTTATAAAAGACATTGTTTCTAACTGCTCATTGTTGTTAGACATGCTACGACATGAAACGGACATTACATAATAGAATTTGTAAATTATCACTTGTAATCAATCATGAAAATGTACTTATACCCCAACCCCCAAGCGATAACGTAAACCACATAAAACATTTTTCTTAAAACTAAAAAATTTTCCATGTGGTCATTAAGCCTCTGTGCGCAGCCTGGCCGGAACCGCATCTTTCTTTGGCACGAATTTCCGCCACATCCCGATGTTGTAAAAGGAACCGATACCCATCCGCGGTTTTTGAGGCTTTTATCATTGATCCTATTTCTGCAATTATGCTCTAGGCATGGATAAGTCGGTCTTCTCTAACTGGGTGTTTATGCGGCATAGTTATTGAACCACTATTAATCTATACTTTCCATTTGTAAACTGCCACCTAACTACGAAGAATACTGCACAATCCTTCATATCCTTTTACAATGCTATTTGCTTATTGTCCACATCGGTATCAAATGTTTTGGGGTTGATCTTGCAGATAAGAGAGTTCTGCAGGTTGCTAACTCTACAAGTCTGCTGGTGACTGTCATTCAAAGCTTATGTCTGTTTTTAAAGGGAAACGTCCTTTTGTAGAAAATAGGATGATGTTACCCTCCTGTTGTAGATTCGATCAACGAGCTGCGATTTGCTGCGAATTGCGCGCTAAGTCCCTCGTGATGATGCTTGAATTTTATCATACAAAGAGACTGAAAACGGTTGGGCTTGGGGAGGGGTTCGGAGAGTCGGGTCTTGGCTTAGGTTTCTATTTTTGTATTTTTCCGCTTAATTTTGGGCACAATAAAAGGAGAGTTGACACTATTGTCCTTTTTATGCCTTTTGTTTTTTCTACATATCAACTTCTTCCAATATGCTCTCCTGGTTAACTAGCTGTATGGCTCTGAGTCCACAGTCCACTGTTACCCCTGTAAAAGAACTATCAGCTCCTACCATGACAGAACCATATCCCGAAGTCCAAAGACCAAGCACGTTACATATGCTTAATCGACAGTCGTCCTTGATTCGAAACTCTGTCATACCTCCTCCGCCGTCACATAACCGAATCTCAAAACGACCACTTCATCTCATGCCAAATCCATGAGCCATATATGAAACATTTACAGATCAGCTATATTCATAACACATTCTATATCAAATCTTCAATAGCGTGTTAAATTTTGCCAAGTTTAATGTTGGTTGCCAAGGCGACTAACGCTGTATAAATTGGAAGACTTCTGTAATGGTATAATTAGCAACTCTGGCGCCTAGATTTTGGTGCCTTCTACTATCTATATACGAAATTCTCTATCGTGGTAAAGATAATAAACATCCACATTGCTGGCTTGAACCGTTGCAAAACAAACCAATTGATTTTGCAATAGGTTGATCGATCCCAATAGAGCAGTATCGTGTTAAAAATAAATGAGTGTGAGTGTGAGTGTGAAAAGTAATTTTCTTAAAACTGGCGAGAAAAGTAACTTGCATTGTCATTCTTCAATGAGTCAAACCTCTAGCTTCTCTACCCTGCATCACCATGCTAACAAAGGATCGTAAACTCCCACTTTTAAGATTAGGTTTGTGGTTGGGTCTACAACGACAAGTTTGAGGCACCAAGTTTTGCTATTATTGGTGAGAGTAGTTACTTGCTATTATGCGACACACAAAATCTGGGCTCCCAAAGGTTGGTTTTGTATACTGCATATATCCACACAATATTTGAATACATTCAAGTATACAAGCTTCCACTGCCTTCATTAATATAAAATTTTCTTATAATACTTTATTTTGATATTAATTAAATACAGAGGTCTATGTAATGACAGAGTTGCTGGTTTCATCAATATTTGACCTTTTTGAAACTGTTGTGGTGCCTTTCGATATATTCCAGAGATTTCATATGCTCCGCTTCGGCGACGTACGACGTACAGCACATCGCAAACGGTTGCATCCATACATTCAGTTGGTCCAGCTGTGAATGTATCCGGGGCGTTGACTAGGAACTTTGTAGCGATAGGGATAATGTGGGCGTCAGTGAGTATACCCTCGCTTGGTAAATCAGTGCCTTCACGTAATCGTAGCCTGTGGGCAGGATTTGTGTTGGATGCCCTTCCCTATTCCTGTTATTCTTTTTACGACGTCGACGGTTCTTGTGTGTGTTCTTACGTTTTTCACAGTTATACTTCTTGCACCGTTAACGAATATATTTACCATTTCGTCTCTTGCTCTCTGCCGCTGCCTTCGTGGGAATGTTTTTACATTTTCTGAGCTTTTCGAGAGTTATATATTTTTTCTATGAACTGTCAATAAACTCTATCATCTCTCGAGCACCGGTAAACAAAAAATATTGGGCCAGTGGGTGTGGATAATCCCTGGATCCACGAGTCGTATAATGAAGCTATGGTGACTGGTATGCAGACCTCCGCCAAACTTTCCACAACGTGTTTGACTCAAAAAAGGTGACTGCTTTTGGTACCTCGTCCGATTCCTGATATGACCGAGACTTTGAGCATGAAGACTTGTAATGCTTGTTTAATTTCTCGCCTTCTCTGACACAATGGCAACATCGGTCAATAACGAAAAAGAAGAGAAAATCCTAGCACCAATAGCAACTACAGCAAGTGGAGGGCGTCGGAAATCTCTCAGCGACGAAATTGTGCAAGGCCAAGTTGATACCGTCGATACCAATGCTCGTTGGCTTGCTTATGGTGCTCGTTTGCGGACAGCCATTCGAGCTTCAACTCGCTATCTCGCCTACAGCAGTGATGTTGGTGAAGCATTTAGACCTATTGTGCATCCTTTGATAGTTCGTGCTGCGTATGGCGTCAGCTGGGCATATGTTGGATTGGATGTTGCATATGAAGGATACAAGACTCACAAAGCTGGAAATGTAAGCAATTTCATATTTTTTAAAAAATAGCTGTTTTGTGTGAATTAAGGGCATCGTAATAACCAACGCTATGCTCTCTACGTACAGGATAATGCCGTTGTCGGCGTTTCAGCGCTCAAAAGAGGCGTATTCCAGACTTTTGCTTCCATGTTATTACCCATGGCTACCATCCACACAGCCGTTAAATACAGTGCCAAACATGTATTTAATAACATGAAAAATACCAAGATTAAGACGTAAGTTATATCTAGTGAGTGTGATCAGCCAAACACGAAAAAACACGAAACTGACCACATGTGATACTATCCCCAAATGTAGATGGGGACCAACTGCCACGGGTCTGGCGATTTTGCCGCTTCTCCCTTATATGTATGACGAGGTTGTGGAACATATAGTTGACCGAGCATTCGAGCCTTTAGAGAAGAAGATTCTTAGTGAAAAAGAAGCAAAGAGCGTGCCTCCAGTAGCTCATAATATAGTCAATAAAAGTGAATAAATATTGCACTTAGATTTTTCATTCCATTGCTGTACCTTTTGGGAAAGTGAGGTAAGCACCCAATCGGACATGAGCGGAAATTCAAAAGAAAATTCCTAAAACTCAGCGATAAATTTTTTTTTTTGTGTGAATCTTGAGGATCCACACTCTTCTTCAGTATTCCCTTTTGCCTTGCCTTTAGGCTAAGCATCCCCGTCTTGCACTTGAACTGCGAATGGCTTTTGCCAATCCAAACTTGAATTTTTAACCAAAAACACCTCTCTCGAGAAAACGCTTGCTTTCCTTGTTGTTCTAGACCTCTAAACAACAAGAACTAACAAAAGAACAAGACCTTTACAACCCTGCTATGCGATTTGCCTCTCAAAAGAACAACCTAGTTCGATTTTTGATTAGTCTTCCATTCCGGCTCCACTTCTCCAACTTTTGGCGATAGCATCTCTACTCAAAGTAATTAAGTAATAGCGGACCTTCGCTCTAACCTCGAAAACCAAGAAAAACGTCATAGAAAAAAAAAAAGAACCCAAGAAAAACTATATACTCAACCACACTAGATCCATACCATTGGCAGCTCCTAAACGGATTATCTGCTGCGCAACTATTAACTAGCATCTGCTTAAACGACAAAGTCGCCCATCAACAACCACAACAAAAAAGTTCCAACCAAAATCACCAATTTTTTTTTTAGCTCTAAGCCACTGTTAACACACCCACAACACATGTTCGATAACATTGTCCCTCCGTCAGTTCCACCTATCCAAGGAGACAACTACTCAGCTCAGGCCGGCTGCTTTGAAGGTCCCGAAAAACTTTTGGAGATTTGGTTTTCTCCTTCTCCCTACCACTTAGCTCGTCACCAAAAACTCGGTCACTATGATGAATCTGAATATGAGCTTTCCGATGAATCAGCTCCGCATTCACCTACCAAATTCAGCAGTGACAGTAGTGAGGATGGTGACTCGAGCAGGTTCAGTCCTGAACCTATTCGCCGTGAACACGGTAACTACAATGCCTATGAGATGGGATTGCGTACTATTTCCAAGGCTGTCTGGGATGATATGCTCGCCATTGTGAAGTGCACCGTTCTCAATGTCATCAAGAATGAGCACGTCGATGCATACTTACTCAGGTAAACATTTTTATTTTTATTTTAGTGGGGTCATTTGCGCGAGTTGAATCAATGGGTACTAAAATGATATTGTGCTACGATGGGGGCTCCATTAGTGAATCATCCATGTTTGTTTACCCACACAAACTGATCCTCAAGACTTGCGGAACAACCACTTTGCTGATGGCTTTACCTCGTATTCTAGAACTGGCCAAGGATCTTTGTGGTTTCGAAAAGGTTTGGCGTGTGTTTTATTCTCGCAAATCCTTTATGTTTCCTGATCGTCAATGTGGCCCTCATCGTTCATGGCATGATGAAGTTAGCTATTTGGATACACACTTTGGTAAGTGATCGGCCAATGTGATGTGGGGGGACGACGAGTTGCCTATGCTTTTCTTGGCCATGGTCGCTTGGTTAACGGAGACGGATATCTGTGATCTATCGATATTAACACAACTTGTATGCAATAGACAATGGATCAGCATACAGAATCGGAACAAGTGAGAAGAACCATTGGTATTTGTACCTCACATCACCTGCCGATGATGTTCTTGCGCATAATAGCAATAACAATGATGATGACACTGATACCTATGATTCTGGAACCGTCACCCCTATTCATCATCGATATGAGAGTGGATCATCGACCCCAGCTACTTCGGATTCAGAAAGTGACCCGTCTCCTTTTGGCAATTCTGGGTATCCCCAGCAAGATCAAACTGTCGAAATTCTCATGACTGACCTCAATCCTGAAGCTATGAAGCTCTTCTATCAAATGAACGATGAACCATCTGGCATCGATGGTGGAAAGCGGGTGGATGACACTACTGGTATCGGGAACATCTACCCTACTGCCAAAGTGGACTCCTTTTTGTTTGAACCCTGTGGTTACTCTGCCAATGGATTGTGGGATGGTGCTTATTTTACTATCCACGTCACTCCTGAACCTCAATGCTCGTATGCGTCCTTTGAAACCAATATCCCCTGTGAGATTTCTCACCCAGTGAAGCCAGCTACCAATGGTTCTTCTCTGGTTAAAACGGCTGTTACCAAGAATCAGTCTCGAGCACCCCTTCAAGCTCTTATTCGTCAAGTTCTCAATGTCTTTCAGCCAGGCAACTTCACTGTCACCCTCTTTTCTTCCCATCCCAGAAACAACAAGCCCAACCCACTGAGCCACCCTGATGGCCTTCGTATTCATGATGAAGATGATAGATTCGATGGTATGGTCATGGAAAACGGTCAAAAGGATGACGGCCATTATCATCATAGTCACACCAAGATGATCCAGTCTTTAGCTAACGTCGATGGTTACAAGAGAACTGACAGAATCCTTTACACCTTTGAAGGATATGACTTGGTTTATGGCCATTTTGAGCAACTCGCTTAAGGGCTTCCTTCTGTCTATTTTGGATTCGATGGGAATATCTCTATGAATAGCAACAGTGCTGCTATCTGTCTCTTTTAAAATTTTCATTTTTTCGGTATATCTTTTTTCTTTATTTTTTTTTTTAGCTGTCGGTGTTTGGCAGAGTTTGAACCCCCCTTCTATTTCCATTATTTCCTTTCCTTTATTTGATGTCTTTTGCCCATTTACCAGCACGACTCTGCTCGATGAACCGTAAGCAACTCGCTTCTTTTCCCCATCTTTTGATAGCGATCTTATATATAAACAAAGATGCAGCATCAACAAAACCTTGTTCGGTAGTATCGATCATGTAACAGCTCCGCTCCAAACCTTCCTGAGGACATATTCATTATAGAAACCGCTAGATGACACCAGGAACTCATTGTGTATTTAATGCTTTAAAATAGTCACTGAACTCCACCGCTTAATCGGTCCCTACAGGCACGTAGCACTATGTCATTGTTGGTATATACGTCCAATAGCCACCGTTTCGTACTGGTTGTGGCCCCCAGAACTCACCTTTGTTTATATCGCACAAGCATGTTGTCAAAATTATACAGGTGGATACTCAGGGAATAGAGTAGGTCGAGTTTTGGAATGTACTGCCATAATATGATAGACGATATAAAGACCCTTTGCAGGGATATAATGTTAACAATACTTGGTATAGATAGGTGGAAAGTCAGAACCAAATGCCATTACAGTACTTGTTGTCCCTTGGCTTGAGAGTCCTGCAGCTTACGCGTACTCGATACTATGGATACAATGTGTTTTGGCAACAAAACAGTGGAGTGTATTTTTGTTATTATAATCCATGGTGCAAGATAGTGCGTATGTTTTCGATGTGACATTCCTGGCCATCAGTTGTACGACGTTTGTGCCAAGACATGGTTTTGGGGTCGCGCAAGGATGCAAAAAAACCAAAAATTTTTGGAGTCGCTACTCTGGGTAGAATGTGGTGACAGTGGCTACGGGTAAAGGATTTTGAATCTATTGAAATAGCTTTTCGATTATGCACTTTACCTTGTCTTCCACGTTAGATGGTATAGATACAGTGAATATTATGTAGATGATACATGGTAGGGTGTGGTGTGCACTGAACATACAGTTAACTTTGATAAATTTTAGTGGTTAGCGTATGATTACTTTTACATGGCACACTTCCTTTTTGTACTACCTTGCGAGAAAACCAGCTAATATATATATAAAAAAAATAATTGCAAACCGCTTCTCCAGTAAAACGCATTTTTCTTTATTATTATATTTCTCGTTGTTGACGTGAAGCTCTCCTTTCCTTACAATAACCCCTTCCCCAGCTTGGTGTAATTTCAAGCAGCGTTTTCTACTCTCCTTACCTACAAAAACCCTGTCCTCCCCTAACCTCACTGTTAACGCGGCCTCAGGCTTATATCATTGCTCTACCAACTCCTCACTTCCTCCAGTAAAGGCAATCTTGTCAAGATGAGAGCAGAGATTTCCCAATCCGTTTCAAAAGCTGCCAAGTACATCTTTATCATCTATGTCACTACATCTCTCATATACACAGCGCGCCATCTTTACACAACATACTCACCTACTACTACCAATGACAATACCATACATCTTGCATCTATCGCAAGAGATTCCAATCCCATTGCCGAACATCCAATAGAAGTGAAAAAGGACACCCGATTGGAGAAACAAATCGTTTGGGTGAATGAACAAGGTAAGCACCAGCTCCCTCTCTGATTATTGGTGGGGTGGCAAAATAATATCCATGAAACTTAAAATTTATGACCACCGCAGGCGTCGATCAAAACATGTCCGAGAACTTCATGCTATCTAAAGTATTTTCTGATGCTATGGGACCTTCTAAAGTAATTCCTTATTATTTCAAGGCCAAAACACCTTCTGATTCCGAAGATATCACTATCGCCACCTTGGTCACACGAGATCGTTTTCCTGTCCTTTCCAGACTTGTTACCCACTATCAAGGTAAGACAGCTTACCACGTGTATGCTGAGTTATGAGTGGCCGCCATCCATCTAATGCAGAACCTGCAGGTCCGATATCAGTTGCCATTCATATTCAGGATGATGAATCACATGAAGAGATCTTGGCAGAACTTCACGATTTATACCGAAGTAACTCTTTGATGAAGGAATATGTTGATTTACATTTGATTGTCGACAAATTTGACCGACAGTTCAATATGTGGCGAAATGTTGCAAAATTCTTTGCAAGAACTGAATACATTGTCATGTTAGGTAATGAAACTCGTTCTGTGACACGCCGCGGGGGGGGGGAGGACCATACTTGCCCTTATTCTTTGGGTTTTTTTTTTACTAATATCTTCTGTCTGATTTATCTACAGACGTCGACTTTCATATTTGTACCGACTTCCGACAATCTATCCGTGAAAACCCTGCTATTATGGAAAAGCTTCGTTCTGGTAATACTGCGCTGGTCATTCCTGCATTCGAATTTGTCGAACAGCCTGACGGTTTGGACTGGAAGACATTCCCAACTTCCAAGCCTGATTTACTCCAGCTTGTCGATGAAGGCAAGATTGATATGTTCCATCGAGCATGGAAAAAAGGCCATGGTTCAACCAACTATACAAAGTGGTACGAGTCTGATTCGGTGTATCTAGTGACCGACTACAATTTCTCGTACGAACCCTATGTCATCTACAAAAAGGAAGGATCTCCTTGGTGCGATGAACGATTTATAGGCTATGGAGCTAACAAAGCCGCTTGCTTGTATGAAATATACCTTAGTGGAATCGAATACGAAGTCCTACCCCATGACTTTTTGATCCACCAAACGCATTATTATCCCGAAACCGAAAGAGCCAAAGAGGTGAGTTAGACAAACCCTGAAATGTCAGTATTAGATGTAATTGCCCTATATTAATCACCTATTCTGATGGATGTCATAGCGTGTCTATAACCGTAAGCTATATGACAGTTTCAGAGAAGAAGTATGCTTGAGATATGCACGCATGTTCATGGCAGCTGGCGACTGGGACAGCCCTCGAGCGGATAACCTACGCACCGAATGCCGCAAAAATAGAGCTTTCCGTGCTGCTATCAAAGGTTTGGCATAAAAAAACACAAGGTCTTAGTTTACCATATCATCTTTGGCATTATCATCGCGGCTATCATACTCAACATGCATACACCCTTCAAGACGCGATGAAATCTGGTCTCTCTGTCATTTTTGCTTTCTATCATTTTGGTTTTCCCTTGTTGCTTTTCTTTGTTGTTAGGCTGGCTGGCTGGGCGATTATGTTTTACTGACCATGCCTATCTCGTGTAAATGTAAAACTCTTTTTTTGAACCACATGCTACTCTCTATCCCCACACCCTCTTCTCCTTCCATCCACCTTAACATATATCAGGATTTGAGACAAAGAAGTGTACTCCCCCACCTTTTTTTTTATTTCTACCTATGTGAACCTAGGTAATCGACCACGCAATAGATTTGTACCTTTGTCTTACTGATTGAGATGCTATATATTATTTACTGAAATTTCAAGGACCCAACTTTCCGGTCGTGTCACGGTCACATTGATAATTACCCAATATCCAAAAAAAAAAAAAAAAAAATTAAAATTGAGCGAATTCCTTCTCGCCCATTCTCGGCAATGTACAATGCTAATGTCTCTGACCAGGCCCGACCACGACTTTCGGAAAACACGCGCATGAGAATGAAATGTCAAGTCACCAATACCTTTGGTCTTTATAGTGCGCGATCCTTTTATTACGTCTATCCTCCTTTGCGATCAATACTAACCTATGTCCTATTAGAGTTGGCGCAAACTTTGGAACGAATGGGCTCCTCTTTGACGCTGATATTCAGTCCTAATTCATTGCAGATCGTCAAGTGGGAAGCGCAAGCAGGCGGAATGCAGGTTTGGGTGTACGCTTATGCCATTGTTACTGAAACAGACCAACCAACTCATACATGTATACGGATGCTCATCATGTTACCTCCAATAGAACGATACCTCAAGGCGCGCTGTTTTCAAGTTTTCGCATCTCTAGCCCTTTACCAGGTTCTGAGATACCACTTGATTTACGGTTAGAGGATTTAGCACAGGCCATGAAATCGGCGCAAGAGTTTCATAACGTCAGCTTACAGCTTATTAAAAAGCCAAACTCGATTGGTGATCCACGACGACAAGCATATCTGGAATTCATAATGGGAAACGATGTAAGTCAACATAACTATTATGTTACGTTTGAATATCGAATATTTGAGCTCTTATTGATCAGACAACTCACTTCCTCATGTGTATTTACAGAATCAGCTAGCGCGAGATATATCTTTGACTTTTGAAATCCCTGTCAGAAGAATACCAACTAGTGCTCGAGCCACCATCCGTGAGCCTGTGGATAACCGCATACCAGAGGTAAATGGGTTATTCTATAGATTCTGTCTATTTATACATGCCGATTCTCACTCAAATTATAGGTTGCTATCTTACTTCCGCATCTTTTATCACTGCGAAGCGATATCAATCTGCTTAAATCACAAGCACGCTACATAACATTGTCGGCCAACATGGCTGGGGAATTTCGGTGGCGGGTAGATACAGAGCTGGTGACGATGGAGAAACAGTATCAGCAATTGGAGAATCCAACTGTTGGTAAGTTCATTCCGTAAAGGTTACCCTCAGCAAACTCGTTTATAACTATTTTCACCAGCCGATGGACCTGGTATTCTGCAGCAGTATCCTGATCGTTCCCGCGACATGTTTGCATCTGCTCGTATACCAATGGAAGATCTCGTCAACTTTTTGAACTGCTATCATCTGAACCCTACTGATGTGGTGTGCGGTAAGTATAACTGCAATGAATTACAGAGATTACTATCACTCTAAGTCTATTCATTGGATGATTTCTAGCCATCCATGATGAAAGCCATATTACACTGCATGTTAGTGTCCAATTTGATATGTTTCTAGATCATGCCAGCCGTCATCGCAATGAACCGACCATCATGATGTACTATATACCGGCACATAGCGATTAGGCAAATAACTATCAGGAACAAGGCATGGATGGTTAGATAGAATGGCTTAATTTACTTTAATATTATATATGTGTGTATAAACTGTAGCGATTAATTACTCTAGAAAGGTGCCTTGGGAGAAATGTACAATGATTTGGCTTGGGTAAACTTTTGTTGGCCATCGACGCTTTCAATCCAAGCTTCAACCCAAGCCTTTCGTCCTTCTAGGTTGACAAGTTTTCCACGTAATACAACCCATTGATCGGCCTTAACTGGAAGAAGATAATCAATGTTGAGGTTGGCGGTGAAACCGACATTGAAGGGCAAAGCTGGGATTGCAACAGAACCAAGTGCCTCGTCGAGCAAAGTCGCAAGCATACCACCGTGAACAATCTTATCATGGCCACACAATGATCGTCCCAAGTGAACGATGATAGTGACTTCCTTGCGATCATTGGTGTAGAAGACGAGAGGGGGGATGACAACCTTATCCTTGCCACGTAGTGTCTTTTAAAGTGAAGGAGGAGAACAATTAGATGTTTGTATTGGGAGGGTTTAGTAAAAAAGGTTAAATCTTACCGAAGCTGTCAAGTTGTGCAACTTGGAAGAACCCTTGAGATGTCCGTAAGCTTCATAGACAAAGATATCATTACGAGCACGCATTTCCTTGACAACAGCCAATTCTTCAAGTTCCTTCACGGCGGCATCCTGATGCACTGACTCCTCTTCACTCGTAAGAGCAACTGCGTGATATTCGACGGTATTCATATAGTAAGCAGCGGTGAGGCTAGATCCAGCAAGAGCTCCTAAGGCAATGGGCAATGGGCGTAAACGAGATTTCGGGCTTGAAGCTGATGCAAAAGCTCGACTGCTATTCAACACAGACACAGCTCGACTGGCCGACCTTTTAAACGCAAACATTCCTTAAATGCCCTAAAAGTGGACTGCTTGGAACCAACTGTATCTGAGAAAACATGAAGTCGATGACAAAGCTGGAATCGGTATCCAATTTTCAGGTTCCGCTCAAATGAATATGGCTCATGGAAATCGGTATCCAATACCGAAACAATCTCAGCGTTCATTATCTTACACTCCTGCAATATAAACTGAAAAATATGACGATTCCAAAGGCACAATGAATTAACAACCCCTTCTAAAATACAAGATCATAGCTAATAAAAGTCTTTAATGCTTTTTGTTTGAACGAACTATTTGTCTCAAGTGATTTTCAAGTGACAATTCACCTGCATACAATAGACGATATAAGAACCCCATTCATTGGGTTCCAGGAGTCCACGTATTGAGGTAAAAGAATAACGTGAAAGTGTATATGAAAATTTCGTATCGCTGTGAAAAGGTGTCTGCCATATACACCGATGGTCACTGATATGACAATGAAAGACAGATCAACGGGATGATTTCGTCGTTTATAGCAAATTTCTAATTTCATAAAACTAGACACGTTGCGGTGTTACGCGCAGCTGAGTACCTGCCTGATACACCAAACAATTTGGATATTTCGTGTTGCGTTTGATCATATCTCTCGCACATGTCGATTCTGAACTGGTGTCATATAGTATACGTGGTGTTATCTTTTACAGCGTTTATTGACATTACTTTTGTAAAATGGAAGAAAAATGGTAGTTCAGATCATAGACGGAATGCAGCGTGGCATCAGGTAAGATGTCATTTTCAAGGCAAGACAAAAATAAAAAAAATAAAAAAATTAATCTGCCTTTCCAGGCTTGGCAGGTACGTGCTCAGACTTCTTGCCCCAGTAAACAATGACTTGGATCACCAGAATACCATTGAAAGTGGCGGCAAGGACATTTCCAGCAAGCATAAGAGGATCGTTCAATTCGGTCATTGTAGTGAAGACGCGTGCAATGGTACCCAAGAAGTAATTGAAGACAGCAAAGACAGAAAGTTGACCAGTGGAGCTATTCTTGAAGTTGGTATAGATTTGTGGAATTTTGGAAGATAGCGTCAAAGGTATAGTGGCAGCATAGAGGATAGACATGATGCTGCTAGGAATAACCGTTTGCGAACTGAGAGCCTGGAACACCAGTAAGAATCCAATGGCGGAGGCAACCAACAGCGATTGTTGACCAGAATAGTAAAGAATCATCAAGGTGATGATAACATTTTGGACAGTCAAGAAGAAAGTCTCGCCAAATGTACTGAATGGATTACCCTGTCGGAAGTTGTAGGCAAGGCTAATAGCACAACTGAATGTTTCTAAATAGTATGATGCGAGGGAGAGACCCTGAGCAGATCGACTGGAGAGAATTGTGATAATTTGTGGGATCTTAACGATACTTCCACCAAGCACAATGCCAAATCCAAGACCTTTGGAGATTGCATACTTTAGACAATCAATGTCGTGAAAGAGTTGGAGGTTCTCAATCAAGGATGTGTAGCATTGATCGCCAATAAGAGCCACTGCAGGGTCCCGGAGTAATTTTGGTAAAACTAGTTTTCTGTCCATTTTGTCGGTCAAAAGATCTTCTGCTGTCGAGGAAATAGGTGCTGCTAATGCCGCTGTTGACCACGAAGAAAGAACAGTCGTGGATGCTCGAAGCATTCGGGAGACGGCCCCTCCATCTATTTTTTGTCGCCTAGGTTGGCTGCCAGGGGGACGAAGTCACATGGACGAGGCCCACAAAAAAATTTGAAACTTCGAGAACCGGCCACGTTGTCAACAGGTGCACAAGCCAACATCACAGAACGTGTAAGTCGCTTTTGAGCGTTCTGGCGGCAGTCTGCAATATTCATAAGCCTTTCATGAATATATTCGTATGTATACACAATATCACATTTTTCTATATCGAAAAAATCAAGTGTTTGGCACAATAGTTTACTTCATTTTGATTTATTTAAACGGGGATTCACTACACTCTACATGAAAGTAATGTTCCGCGGTGGAAACCCTTAGTCAACTTCTTCTTATAAACCTTAAGTTAGAAAAAATTACAATCTTTAGCAGAATAAAATTCAATATGGTCTATTTTGAAGAGGCTATACTTAGCAGTGACTTTCTTTTGTTGGGAATCGATAAACTTGATGGATATATATTGTACTGTAACATAATAGTCTTCGTTATGTTTATCAAATTTTGTGAACCCAATATACACTAACATGGATCTCATATTATGGTAGACATCAATATCTTACAGGTCATTGAATCTTTTGATCAATGCGGCAGTTCTGTTCATATGGGAGTCCTCATTGAACACCCCATAAACCGCCTGTTCCTAGAAGTCGTTCACTTGCTTGATGAGCGAATTTCAAAAGGAGGATAAATAGACTCAGATACGCTTATAATTTACAGTAATAGTACGAACTAGTGGTTATCTAGTAAGATATTTGAGAGAAAACTGGATTTTTCCCAACCTCCATTCCGGATCAGTAACATTAGTATAACAAGCTGCAAATACAACCAAATGTATCTGTATACATAGGATAACTAAAGAATGGTTGATAACAATAGCCAAGAAGTTAGCTGGAACTATAATTTCTTGAGTAGATAAGCTTAAATCTCAAACCTGTCCTGTCCATCTACTCTTGGATATGCAACCTATGATCTGGCAGCGCACCAAATCTATAGTTTAAAAAGGCGAAACATATACTGGGAACAAAGTAGCAAAGTCTTGTACAGGGGGCCAATTTACTTCAAAAAAGAAGTTTATATTTCCAGTTACATGATAGCAAGTTGAGAAGCACTGTGAAGTTTCTGTTGAAGCTTGTTTTCTACTGTGTGTGTGCTGGCGGTAATATTCAACTGAAAATGAAATTGGTAGCAGTAATTTTGGTCACCAAACCCTAGTTTCCCACGTCCACGTGAAAACCACACCCATTGATACTTTGATTACTTGTCGTTAACGCTTCTATCTTGTCAACAGTCGTAAACTTTAGCAATGTTCTCCAGACCTTCTAGGCTATTGACTAGCCATGCCAGCAAGGTTGGATATATTTTGTTATTACTGCTGAATTCCTCACTATATTAAGTTCATTCTCGTCCCTCATTCCAGGCCAAGTTTCACACTTCTGCACCAATCTCGGTACGTGAGCTGTCCTAACCTGCGCCGTCCTCTGTCTTGCATCCCTTATTTAATCTTGTTTCTATCTTTTAGCACGGAATAAAGCGTGTCGGTGTTATTGGATCTGGTCAAATGGGCCTCGGTATTGCTATGGTCGCTGCAAATGTAGCCAGACTTCCTGTCGTGATCATGGATGTGAACAAGGAGCAAATTGACAAGGGTATCAAGTTCATGGGTAAGTGAGAAAGGTTAAAAAAAAGAAATTTTTACTATGAATATTTATTTGATTATGATACAGACAAGCTGTTGGAAAAGGATGTAGGCAAGTCGAAAATCACGTCCGAACACGCTCAAGGCACAAAGGATTTAGTATCCACCACTCAAACTCTAAAGGATTTACGTGATGTTGACATTGTCATTGAAGCTGCTTCGGAAAACATTGCTCTCAAGACCGCTTTGTTTGAAGATCTTGACAAAGAATGCAAGCCAGATGCTATCTTGGCTACCAATACTAGCAGTATCAGCATCACAAAAATCGCTGCCGCTACATCTCGAGCCGAGCAGGTACGGCACATAATACTTTTACAATCAAACAAAATAGTCTGATCCAAACTGATAATTGTACATTAGGTTATTGGTATGCACTTTATGAATCCTGTCCCCGTTATGAAACTCGTGGAAATCATCCCCGGATTGGCTACCACCGACAGTATTGTACAGGCCACCAAAGAGCTCGCGACTAGCATGGGGAAGACTACCACTGTTGTGCAAGATGTTCCTGGATTTGTTGCCAACAGACTACTCATGCCATATATCAATGAAGCTGTTCTTCTTCTTGAAAATGTAAGTCGTAATTGGATATGCCTGCAATGAGTGACGCCATTCTAACCCACCCTATTTCCAGAGCTGGGCATCTGCAGAGGATATCGACACCACCATGAAGTTAGGAATGAACATGCCAATGGGCCCTTTGACGCTAGCTGATTTCATTGGCCTTGATACCTGTCTGGCCATTATGAAGGTCATCCATGAAAATACTGGAGACACTAAATATCGTCCCAGCGTCTTGTTACAAAAGTATGTTGATGCTGGATGGTTAGGCAAGAAATCCGGCCGTGGTTTCTACAAATATAACTAATAGATAGACACTACGTAATTAGTGCAACAGAAATAAAAAATCAAGTTTGAATATGTCGGATAATACAGAGATGATTCGTACCAACAATCCCTGAAGAGAATACGGGCTATCTGGGCTAGCAAAATTCATGAAGGCGTGACGGCGTTTTGGCCACTTTTGGGCCATGGCAAAGTCTGGTGAAGAAGACTCTGAAGATTTTCTATCAGAGATTCAAACATAAGCTATGGTGGTAAGAACCAGGAAGCGTATGGCTCTAGTGCACGATTTTGAATTCGCATATACTGACAGCATCAAAGAAAATTGGAGTCTACATCAAGGCCGATCTCGAAAATGTGACGGACCTGCAACCTGTCCCGGATTTCGAATGGCATTTCAAGGTAATTCCATAGTTAATAATCAATGTTAATTCACATACACCTACTAAACGGTGCTACAGGTTGAATGCAGCAGCTGCCACGAGACGGATGAGAACTGGATCACAATGAATGCCCAGGTATGCATCTGTTTGTTTCGCGTGCTTAAAACTAGTTTGGCAGCTTACCTGGCGTCTTTTCAAGGACACGTTCGACGTGAGTGGATCCAAGGCAACGGCCAATTTAGTGATGAAGTGCAAATTCTGTAGAAGAGAGGCTTCTGCATGTAAGTAGAGTCATGCCTGCTAATATGGTATCGCTATCATTTAACCAACACCGGTCGCAAATAGCTTTCAGTGGCCCCTTTGGGTCGTATGAAATCGACCAAACTGGCAAATTCGTCAAGATGGCAGTATTGGATTGCAGAGGTTTAGAACCTGTTGGTTTGGATCCTAGGGTAAATATGTTTTTACCATTATGTCATCTAGTGTAGAAAAGCACCTCCTCTGACTATATTTTTGTGAAGACTGGATGGACTGCTTTGGGAGCTGAAACTGGAACCAAGTTTGATGATATTGATCTCACTGAAGGCGATTGGGCAGACTATGATGAAAAGGTACGTCATAATAGACCTTCATCTTTCTAATGTATTGCATGATTACTGATTGATCTATGTGTTCCTCTTGGGCTGTGATCTAGGCAGGCGAGCCAGTTGGCATCTCCAACATTGAAAGTGATTTCCGCAAAGAAAAATAAGGCATGGGCACTGGCAGTTTTCTAAGGTCATATATTTTTGATTTCTTTTCTATGTGAGGTGAAGAAAGGTGTATAATAGTATCGGACGGATACGGCGTTGTTTAGGGATGAAATTTAAATCAAAACAGTGGTGTAGTTTAGAGTGGCACCAAGGAAAAGATAACCAAAAAATTGTAGCAATAAATTGCGAATACATTGTTTGTCGCTAATAATTACATGCATCAAATTCATCCAACATTATAATTTAGTCCTTGTATTTGGCCAAAAATTGAGCGTGGAACTTTTCCAACTTGTCGCAGAATTCGTCAAAGAGATGTTCTTCTGGCAAGAAAGTCGATCGCAAGTGCCAAGTGTTTGGGGCTTGACCGAAACCAGAACCTAAACCAAAGCAATAAGAGAATCAGTCATTACCTGCAAGAAAATCCTTCCTTTCTTGAAAATGACCCTACTTACCGTTAACTACGCAAACGCCAGTGGCATCAAGCATCTCAAGACAGTAAAAGTTATCTGGTTCCTTTCCTGCTTTTTTGGCAGCTTGGATGGCCTTTTGTGGTAGAGTGATCTTGGGGAAGACGTACATGGCACCCTCTGCAGGATTACAAGTGACGCCCTCCATACGATTAAAAGAGTCAGCTAGTTTGACTGCTCTGCGCTTAAGAGATTCGTAAATATCGCTTATTTCTTGATTGTAGAGTGGGTAAGATTCATCGCCTTCCTGTGGTGGGTTGGTCATCAAATCGACTAGAATTTGACCCGAAACATTGGGACACAAGTTGGCCGACACAAGCTTATAGATTTGGTCAATGACATCGTCATCAATGTTAACCAATTCAAAATAGCCACCTCGTCTTCCACATTCACCGATCATGCCCTTGGAGATAGAGTGGAACGAGACGAGTTCAACATCCTTATACTGGTCACCCATCTGATGAAGGATCTTCTTAAAGCTGTGGAAAGGTCTTCTATCGGGTTGATAGATGTTGGTTTGGTAGACTTCATCAGCAAGGAGGATGATACGCTCACGATGGCAGAAATCGAGAACTTGTCGCATATTTTCTTCAGAGAGACACTGGCCGGTGGGATTTCCAGGGTTAATGATGCATAATGCGCGCACATCTGTACCATTACTTCTTGCTTGCTTAACGGAATCTTCCATATCCTTAATGTTGAGAGCCCATTGGTTACTTTCATCGAGATAGTATGGGACAGAGGTAGCATTGAACAAGGACAAGGTAGCAGAGTAGAGAGGATATTGAGGGATAGGAATCATGATTCCAGTATGTTGGTCCTTAGTAATGACTTGAAGAATGGTTTGAACACCAGAGGATGCTCCTTGAGTCAAAAAGATATGTTCAGGGTTGGCAGGGACACCATCGCGATTTTCAATGAACTTGGCTACATTTTTGCGAATAGCCGGAACACCCTTGGAATGAGAGTAAGCACCGACACTAATACAATTCTTGAGTAAGCTCTCAGCTCTATCGATTGCGTCCTGTGGGTAAAGTTTGAGCAAAGCCTCGCGGTTCTTTGGTGTAAGAAGGTCTGGATTTTCACACAGCGAAGCCACCTGGCGGAAGAAGGTGATTGGTTTTTGGTTCAATTGCTGTGGGTTTCCAATATTACAACCGATGACACGTTTGAAAGGAAGAGGCTTGTGTTGAGCAAGATCCTAAGGTAGCATGCCAACGTTAAGAATCGATTTCTCCGTTTTCGCGTCTATCACTCTATGCTTGTTTTCCTCCACTTACTACTCGCAAACTTTCAGCTTTAAGAGCCAATTCGCCTCTTACAGCGTATTCAACATTCTTGACGGATTCATTCATGGATTCAATGGTCAGGACCTTGTTCCTGGCTATAAAAACGTGTAAGACACCATATTAGGACCGATATTACATAGTATGAGTCACCACAAGGCATTACCGAATGATCTCGAAGAAGAAGAGAAAAAAGCCTTTGCATATTGTGTAGTTGCCTTTGAAGAGGTCTTGCTAGCCAAAGTGATGACTTTGAACATGGCTGTTTCGAAGCGGATTTTGACAGCGATAAAGGTTTGTAGTGAAAAGGGTTGGAATAATAGAAAGAAGGCTGAAATTTTTCTCAGGTGATCCTGGGAACATAGGCTATTTGGGAGACAGCGGAGAAAGAAGCAGGAAAAAAAATTAGACTGCCGTTGTGAGGCAGTTCGCTACTAAATTTGAAGCTGCGATGCATGGTAATTGAAGCTCAGGATGTTATTGAAGTACTCCAAGTAAGTGTATAGTGAGGAAATAAAAAACAGTGAAGAAGGCAAAATGGGAACCAAAGTCAAAGGCAATATCAAGTCTGTTTCGGCATCGGTAAAAGTTAGACCGAGCACTTTAACTATTTTTTTTCTTTTAAATTTGTTGACGGTAAAATTTGAATGCATAGTTCGCCAGTGATAAGGTGGGCAGGGGCAGGCACGTAAAACAAAGGATACACAAGACTTGATCCACAATGTTGTTTTTTATAATTGTTGTGTGTATACAATGATGGATGTGATGTGAACATGACTATGAACGTGTACGTCTTTATGAGGAGAGGACGAGGGAGGTAAGAAGAGTATGCGCGAATTAACTTGAACAATGCAAATTTGAGCAAAAAACGAGAAAAGAAAAGGAAAAATAAAAAAGAAAGAAAGGCTGAGAGAGAAGACAAGATAGATGATGATGGAGGGGGGTAGGAATGAAAATGCGTCACATGGCTTCGTTCGTTCGTTCGGCCAGGATTTGGATGTTCTAAATATCGGCGGTCAGGTAAGCAACAGTGTGAGGCTTAAGTAAATCAGGTTTCAATGACATCCAGCTGAATTCAGCCAGAATAGAATCCTCAATGGTAGGTGAAATATAGCCAGTGTGTTCATGTCTATAAATGGTGGGGCGATCAAATTCTGGGGAACTATTATCGTCCCCAGCAAAAATAGAGCTTTCAAAACTAGAAGTACTGGCAATGGAAGATGAACGTTTTTGACGGTTGGAAAGATCACCCGTGATGTTGTTTGGTTCAGGCTAAAAAGAGAGTAGAATCAGTAACAGGTTCATGTGTCTGCCGGCCAAGGGTGGTTTGGAACTGACCTCGTTGTTGTGGAAGGGCCTGTGACCCCATAAATTGCTAGACATTGTTGGGCTCCAGCAGCTATTGGGGGTGGATGCAGATCGACTATGTACAACATTCTTCATTTGGGATAATGGCATGAGTTCCTTTGTCTCGTTTGGTTGTTGTTCTAACAAGTTACTGGATCCAGACATCCAAGATAAGCCAGTTGGAGCAGGTGCAGATCGATGATGGTGGTCATCTGGAGTGGTTGCATCAGTTTTGGCAGCTACTACGGCAGTTTTGATATTTGAAGATGGCTGTTCACAGTTAGACGAATTTCGGTTAGCTGCCGTAGATTCTTGATGATGATAAATATTTGGGTTTGCCATTGATTGTTGTTCATGGATAAAGGTACATCGAACTCCATACGGACAGGTTCCTTTTTCATGATATGTACGGCAAATTTGAGTTTTATATCGCGGGTGTCTCTCGATTTTACGAAGTTCTGATGCACTATGAGCGTACCGACATTTCTTGTCATATCTGATACCACAAGGGTTATTTGTAAATATTCCACATTCAGTAGTTTTGACTGTCTACCCCCCCCCCCACCGCTGGCTCCCGGGTCACTTACCTGCAGACACCAAGCTCTTGCCAATTACGGCACCATTCGGTCTTGTAAAGTTCAACGGATTTATCTTTAGTTGGTTTATGATTAGTCTTGTAGGACGGATTCTTTGTGGCAATGGCCGGCCCAATAGCAGCGGGTTCATGGTCGGGTGTCTTGGCTTTGGTGCCTTTGATTTTTCTTAACAGTGGAGACTCAAGGGATGAATCAGTTACCAACTTTAAATTTTCATGGTTTTGTTCACGGTTGTTTTTGGTTGTAGGGAATAGAGTGTTGTTATCAGTCATGTCTTTTAGCGGCGGCTGGGCGGTCTCGAGGAAGTCCAGGTGACACGATAGCCTTTTCTGGCTATGACGGCCCAGGTTTCCGTCATTCCGAACATTTGTTGCTTTGTTTGTTGGTAACCTTTCCACTGAGCCTATCTGTTCCCTGCCACACCAGGGAGTTGTTTCGGGAGTCGCTGTCTTTAAGCTTTCCGGGTAGTTCGTTGGATACCCATGGATGGGTTGATAAATAGGTAGTACTTGGAAGAGCTGTTCGTTCATGGCCATACTATGTATGTATCAGTAGAAAGTGGAGCTTGCTTTTAGGAAAAAATAAAATAAAAAGAATGGGAAAAAACTGTAGAGATGGGCTGATATGAAATGCTAGTAAAATAAGAAAATAAAACGAAAGAAAGGAGATTCTAAAAATCAAAAAAGAAAAGCGAAGAGGTATTTTATGTAATGGGAGACATGTTCCCTAACGTGGCAATCCCGGCAACCATTGAACGGAAAATCGCAGTTCACCACGCCATGCCATGAATATGACCACTCGGACCCCAATATTGCCCAGCTGATGATCTTTGCGTGCACAGACAATGCTAATTTTTTTTCTTGCTTTCTTTTGGTCACCATTTTACTTTTCTGGAATATCATGCAATCTTGTAGGAAGCTATACCATGATGAATGGAAACATCCATGGATGATCAACTGGGAAAACAAAATAAAGAGAATAGAAAAAGTGGCATCCCAGTTTTTTCGTATTCTAGACCAAACAGGTACCCGGGGCGTTTGCGTCTATTCAAGTTTTGAGTAAAAAAAAAATGTAATCACGTTCGGATGTCATGTCCCGATGGGCAATACAAGCCTCATTTTTTCCATTTACTGATGTTTTCTAATCGATTTGTTCTACTGTGAAGAGCGGTGCAAAGAGAAGGTAAAAAAAGCAAAAACGGTGATGCTGTTTATTTTATTTTTTATTATTTTGCTTTGCGCAAAGACCTTTCGGTAACTTCTTATGGTGCTCAGCTCAGGTGAAATGGCCGTCCATTTCTAGTTTTGCCAGTTTTCTGCGCTGTTTCTGCCCTGCTCGCTTCCTTAGCATAGAACAACAGGTATAAAGGATTGTACAAGCAAATCATTGGAGCCCAGTCGTGACCATTGTTTGTTGGACATAGCTTGGGCGTCGTCTTGCCGTTTCACCATCTATGATGTGTATGTTTCGTCTTGCGGCCAATGTTCTGACACCACATGAGTCTTGTTCCATCATTTGAATTTTGTACCATTCCATTTCACCTATATGGTTCTTGTTCTGTTGCATTTTACGTAGTACTTGATTAATATGTACCATTTCACGTAGTGTTCTATTGGAATCTTTTAATTTTCGTAGTGTACTCATAGCCGCAGTTTGTTCTTCTTGTGTTGATGATGATGGTACAATGGGGTTGATGGTCATGTTGTTTGTGGCTAGATAGCTCGTTTGTTGTCGAAGATAGAAATGTAAACTAGTGTCGATCGGTATGTCATAGCATGTTGGTATGTTTTCAAGTGTATCATCCTCCTCTTCGTCAAAGTCTTGAACCGAACCTGACGCCCAAGGTCTCATATCATTAGAAACTCGCTTCCATAATGAATTCCAATATATCAATGTTGATCTTTCTTTTTTGGATTGTTTGCCTGAATGCCATTCATGATGATGAACATCGCCTTTTTCATGTGACAATATGCCATTGGAGGCACATTGTTTTTGAGCCCCATGAGTGTGGTGGTGGATTCTTCCCCACCTCACCGGTGAGAAGACGAACTGGTGTTGCGAACTGGCGAATACCATAATTGTTTTATTAATCAATCAAAATGAGCAGGAGACGGGAGACGCTGGCAATATGACAAAAGATTTTGCAAAGGAACCACTTTTCGGATGGTCTTGCAATTATATTTATAATGGAGGAAGCTGTGAAAAACTACTTCCCTCGCGGTGTTTCACTTTAAGTGGAACAGAATGGATGGAGTATTGAAAATAAAATAGATGAAAGAGTGTTTAGTGATTAAAATATTCCAGGCCTTGCATTTTGGATATTCTGAAAATAGCTTTTGGGCTTTGAATCGGATACGATGAAGAGTTTGAGGGTATATTATATTGAGTGAATGTGTGTGAGGGATAATTCAGCATTCTTGGGTTTGAAGTGTCAGTCATAAAAAAGGAGGGGACGAACTAGGAGGGCAAAAACCTGGCTGATGAAATGATAAGCTCAACCAGGAGAATTTCCAGGTCCCAAAAAATACAAAAATGTCCGTGCTTGTCCTGTCACATTGACAATCTCGGGGATCGATATACCATTAACTGACGTATCAGTCGACCGTTTTATCATTGCGATATTTTTTTCTGTTTTCAAGATTTCATTATTATGATTAATTTTCCTGCAGGAAGAGGTGTATACGGTAGAAACGGTTGAGCGGGCAATGAAATCAGAATAGATAACAGGACCTGGTCTTCACAGCTGTACAAGGAGCAGTTTATCTTTCGGTCACAGTCTATATCACTTCTACATTTCTACAATATGAACTACAAAATTCAGCCGGTTCACATCAGAGGCTCTTCCATGCTTGTACAAGAATTTCAACATAGTTTTCTTCGCGAACAGCAACTCTGACATAGGTAAGTCGTTGGTATCCAGGTTGGCCAGAACGAACGGGTACACCAGCAGCTCTAGCCAGTCGAACCGCTTCACTTGCCACTTCTTCCTTTTTCATATCGATCCACACCCAGCTAAGGAAATCTTTTCCTTTGTACTCAAATTGTTCTCGTTGTGATGCTGGTAAAGCTGACAGCTGATCAATCAAGTACCGACGGAGCCTGGAAGTGCCTTCCCATGTCTGTTGCATATACTTGTCATCTTTAACAACGGCATCCATGAATGCCAGTGCAGATGTATTGACAGACCAGGGAACTTGGATTTTGCGTAGTCCTGCGCAGTGGCCGACTGTAGGGCAGATAATAGATCCAAGTCGCAGTCCTGTGCAAGACCAAATCTTGGTCCACGAGTGCAACACATAAAGAGAAATATTACGAGTGGCATACAATTCAGCCGCAAATGCACCTTGTGACGTTAGTGAATCTTGGCGGAAGTTTGCAGAGTGCCATGGCTGCATAGACTCATCTGCAGATGGAAAGTCCAGTGAGCACACTGCTCGTACCACATATAAAAAAGTTAGGACTAAATGAACCTACCAACAATAACGAAACCGCCATCGTAAACATTGTCATTTATCCAGGTCTTGATCTGATCCAAAGGCATATAGTCTCCTGTAGGATTGCATGGGTTGACGATACACAGTACATTGGCACGCTCGGAAGAATCACCATCTAAAATCTTCATTTCAGCTGTTTCGGCGCTGCGATAGTATTCCTTGTACTGAATGAGAGTACATTTGTCAGGTAAAAGGTACCTATAATAAAGAAATAGTATAAATCAACGCATACCTGAGTATCCCAAGGTCCACTCTTCCATGTAAGCACTTTATCAGATCGGATAGTCTTGTTGGCCATTCTAATAACCAAATCAATGAGCTCAGAGGCTCCATTTCCGAGCAAAAGGCGGTCTCTCTGATCCAAAAAGTCGGTTGGCCACAAGAACTCAGCCAAAGAAGATTTCGCTGGCTCTTGATTTGCAGGTGGATAATGATGACAAGTGGAGATCTATCAAAGATGATGGCATTAGCCTCAGATTATCCACTCCACAATACCATGATCTAGCGTACTTACAGCTTCCCTAGCTGCATCAAGAGCACCTTTGGGAGTGCCAAGGTAGTTTGTTGTTACGCTGAAGTCCTCAACAAAGTTTTCAATAAAACGATATTCTTGGCCACCATGGAAAGTTTGTGTTTTGGTATCCCAGGTCGAAGGTACAGGAGTTGTGGCAGTCATGTTGAATTGAAGATGATAATGAAACTGGTTGATGGATGACCTGATGCTAGAGAGACAGGGCCACGAACCATCTTTTTAACAAAAAAAAAAAAGGGTTGGCTGGAAACGAATTGTACTTTACAGCTGCTGTCACGTGTGTGTAACCTTGTCAAAAACCTGTTCGGCTTACCGGGAGATGACAGTATATTAAGCTATTCCCAAAGAATTATATAGACGCTATTGTCATCTGTGAAGGATGACAGTTATTGTACTTATTCCATTCATCTTCCAACCATTCACTGACAGCAAGTCATCAAGCGGCATATGAAATGAGTACCCCATTGAGAATCCAAATCCAGTTGGGGCGATGGGTATCAAGGTCCGCTGTATGGACCAGAAGATACAACACAAGAATTGTTGTGTTTTATTATTACTTTAAAAATCCAGTCAAGTTCGTGGATTTCATGGATAAATAAAGTGGTAATGATTTGAACATACCATAGATCATCAGTGCCATACATACTATAGCTATCTATTTTGAGGACAATTTGTTATCTTTATTGATCACATCGTCGCTGAGAGGAGTAATGAGCGCTGCTCACCCGCCTGTACACACATTGTTGTTTACACCTTTCTCCGGAATTATGCTTTCCAGAGTTCTCTGAAACTAGTTAGCTGATAAGGCATGGTTACTATTATTGCTATGTCGGTCATGTGGAAGCTAAGCAACGGAATAGCGCAGAGGGAAGAAGTAAACAAAACCAAAATCAGTCTCTGCACCTGATGAATATGTTAAAATGCTTATATATTCCCAAGTCGCTGGCGGGTAGATCCAGTACGTCGCCAATCCGAGTTTAAAAACCTTGAAAGAAATTGTGTATCACGTCGTTAAGGTACAGGTTAGGTGGTATAAAACAGCATTTCAGCTAATGTGAAGGCCCTTCATAATGGCTGCGAGGCAACGTGTAAAGATTATTAAAAGAAAGGGGGTTTTGCAGCATTTTTATTACGTATATGCTAATATTAAAAGTATTGTTGCTAGAAAGCTAAATTTTATACAGTATATATATGCACCTTTCAACGGTAGCTTGTAAGCCCTTAACTAATATGCCACATTGAGAATCCATAATCGTCTTGCTGAATGTGCCATGATGTTTCCATCTATCGCTTGCAAGAAGGGCAGCCATCCCTGTGAAAGTAGTAGATACGATGGCTATGGCAGTAGCTTGTCGACTCCCGGCCATTGACAGGAGCGGAGACTTGAGAGCGCAGAGGAGTAGTTGAAAGCTTTGGTGCCATTATGATGATGCTGATGGTCTTCAAACTACTATTTTGATCCGAGCACAATTACGCCCGACTTAGCTTCCTTTATATACAAAAGAGAGAGAGAGAGAGAGAGAGAGAGAGAGAGAGAACAGCTAGTTTGTCATGCTAATAAAAAAATTATACTGAAAACGGCATTTGGCTTTGTGTACTAACGGGATAAGCCGCCATCCGACCCCTTCAAGACGAGGAATGTAGAATGGTAGAAAAAATTGGGCTTCTCATGACCCTTTCAAGTTCAGTATCGAATACAACCATTATGGAATATTTTCCCCACACACATACTTTCTATTTTGCTTTTTTTCTCCATCACTCTCTCATTACCCCGCATTTTGTAACACTACACATTATTAAGCCCTCCCCCCCACTTAAGGTTATATACACACAACACCCTGATTCAAGGCACATTACAGCTTAAGTGAATATCGGCATAACCAAGTATGGTTCCACTCACTCGAAGCAGTCAAAAGTATCAGTAAAGTTGTATAAATCATCGACTTGTCAATTTAAGATATCCCTGCAAAAAATTGCCAAAGTCAACCACAATGTTATTTCTGAGCAATGTTATTCAATTACTCGTACAAATTTCTCGTACATGATTCAAATCAAGGTTAGATTATAAGGGTCAAGGAATTCCCTTTAACTTTTTGTTTTTTGGAACCAGGCATGATAACACAGCGGTACACTAAAAAAAAATAAAACATTTTTGTCCGGTTTGGTCCAATGTAGCTAGTGAAGTCATAGTATAAAGGAATGAAGGTAATGTGATACAACCGCTGGTTGTTATACTCTAGGCGGGTTGAATTGTTGATTACGTTGCGGTCCAGGCGTTTTTAAGGTTGACAAGACTGACGTCAATAAATCTTGATGGCTGTCAAGCTGCTGCCACCCAAGTCCCGTACTGTACCTTGCTTGACTTGCATTTGCAGGCATGTTGTACTGTTGTTTTAATTAGGCAGGGTGCACTCACTCATTTGAGTGCTGATTTAAGTTGGATATATGGTAAAGTGAGGTTCGATACGTTTGGTAAATGGGTAAGTTAGCCTTTTCAAGAATGAATATAATGATGAATATTAGACTGTTCTTTGATATCAAGAAGCAAATAACCCCATCAAAGCTGTAGTAGTCCTAGTTCGTCAGTGGAGGAAACGAAAATTTCAAAACTAGCCTGTCATTCAGTTCCGCTCACGAGATGGTTACTGCCTATCGTAACTGTGTTATACATGACATGCGACAGCCGCCGATGACTAAACGAAATTTTAAAAAACGTCGTCGAATATTTACATAATGGCCCCTTAACCGCCCATAAAACCGGTATGCTGAAGCTATTGGCCAATGCGTTTGAGCATTGATCGTGCCTGATGAAACTCCGTCATACCTTACACAGTTGTCAGTGGTTGTAGTATGAAGAGCTCAATGATCTCACAAAATAAGACGGGCGATTCTATAATGAATTGCTATTCGAACACTTAATATAAAGTAAGTTTGATAATTAAGTATATTGTATAGATAGCTTTATACCTTCATTTAGAAAAAAGTGTTCAAAACAAACAGTATTGAGTGGCTAGTTGGCAACATGAGAGACTGCTAAGGTACGTACTATTGATGCCACAGTGGCTTCGCTTTCTCTAATGAAGTAAATTACGTTATACATTTTCTGTTTTTTCTTACATTTTTGGCTCAGCGTATTTATAATCGTCGTAGCCCTGTAGGCTGTTCCATTGGTTTCCAACGATGGCGGTGCTGAAGCCGCACATGTGACTGACACCCAGAATTTTAGGGCTCAAATTTATAAGCTTGAGTACGTAAGCTCATGCTCGAACTTGTTGGTTTTTTCCTTGGACATTCATGGCCAACAATATTATATCATTTCAAATTTCATTCAAAGGAACGTTATACCCCATCACTGAGTGGGATGCTCAAAACACTGTCGAGGAATTGAAGTTACATGTACAAGATTTGACCGGAGTGCCGGTTGAACGACAAAAGCTCATTTTTAAGGGCCTTCTCAAGGACAACTCTCAAACTTTGGCCGATACGAAAATCCAAGATGGGTCTAAAGTCATGCTAATTGGAAGTAAGGATGAAGATATACGCCAGGTGCAAGAGATTGATAAACGAGTCGATCGAATCAGAACAGCTCCAGTCCGAAAAACAAAGGTGTTCAAAAGTGGGCCTAACAAAGATGATTTACGCTACAACTTCCACAAAATATCTGTCATTGAAGAGTTTCCCGAGCCTGAAAAAGCCAGGAAGCTTTTAGAGCGTCTAAGAGATGATAGAGGAGTAAGTTTGTGCTTTTGAACTATACTGACGTGTGCCTTCATTATCCTGACCCTTTGCCAATTTTACCTAGATACGACATGTCATGAAGCAGTATAAGTGGTCTGTAGGCGAACTTATCGAGTTGACGCCGTTCGAACGTACCATCTTGGGTTATAATCGTAACAAGGGCGAATTGATCTCGTTGCGACTGCGAACAGACGATATGGCCGGATTTCGACATTACGATAGTATACGAAAAGTGTTACTACACGAATTGACCCACAACGTTTGGAGTGAACATGATCATAATTTCCATCAGCTCAATCGTGAACTCGACATTGTAGCGGATCCAAAAACTTTTGGTGGTACTAGATTGAGCAACGACGCTGTGTATACCCCGGCAAGTGAAGATGAAATTGACAGTGCAGTTACGTGGGAAGCAGGGGCTTACCGCTTGGGAGGTGCATCTCGCAACTTGGACAACCTGACACCAGAGGAACGCCGTAATTTACGAGCCAAGGCGGCGACCATGCGTATGACCAAAGAAGACATTGATATAGAAGAGGGATGTGGATCAAAGTCCACACATTAACAACCATGTAATCATAGCGACAAACTCATGTAACAATATAACATGCTCTGTCATATTAAAAACTCATTTTATCACCACACATTGAAGACACACTAGTTTGAACGAGAAAGACTTTTTTAAAAGTTTTGTACATTGCCATTGTTTTTAATACTTTTTAGTGTCTATAATGTTAGATGTTTGCAAATAAAACCACAGCGAATACATATAAATATATATGTTCCCCATTTTGGCTCATTCTCTAATTGCTCGACCGTCCGCCTTCAGATTGATTTCTAAAGTCTCGAGATGCCTTCATGTTCTTCTCCTTGCGATCCATCAATTGCTTGCGCTTGATAACACCTTCTCGCGCAGAAGTGGCCAAAACTTTAGATATCAATTCAACACCTCGAATAGAGTCATCGTTGGCTGGGATGGGGTATGTCACCCGACGTGGGTCATAGTCACTGTCGGTAATGGCGATAGTAGGAATATTGTTCAATTGGGCTTCAGCAATGGCAATATCATTCTCCAGTGGGTTGAACAAGATCATAATATCAGGCTTGTATGTCTTTGGTGGTCTTCCTGGGTCTTGTGGGTCGGGTGTGGCATGTCGTCCAAGAACTTGATGGGCGTTCGTGAGGGTTCCTGGGATCCACTTGCCAGAAACATGATATCCTTCAGCAGTTCTAGCAGCGTCTATAGTCAACTCTGATATTTCTGGGCGAGTACCGACAAATAAAACGGTACCTCCACGTTGTGCTACTTCTCGGACAACGTTGCATGCTCGTCTAAGGTAGACCAAAGTGTGCTCCAAGTTGATGATGCTGATACCTGAACGGGTACCAAAAATGAAGGGAAGATTGGCGGGATTCCAGAGACTAGTAGAGTGACCCAAGTGCAAGCCAGCTGCGAGAAGTTTGGAGATAGTCAAGTTGTAGGAATTGACAGCTGGCGCAGCTGGCCGTTTAAGTTTGACAGATTTTAAGTCGTCTTGGGAAGGAACTGTGTAAGGGAATGAAAGGAGAGAAAAAGAGGATAGAAAGACAGAGAAGGTTCGTTGATCACTTCATATAAATGCAATTATTCACAGCGACACGGAAAGGGTTCATACTTAGAGATTCCAATTGCTGGTCCTTGTTGGCTAGATTTCTACTTGGTTGAGTGGCAATAGATCTCCATAAAAGCACTGTTGAATTGGAAGCAAATGGATGAATAAATTGCTCTGTAATAGTATGTTTGATAGGAAATGATAACATACAATTGTCAAGGATGGGAGTAGCTGTCCTTCGGCATGCCGTTCTAACTAATGCAAGGGACATTACGGAATGGTGTTATTTATCGCGAGCGACTTGCAAAATTTCGGTTTTGTATAGAGTTGCCCTTTAGTCTAAGCCACTGTGACAGTTCATCCACAACACCAGGTTTTGCTGTTGACTGAAATATGCATTAAGTTAGAAAAGAAATGATGGAAAGTACCTCATGGATGTCTAGAGGTATGTACTGGAAACGATATTTAACTCGATTTGATATAGGAAGGTACGTCTAGCCGAACACTACCTGTATTGCTGTGATATTTCTCATATTGCAATTTTGACTGCCAACTGAAACTTGTTTTCAACGGCGTTACCGATATTGAATGCTAACAATATGTATAATAGCAGTAATATCAGATTGTGTCAATTATTTGAAGCATAAGACGGCTCTTTAGTACATAATACAACGAGGGAGCTCAGTATAGGCCCACACAAGTAAGAACGAAACGTTCGGTCTCTCAAGCTGTTATTTCTGGTATTTTGATTGGCTCATTTTTTATTACTTTTGTCATAAAAATGAAACTATCAGGCCCCACCATAACTATCAGTCCCGGTTGAAAGATGGATGAACCTTCTCTTTAACTGCAGGTGCGTAATGGTGCTAAATATGATGTATAGTCAAAAGATGGAAATCGCAAGATGAATGGATGCGAATACGATACGATGGATTGATATCACTCTTATTCGATGGATCGATTATTCTCTACATAACCGACATGTTGTTCCCAGAAATTTCATTCGACATTTTTTCAGCTTTGTGAAATGGGATCCATTTCTTCTATCCAGCATTCACAGCATTTCTCGTCCTTTTGATATGAAAGCAAGAACCACTCACTAATTTCATTTTCCATTGTTCATATACTGTTACATTGATCACTTTCAGGTCTCGACATGGGTGGTACGTTTTTTATACATGTATCTTGACACATATCCATTCCAAGCTCTATACTCACATCCCACCTCTCCTTCAGCTTACAAGTATCTCGAAGAACTTTACAAGAAGAAGCAGTCGGATGTTTTCCGTTTCTTGCTTCGTGTTAGATGCTGGGAATACAGGTAGGGATTTCGTAGCTTTCTGGCATCGATTGGATACTGTAACATATCACTAAGCTACCCCATTATAGACAATTGAATGTCATTCACCGTGCTTCCCGTCCCTCTCGCCCCGATAAGGCTCGTCGTCTCGGTTACAAGGCCAAGCAGGGTTATGTCATCTACCGTATCCGCGTTCGTCGTGGTAACCGTAAGAGAACCGCCCCCAAGGGTGCTACCTACGGTAAGCCCGTCAACCAGGGTATCAACCACCTTAAGTACCAGCGCTCTCTCCAGGCCACCGCTGAGGAGCGTGTCGGTCGCAAGTGCGCTAACTTGCGTGTCTTGAACTCTTACTGGGTTAACCAAGATGCTACCTACAAGTACTTCGAGGTCATCCTCGTTGATCCCAACCACAAGGCCATCCGTCGTGATGCCCGCATCAACTGGATCGTCAACCCCGTTCACAAGCACCGTGAGGCTCGTGGTCTTACCGCCATTGGCAAGAAGAATCGCGGTCACGGAAAGGGTCACGGTTTCAACAAGACTATCGGATCTGGTCGTCGTGCCAACTGGAAGAGACGCAATACCCTCTCTCTCCGCCGTTATCGTTAAGCATCTACATAAGTTTTTGTTTCGATACTGTCAGTTCATTTTTCCTCCATGCATGGTATTGACTCAAAAATAAACCAAAAAAACACTCACGTTTTTGCAAAAGTAAATTTTTTTGGAAGAGCCAGTCTGCCTAAATTTTTGATTTCCCTCAATATTTCTGCTTATAAATACGGATAGAGTATGAGAGTGTACAGTTGGGTCGTACCTGTGTTTCTTTTTGAATACGTTACTGCAGTAGATCCAATGCAGACTCCATTGAAACGACCCGAAACGTTATCTAGAACATTTACATCATGGGCTATTCTTGGCCCATTCCCGACCGGAATGCGCGAACAAGATTTCGGAGCTGATCCTCTGGAGCCATACGGTATGCCCTGTCTTCCATATACTTGTTATGTCCTCTTTACGAATATATAGATGAATAATTGGTATCGTTCCATTTCTTTAGGTGGAATACATAATATATCTTTTTCAACATTTGCTCGATATCCATCGGAATTGGTGGACGGTGGATCGGTTGGCTGGCAATTACTTGAAACTCAGGGCAACACCGTCGGTCCACTTGAGTTTCCTTCTACTAGGTAAAGAGCAGTAGCTGCGATATGTCACAACCAAGATTCACTGTCCAATCCAGTACTCAATAATACTGTTTTTGCGTTTAGATGGTCATGGAACCAATTGACTGCCGGATGGTCTATCAATCAGTATCAGGCATGGGCAGTTACCACTTTTACCTTGGACGAGGCGTCGGCTTTCCGAGTCCAATTTTATTCCATTGGCGACTTTTATGTCGATGATATCAAGTATTCTGGTGATTGGTATAACTATCAAACCACAGCACATGTCGTACGTCTTTCCGCTGGAGAACACACAATCCGTGTCCGTGTCGTCAATGAAATTCGAGTCTTTGGTGGATCCGTACCGCCCAAAAGTACTTTTCAATACCTGTGGGAGCATATTCCCACCGATATACTTGCTGTTGCCATAGAGCAGCAACTCAACTTTCCGGATATCGCAAACCGCCACTTTTTGGGTAATCTCTGCAGTGTTGGCGTCCAAAACGTTTTGGAGCACCAAGCAATTCAAGTTAAAGCCATATCGATTATACATAAGGACTCGGATGTTGTCATCAATGCTACACTGAAACCTCAAAGCGATGTTAATTTCATTATGCCTGGCCAGATTCGACAAATCGGCTTCTACATACATGTTACTACACCTATACCAGTCAATAACCCCACGCTCCTTGGCGTCATTGTAACTATCACTGTCGATGAGGAAGAGCATCAGTTGGATAGAGTAGTATTTCCGATTGTGCACAAGAATGTTGAAGACGATGCATTTAGAATCACTTTTGAAGATCCTGATGGTTCTGTTCAATATGGTAAGAATGAAGGAGAGTGAAAAAGACTCTCAGGCTATCTGAATTGTACCCGTCACTGATCACCATTTACTATACTTCACCACACCCCACATTGCCCAAATCCGATAGCTATGGTAAAGGCTCCAAAGGTGCTGTCGTTTGAACCAAGTGAACCGCTGCCAATTTTAGTTGCATTGCATGGGGCGGGTGTTACTGCCTCCTGGCCATGGTGGACAAATGCACTGTCCAGGAGTGAAAAGGCGTGGGTGAGTCGATTGTTGTTTCTCACGAATTCGACAAGTTAGTAGAAAATTAATCCGATAAATTTATCGCAAGACGGTCTATCCAACAGGCAGAACCTCATGGTAAGTGTCAAAAATATACTGTGTGATATCATGATGCATATACTGAATGTCATGGCTCGCGGCCGCAGGGGATATGATTGGCATGGTGCCAGTATGATAAACGTGTTTCAAGCTGTTGATGAGCTAGTATGGCAGGTTCCCAAAATTCTATCGCAAAAAGGTCAAGTCATAACCGGGGATCCGTCCAAGTTAATATACATTGGTAAGGCTTTTACTTCCTATACTCTAATTATGGTAAATCCCGATTATTCAAAAACACCGTCATCTAGGGCACAGCAATGGCGGCCAAGGTGCTTGGTATCTTGGTACCCATTTCCCAGATAGAGCTGTGGGCATCTTTGCCGCAGCAGGATATACCAAAATTCAAGATTATGTATCTTATGGCAATTGGCTAAGCGTATCCCATTCTGACCCATGGCTACGAGGGGTAAGTAGATCAAGTAATACTTTTCGTCATGATAGGATAAAATAGCGATTAACGCATACACAGATACTGGAATCGTCCATAGCTGAGTACAACAATGATTTACATGCCTCTAATTTGGTAAGATACAGCCACGGAATATGTTCTATACGGAGATAATTCATCATCATCATCTGATGCGCGTCATAGGCGGGCATCCCAATCCACGCTCTCATAGGTGGCGAAGATGAAAATGTTCCACCACTGCACACAAGGAAATATGGTCGACTAGCCAATGAATATGCTAGCAATCCTGAGTTCGTAAAGTAAGTGGTAGACTATACATTTTTTGATTCCCGCATAGCAATTTCAATTCAGCAATAGAAGACTAATTCTGGAGAAACATAATGGAAAACAGGATATCGGAGTACGCGGGACAAGGGCACTGGTGGGATGATGTTCTGGATAACCAAGAATTTTCAGAATTTATTACAGAGCGTGTTGATGACCCTAGAACTATGATCGATGAATTGGATAGTTTCACTATTACGGTGATCAATCCCTCTGGAACAGGAAGTAAAGGCGGCATTACAGTCGAACAATTGTTGGTGCCGTACCATCTGGGGCGAATTGTGGTGAGGGTTGAGAGATCTGGACAACGAAATACTACGACCTTGCGCTTGGAGACCACCAATATCAAGCGTTTCAAGATTGCTGATGAACTGTTTTCGAGACTCCATGATGTTACTATTAATGTTAACCATGATGATGTATGGAGGGACAGTTTTGGCAGGACCGGTCAAGATGTTGTAATGGAAGAGATGAGCGGAGAATGGAAGGTAACTTTTATGGGGATTAACTATATTATCCAGCCGATGGCAATAACCCTTTCCCTAACAATGGTAATCTTAACGTAGGTTGTTCAAAAGTCGACTACCGACAGCGAGCGTAATGTACACACATATGGACCATTGCATCGAATATATGAAACAAAAGGACCATTGACGATATTAGTTCCTCCTGGATCCAATTTATTCTACCACACTGCACTCCAGATCGCCCACGACTGGAATTTGTTCGGAAACGGTGATGCTATGATCTTGCGTGATGCTGAGTTTGAAGAATTACCCAGCTCAAACCTGATATTCCTTGGGGGGCCTGACGACAACAACTTGACATCCAAGTTCCTTTCATCAAGCATCTCAGATATTGAAGTGTCCTCTGAACAAATAAAAGTGGGTGGCCATCATTATAAATCTGCAGGAACAGGTATCATATTTCATCAACCTTGGAGACAACGGCATATGGCTATAGTCATAGCCGGCCTAGATGAGTCTGGATTTTCAACCGCCGCTCAACTCATACCAAAGCGAACAGGCATCATAGTGTCGGACTGGGGTAAAAGTTTTGGATGTTTAGATTTGTGGTGTTTCAACCCATTAACTTATTTTGATTACAGTGGTGACTGGTCCAAAAATGAAATGGCAAGGCATCGGCGGGGTTATAGCCGCAGGGTAAATTTTTTATACGTTATAGAGATAAAATAACTCAAACAATGCAATTAACTGGATATGTTTATCTTCTTTGCAGGTACTTTCATAACCAATGGAAGGCATTTGGGTATTTCTAAGTGGAATTGCATGCGATGTTACTATGTACATTATGGTGTCACTGTGAAATGACCATATAGCGTAAAATTGTACGGATAAAGATTTTTACAAATGGAATGGCGTTTTTCTACTCCAGACTCGAGATAGAAAAAAAAAAAAATGAAAGAGATTGGAAAGAAAATGTGACGACTCCGTTTCTTAGCTCAGGGGGAAGTTTTTAAACATTGGCCAGTCTACGTTTTCATGTTGATGCTGAGCAAATGTGTGGGCTTCAGCAAAGGCCTTGTCAGAGAGAACATCGTCCATTTCATCCTGGTATAACATAGCATTTACTACACTGATTGGAATATCATGGAGCTCTGGTATATAATCTTCCGGATGATCTTTTTGACTCGGAGCAGAAGTTAACACGTTTGCGTGCTCGTCTAAATAAAAAGCCCACATATTAAAAATCAATGATTACATATGACCTAATGAGGACAGCGAGGAGATTGGGTGGAGTTAAGCGGCGGCGGACTAACGGACTTACCAGTAATGCATGTGAAGGAATCAAATGGCGCAGTGTTCATCAGATTAATAGACATGAAGGATATGAAAATAAACCACACTAATGTAACTATCCAAATGGGTATTGCAAGTGCCCAGTATCTGTTAAAATTGAACAAGGAACGTGAAACAGTTAATGTGGGTATGTAATTGGTCAGTCTTGCCTTGCGACACAGAACTCACCTGCTGGGGTAATATGTAATGCCAAGGCTGTGCAAAACTTCATCAGGCACATATGCCCAGATGAGATAGATACCTAAACCAATAAATAACGCAACCTTAAATTAGTATTGATGAACAATGATCATGATATTTTCTTGTAACAGAAATCTGTCCATTATACCTAAAGCTACGAACGAGACTAAATACATCACAAACCCATAGTACTCGTAGGTTGGAGTTTTGGTTGTAGTTGCTACAGGAGGTGCTTGCTCCACCTGAGATACAATTGACACGACCCTAAAGTTTTCGCTATCAGATTGTGGTGGACTAGGTAGTTTCTTTCTTAGCATTAGTCACTTACTCGGACAAGGATCTGGGTCGATGTCGACTTTTTTTCGTGCTAAGTGGAGGTAAATAGACATCCGACTCTTCCATGCTTGCATTTTGAGCTTTGTAGGATAAGAAATTACTAAACGAGTTCCGTCTGCGTAATGCGCTGTTGGAAATCCAAAATATCACAATAAACAAGAAATTATACGTTAAAAGAAAACAGCCGATACGGATCAATCAATCGAACCGAAAAAAGTGTTAACCTCTGTCGACGTTTCATTTCATCGTTTAATTTAGTGGTGCTAGTTTGGGCATGGGTGTCTTGATGCCATTCATCTTTCCGAGACGATGGCGATCCGAAAGCGTAATTGACCAGTCCTGGCAGCGAGCTAGTGGACAGTGACACGGGTAGGATACCATGAGATATACTAGTGCGCAGTGCCCTTTCTCTAGGTGAAGCTAGCGTTGACTGCTGTTGCTGCTGAGTGGTGCGCGAAGTCGGCATATTGACGTCGTCGTTTGCCTTCATATGTCGTGTGTGTTCGGATTAGGTTCGATATGGAAAACGGAAGGAAAATCCAAGTTCCGTTCGGGCCCAAAAAAAACAAAAAAAAATTATTGGATTTATTTTACTTTATCCACTTTGCCATGCGGGCAGGCCTCTCCGTAAAGTTCACAGTATATACCCATTTATATTCGGACATCCATAATAATCCGAATCATCCCTCAACGTGAATAAAGTGAATAACGCTTCATGACAAGGTCAAATATAACATGTCTACTATATAAATCATAATATAGATCCAACATTTCTGACACGGCGATATGTAAAAAGGCAGAAACCGTAAAACCTGAAACAGTGCAGGTGAAGTTCTATTGGTCAAAGGCTGACCAAGACAGTCTTACCGACATTTCCCTCTCCCCCCCCGTCATTGCTGTATATAAAGGCGGGCGTCATGGAAGATTTTATAAAAATTATCAACATTGCTCACTCTGCTTTTACGCATTCTCTCTTACTCCCTCTCTCTTTTCTCTATATTGTAACAAAGTAGTAACAGAGCATGGAGCCTAGTGACCCGAATAATAACGAAAAGGCGCCTGTCGCTGATAAAGCAGCCGCTGATAATGTCACTTCTAAATTACCTCCGAATCAACCTGCTCCAGCCGATGCTCCAGCTGACGCTAATACCAAGCCAGAGCAAACCAATGTCCCCAATGGTATGGCCTTGACAGTCGAAGAACTGTATGATAAGGACAAGCATGATCTTTCCACTATGGAACCTGGCGACGTCTTTCAACTCTTGCAGTAAGTTGTCAAAAAAATTTTTTTTTTTCCTCTATTCCAATGGTCCAAATGTGGTGCAGGCGTTTCATGACGACTTTGGAGGCTTGGTTTCCTTTTTATTTTCTTTCTTTTTTTTTTTTGCTTATCGTGGCCACAAATGCTTGCCTTATCACTTTGTTAACCTTGGGAAGATATAATACTGTAAAATGGATGGTTTTCTGACGTTTTTATTTCATTTTATCATTATAGGACAAGCACTGATGGTTTGACATCTCAAGAGGCCGCTTCTAGAATTGAAAAGTTTGGTTATAACAGACTCGAACATAAGGAAGTTAATCCTTTTCTTCAATTTTTGGGATTCATGTGGAATCCTCTTTCATGGGTCATGGAAGCAGCTGCTCTCGTCGCTATCGCTGTTTCCAACGGTGGTGGTAAACCACCGGACTGGGAAGATTTCGTCGGTATCGTTTTGCTATTGTTGGCTAACTCCGTGATTGGTTTCTTGGAAGAACGTCAAGCTGGTAATGCCGTCAAGGCGCTTATGGAGTCTTTGGCTCCTGAAGCCAAGGTCAAGCGTGATGGTGAATGGAAAACCGTCGAAGCTGCTGAATTGGTCCCAGGCGATGTTATCTCTGTTAAACTTGGTGATGTCATTCCTGCTGATGGTCGTTTGATTGCTGTAAGCCTCATATTTCTATTTTATTTTGTATGCGTACATTTTAAAACCATGTTGTTTACTCATTTGTCCTCTGTCATAGGCTCATGGTCAAGTCTCTATCGATCAGGCCGCTCTTACCGGTGAATCATTGCCTGTTACCAAGGAGGCTGGAGATGAAGTTTTCTCCGGTTCAACCTGTAAGCAAGGTGAAGCTGAAGCCGTCGTTATTGGTACTGGTCTCAACACTTTCTTCGGTCGTGCCGCTAAGCTCGTCGGTGACGCTGGTGATGAAATGGGTCACTTGCAATCCATTTTGGCCAAGATTGGTAACTTCTGTATCTGTACCATCGTTACCTTTATGATTGTTGTAATCATTGTTCAATATGCTGCCTTCCATTATTCCTATCGAACTGGTATTGACAACGTGCTTGTCTTGCTCATTGGTGGTATCCCCATTGCTATGCCTACTGTCTTGTCCGTTACCCTTGCTATTGGTGCCAAGCAACTTGCTGAACACAAGGCTATTGTTACCCGTATCACTGCTATTGAAGAGATGGCCGCTGTCACCATTCTTTGCTCTGATAAGACTGGTACCCTGACTCTCAATAAGTTGATTGTCGATAAGCCTACTATCAAGGCCTATTCCGATTACTCTGGTGATGAGATTATTCTTCTTTCCGCCTATGCCAGTCGTACTGAAAACCAGGATGCCATTGATTTCTGTATTGTCAACTCTCTTCCTGACGTCAAGCTTGCACGTGAGGGTATTGAGGAACTCGAGTTCAAGCCATTCAACCCTGTCAACAAGCGTACTGAAATTACCTACAAGGACAAGGACGGTGTTGTTCGTCGTGTTACCAAGGGAATGTCTCATACTATCTTGGATCTCTGTACTCGTGATAAGGATGAAGCACAAATCAAGGCTCTCAATGATGATGTCGATGAATATGCTCGTCGTGGTCTTCGTGCTCTTGCTGTTGCCGTCGATGAAGTCCCCTCTGGTGGCGTTGAAGACGAAGGCAAGGGATTCAAACTTATTGGTCTACTTCCCATCTATGATCCTCCTCGTTCTGATACCAAGGAAACCATTGATCGTGCCATCGCTCTTGGTGTCCAAGTGAAGATGATTACTGGTGATCAACTCGCTATTGCAAAGGAAACTGGTCGTCGTCTTGGTATGGGTGACAATATGTTCCTTTCTAAGACTTTGAAGGATGGTCCTCCCGCTGGTTCTGGTTATTCTGACGTTGATGATCTTGTTCTTGGAGCTGATGGTTTCGCTGGTGTATACCCTGAACACAAGTTTGAAATTGTCGAACGTCTACAGAAACTTGGTCACATGACTGCTATGACTGGTGATGGTGTTAATGATGCCCCAGCTCTTTCCAAGGCTAATGTTGGTGTTGCTGTCGCCGATGCTTCTGATGCTGCTCGTGCTGCCGCTGATATCGTCCTTACTGAACCTGGTCTCTCTGTCATTATTGAAGCTATTATTGGTTCTCGTCAAATTTTCCAACGTATGCGAAACTACTCCATCTACACTTGCTCTGTCACTATTCGTGTGGTTGTTGGTTTCTCTATCTTGATCTGGGCTTTCCAATTCAACTTCCCTCCCTTCATGGTTCTAATTCTTGCCATTCTTAACGACGGTACTATCATGACTATCTCCACAGATCGTGTCAGGCCTTCTCCTTTCCCAGATCAGTGGAACTTAAGGGAAATTTTCTTGAGTGCTATCGTTTATGGATTGTACTTGACTGCTTCTACTGTTGCATTCTTCTCTGTTATTTACAAGACCTCCTTCTTTCAACGCTTTGGTGTTCCTCCAGTCACGGATCCTAATGATTTCAAGATTCACTCTGTTATCTACCTTCAAGTGTCTACTATCTCTCAAGCTCTTATTTTCGTTACCCGATCCCGTGGTTTCTTCTTCACTGAGCGTCCCTCAGTCATGCTTATGTGTGCCTTCATTGTTGCTCAATTGGTCGCTACCTTTATCTCTGTGTATGCCAACTGGGGCTTCACCAACATTGAAGGATGTGGATGGACTTGGGCTGGTATCGCTTGGATCTGGAACATTGTCTGGTTTTCTCCTCTCGACTTTGTTAAGTTTGGTCTGCAACGTGCATTCGAGCGTGGAAAGACTGCACCTGTTCCCATCCGCGAAGAACCTGGCAGACGATCTCGTCGCAGCTCTGTCCTTTCTTCCTCTACCTCTGCTCGCTTCTATTCCAACCGCACTAATGCACTTCGTTCCTTGGAACGCCCACGAAACTTTGGTAGAAGACTTTTGGGTCTCAACCGTAAGATGTCCATGGATCCCAATGAAATGCGTCGTTTCTCCAGTGTTCAGGTAAGCATTTGAAAAAATTGATTTTTAAATTGACTTGTTATAGATCAGTATGCTAATTATTGCGATTTATAGGCCAATCATGCTTCCCAGATTCTGAACGCTGCTCCCTCCACCCAGAGAACTTAAAAATCTTCACGGTGGTGTACATATGCCATGAAATACTGGCGTGAATGGAAAAAATTACCTTTTTTTTTTTTTTTTTCATCCCTCATTTGTTTTGCTTTATCATTTCTTTCATAGAGTGTTGCATGCAATGCTCGATTCTTGCTTGCACTATGCATCCAATTTTTTTTTTCTCACAATTTTTTTTTTTTTTTCACGTTTGTTGAAATTAATCTTATTTCGATAGTTCGTTTTCACTTGATGATCATGCGTTTTTTATTCCAAATACCTTGGATTGATCATGACAACAAGTTTCATAGAGTTGGTTGTAATTACTATCCAGGACTTGGACTGACCAAAGGCTCTCTGTATTTTCCATGGTCCTCTTCAGTTTGTAATAAACAGTTTGTTAATATATGAAGTGTCAGCTTCCTTAAATTTTTGTTTTGGTTAAAAAAAGACAACCCCCAAAAAAATGGAAATAAGAATTCCCTCTGGGTGACCGATTCTGAACAATCCTTTACCAATCCCACACACAGTATTCTGTTTCATGCTTTAATCAATTTTTATAATAGGCGCCTTTGCTGGCTATGGTACATTGTTACTGAACAACAAAAAAAATAGGTTGCATTACAAGGTGAACAGCTTCCATGGGAAATCAGCTGGAATGTCTTGGTGTCGATCGTTCACGAATCCTACCAGGAACTCCATAGCATCCACAAGACGAGGACCAGGTCGGTTAAACATTTGGTTTCCATCCACCACAGCAATACTTATACCTCGCTGACTGTATTCGGTAACCCAGCAATGGGCTTTAGCGGCTTTATTCTTGTCAACAATGTTTCGAAGTTCCCGCTCAGTTGTCGGAATGTCAAGCCCACAAGGCGCAACGATGACAACTTGGGCGTTCAGGTTAATGAAGGTTTGATCATCAATCGGGAATCTAAAATGCCAATCCATTTTGGTAGGTAAATATTTTGTTTGTTTTGGCAGTTTTGCATACGCCTATGACTTACGATTTTCCTGCGCCATTGTCTTGATTCTTGGGTAGATTGAGGGGATGGATACCACCTGCGTCATGGATCATTTGTGGAGTCCAATGGCCACCGACAAAAATTGGAGCAATCCATTCCACAAACCCTACCGTGACTCTACTGCCTCTCTCAGCAACAATGCTTGCTCCTTTTTCTCGAACTCGTTCAACTCGTTGTATCAGTGAAGTTTTGACTGATTCTGCCTTGTCGGGGTATCCGAGTGCTGTACCAATTTCCGTTATGTTAGCGAGCACATCCTGTAGATTTTGTGGATTCAATGTGATAACAGTGGGGACTTGAATGTTTCACAGAAAACAAAATTGTTAGAATGATAAAAAGCGTAGGCAGTAAAAACTAATCCGAATTGTAGAATTGTACCTGGGTTTAATTTTCGAGCGATTCGTTCGACGGTGACCAGATCAATGGAGCAAACATCACAGAGGTCCTATGCGATATCAAGAGAAAAGAAAATGTTGAATAATTTTCCTTCAAAAATTCAGTAGATGGGACGAATTGGAACAAACGTTACTTGAGTCACCACTACATCTGGTTTCAATTTGGCCAAGGCTTCAGCATCGAGATCATAAAGACTCTGCCCTGTTGATAGTGACTCAGATACCTGGCGATTAACGTCCTCTGAGTTGGTGAATGTTGTTTTCGCACCAGTGAGGATTGGTCTATTAGTAATGGAATGTGGAAAGTCGTCTGCGCATTGGGATTAGTGGTTAGACAATGAGGTTTAGGAAATGACGGTTGGGGAATGTGGAAGAATGGGATATAAAAAGGACGCGGTTGATCAACTTACCTTCATGTGAACGGCCAACTAAAATGTCGTGTGGTGCAACAAGGCAAATGATCTCGGCAGCAGAAGGAAGAAGTGACACCACTCTCAGAGAATTACCCAGAGATTTGACGGCCATGGCAGTGGAGTGAGCAGACAGTGGATATTGCACGGGCAAGTGGAGTACAGGTTAAAACTCAGTCCATGTAAGAATGAAAAAGTACAGTAGTTCTTTACGGTGGGTAACCACCACCAAATACTCGATTTCACGGTGAAAAGAATGTAATACAATGCAATGGTTTTACGGAGTCTATTATTTCCTTCATTTTATTTCACTTTGCTGTTCTTTGCTTCTCAGTGGTGAGCAAAAATATTATATACAGATTTAGCCGATTCTTTCTTTTTTTTTTACATAGTCAGGAAAAGCAAATCTAACCTAGTCGCTATCATCGTCGCTGTTATCAGAGCTGCCAATTTGAATTTCAACAGCGCCACCATCCGGCTCATTCTTCTTGTCGTCACCACGTTTCTCTGCAATTTTAGCTATCAAGTTCTTGGCGGTGTTGAAGGTGCCATTGGTAGAAGCACCGCAGGCAAAGCATTTTGGTGACTTGGCATAGTGTTTGATAGCGCATTTTTCGCAAAAGTAATGGCCGCACTTTGTGACAATAGGGTTTGTGAATTCTTTTCGACATATCAAGCATGCAAATGGTAATTCGTCGTCGGAATCATCGTCATCGCTTTCCACAGCATATTGATCTCCTGCTCCACCACCAAACTGGGTTTTCTTCTTTTGAGCTTCTTCCCATTCCTTTTCTAGTTGCCAACCACTCTTGTAGTCACCACGATCGTGCATGAAGATACAAGAATCACCGTATCCGCAGAACCCAGTTTCCTTATAATCCTTGCAAACGTCTGGTTGGTAATCGAATCGAGCCGTAACACGCAAGTTGGCTGGAGCCCGGATGGGACCACGCTGCATCTTGGAGTTAATAGACTTTTTTCCTTCAGCGTCGGTGGGTTTATCTATAGTCTTTTTTGATTTCTTTGATTTCTCTTGTTCTTCTGTCTGTAAGAGCCATTCCGTGTCGTATCGAGTGGCATCACTCATCTTGTCGGTATTGGCCGTCTTACTTGCACTGTACTTTACACCAACGGCTGATTCATCTTGATCGTCCTTTCGTTCTCGCTTCGTTCCCTGTACCAAAGGATTGGAAGCTACTTTACGATCCTTGGTCACAACTTCTGAAATGACATAATGATCGTCTTCAACATTGGGCCGTTCTGGAGATGTTGACTTCTTTCGCTTCCGAAGATTCTTACTTGCCGATCGCTTTTTGAAAAAAGACACTTTAGAATCAGCATTATTGATCTGTTCAGTTGGATCTTGAGTGGAATGTGTTTCTGCAGCTTGCATTAGTAATAAGAAGTTGGAGTTTGTTTCAAAGGCAAGGCAGGGCAAAACTATATGGAAAATCAGTGCACGTGACGTCCTAGTGACTGTGATCTCCGCACAGCTTAGGTTATCGGTTGGATGGATGCGTGTGAGGGGGGGGGGTGAGGGAGACAATTTGATTGCGCCATTTTTTTTACACCTGTGTTATGCAAAAAAAAACAGCGAGAAAATGATATCAGAACGATTTACACAATAATTACATAGAATGGGCATTTCGACGTATTCAAATTGAAGATAGTAGGGGTTGACGTTGCCACCATGGACCGGGAAAAAGCTGCAATGAATGTTCAATAAGCTTCTTTGGCCAAAGCACATCCCAACGCCATCTTTAACGCCTCCTCCACCTTCGCCATGGCGTATTCGATAATTGCAGCGCCAAATGTAATGAAAGTGGTTCCCCCTATGATTGAATTTTTCGGAATTGCTGTAAACTCTCCTTTTGTCTTTGTACAATATGTTGTTTCTCTAAGCCTCTTTTTATATTTTGTATGTTGCTTTTCCCTTTAATTCCTTTGGGGTTTAGCTTCACGATAGACATACAATGGTACTTCAATGGCTATACCACACTGGGGCAAGATCTTCCTAGCTTTCCTTGACGGATTGCTTTGTGGTCTGTGTGTTGGTTTGAGGCGGGTTTATGTTTTCACCTTTTTTGGTGGTGATGCTTTGAACGCCTTGTACTCATGGAGCAAAGACGTGATTTGTTCGGGTATAGCCAAGTACAAAGTCGTGCACGTGAAATTATCGCTTGTGCCAGCCTTACCTAAACCCATACTAGATTAATGTGTCAAGACAAGAATTGCGTTAGCCTGCCTTTCTGTCAATTCCGCCCGAGGGGAGCACAGGAAAGAGGAGCGTGAAATGAACGTTATTTTCTATTATTATTATTTTAATGTAGTATTCCAGCTAAGCGTATTTTCCATGGAAAATCACTTCTTCGACAAGGTTAATCGGCAGTTGCCGTCACTTGATATGCGTCATCAATTGGGTTTGGTTTTGGGGGGGGAGAGGAGAGAGATCAAAGGATTTTTGGGATTTACGGAGGTACAGCACTTTGTTATGCATTCAATCAAACTCTCTTTTTTGTTGGGGGACAGTACTCGTCATAACAGAGAGCAAGCAAGCAGTAGAGACCCAAAAACCCATGTTAGGAGCATGGCTCAGTTTGTCACAGTAAATGATCTCAAAATGGGAAGCCAGCAGATCTCTACATTAACTAGCCAATCAGCATTGCTGATTTCTTATTCCGCTTTCTCCTTGAAAGTTTTTTGGGTCAAGGTGAAAAAGCGGACTACTGACAATTAAGCTGGAGCCACAAAGGGATCCGCCAGTTGAGAAAAGGACTTCCGAAATATTGCTTCTTTTTATATCATCATCAGTTTTTTTATTGTCGAGGGAATTGATTGATAAACTCTTTACTGAGGCTGTAACAAAACTGTGTCTTTTTTTTTTAATTTTGTAGAAACTTGATCATTCGGTTTACCAGAACTGGGTTAGATTCGCTTTGAACCGAGACATGGTAGATCTTTCGACAAAACGCGTAGAAAATGTGTGTGTGTGTATGTAAGTTGTACTTGTGTGCAACTCTCCTCCCAAAATTTTTATTATTATTATTATTTTTTTTTTCTTCTCCCGCTTTAAGGTTTTTGTTGCTCTTGGACTTAAGTGACCCAGGCCAGTGATATTGATGCACTAAGCTCTATTTGGTAATTAGAAAGTCAGCATAGAGATCAAAATGCCCGCCCGGTCTTGTTGTAACATAGGCAAATATGTATATAACATTTGTACATCTTTTCTCTTTTCCTTTCTTCCTTTTCATTTTGTATGATCTTGGACAACTCTTCAAACCTCTTTATTTAAAAAACTACCAAAGCCTACTTTACATACCCTTTGAACGAAACTTGATCCTTTCTCTTTATTTTATATATTTTGTTTTACAATATGGTCCAAGGTGGAACTGAAAGTATACCATACCCTCAACCAATGACCATGCCTAATTATTCTAATATGATGATGGATGGTTATCATTCTGCTGCTGCTTTATATCCTCCTAATGCAGTCCGATCACCACAACCAATTGCCAAGAGCCATCACCCACAGTCTACTACGGCTACTCATCAATTGATGTACGCTGCAGCAGCCGTTTCTTCACCTCGGCTATCACCCACCAATTATACGAGACGTCATCATCCACAGCAGACTCCTGCAATGGGTGGCCCTAATTATCAAGTAGATATGGCAACTACAGGTCCTTCTCTTCCACCTTTATCACAACTGTTACCTTCAACCAAACCATCTTCCGATGCAATGACAGCCGTTTATTCTCCTCCGCCACCACACCAGGCACCGTCACACCAGGCACCACCCCCACAGGAAGCTTATGAAGTCACTCCTACGGCATATCTACCACTCAATGAAACCTATCCTCAGCCTCAAACTTACACCACTGCCACAGAAACTCCTGAATCCAACTCTAGGGGCCATCATCATCCAAGGCCAATTATGTCACCACGGACTTCTACATCATCCCATACTGTTCCTACTATGAGCCAGGATATGATGCCTATGCAACCTACTGAATCTTCTCAAATGACAGCGGCTGGCATGCATCCATTGCAAACAGTTGAAGGCATTTATGCTTATCATCCCATGATGAATGCTCCAAACTACGATGGTTCTATGATGCATATGCCCATGGAAGACCCTTCTCATCACCTTGTACATAACCAAGAAAGACATTCGTATGATAGCGCCAGTGGTGCATACTCTAAGCGTCAAAAGGTGTTTTCATTTGTATCCCTTCCTGGTATTAATCAACCTAAGCGACCAAGACGACGATATGATGAGATTGAACGATTGTATCACTGCAATTGGCAAGGTTGTAACAAGTCCTATGGTACATTGAATCATTTGAATGCCCATGTTTCTATGCAAAAACACGTAAGTTTGAACAACACCCCATAATTATGCCTTATTTCTTTTCAACTCAAAATACTTACATTTTTATTCATAATAGGGCCCTAAACGCCAACCCACCGAATTCAAAGAACTTCGCAAGCAATGGCGTCGTAACAAGAAGGAGCGCATGCAATCAGTGTAATATAGATAAAGGATATATGCCCAAGAACCAAAGAAAAAAAAAAATTGAAATCCTCTCCGCTCACGCCCCTCTCGACCAACCGACGCCGTTCTCCTCTGCAGCAGCAAATTACATCTAATTAGTATAACTTTTTCTCTGTTACTTTGCTTCAAACCATTTTGCTTCTATTTTCCTTTTTTTTTTTCAGTACATTTTCTTTCGCTTTTGGTTTGTTTTTTCCTTGTTGTTGTTCTACCTACGCTTCGTTTTTCCTCATCGTTTTATTATTATGAATATTATTATTGTACTGTAGCAGCCTACTTTTTCCTTTGTATACATGTCAATTGGTGTGTGATAGTAATTCCTCTACGAATTAAAGCAAGTTTTTCATACTATACTGAGAACAGTAAGTTTCACGAATCCATGGTTGATCATTTTGTGTATCAATCGCTCGTCCTGTATGTGGCAAGCCATCTCGTTTCGATTGGCAACTCCTCTCTTTTTTTTTTTTTTTTGGATTTTTTGGATTTCAGACGGCGGTCATACAGAACGTAATATTATTACCCCCCATTTTTGATTTTTGATTTTATTTTTAGGCGATAGTAATAAAACTAACTGCGTTTTAGAGCAAGAAGTTTCTATCGATATGTTATAAGCTAAACACCGACATTATAATGCTCTATCATCCATATTTCATTGGATAAATGAGTGGACACTAATTGATCGTCACTGGAATACCAATCGTTTAATTTAAAGGACTTCCAGTTTCCGCTACAGATATTAATCAACCAGCCAGTTGTACTATCTCATCCAGTAACTGATTGCACGTTCGGTTTGACCGAATATAGGCTTTCTATTGGCATTTGCCATTGTCAACTTTTTGAGTTACGGTCACTAAGGAATCCTGGGATTTGCCACTAGGATGAAAGGGGAAACGTCCAAGTCTAACTCTCTCAGCCGTTCCGTGCGACCAACCTTGTCTTACGCATTGCTCACCAACGATAATTTTTTTTTGTTTTTATTAACCAGCATATGCTATACCCACGGACTTTAATACCATACATTGTCATAGCGAGATTAGAGAAAGAGCTGAGAGATTAAATTTTTTTTTTCCTTGTTCATTTTTAAAAAACGCCAGTTAATCCATACAATCATTTTATGCTGCAAACCTTTAAAAATAAAGTAATAATCATAATAAAAAACGGATGGGCTGTAAATAATCTGTGTATGGAGAGATGACGAAGAGGCGTTTTTAAGGTCATTCCGGTACGAGGATGATGACAATGAAGGTTGGCTTCAGTGGCGCACACCAAAGGGCAGCTAAGACCTCGGTAAAAGGTTAACAAAACAGACATAGTGCATAAAATGAACTTTGACCGTATAAAATGGTGTGACATCAATGAGCAGCACCACAACCCTAATCTGCAGTAACATTTTTGTGGTCAGCCAGTCAGCCTTTGCCTTGCCTTGCCTTGCCTTGCCATGATGGACACTACGATCGCTCAAAGGAATTGGGAACTGGAAAATAATATTACTACATTAGATCCAGAACAGGATTCTCTGTACTTTTACGATGCAGACCAACAACGTGCCATTGCTTCACAACAACCTTGGAAGTCCGAGTACGTAACACCTCATCACTTTCAATACCTAACCTGACCATTACCCTGAGCTAACACTGTCACCAATCTTTCTTCAAGTCCCCACTATTACTCAAAAGTAAGAATATCAGCCGTTGCATTGATTAAAATGGTAAGCATGGATTTTCTTGTTCATCATTATCCATTGGGGAAGTCTAAACTCAGCATGGACTTTTCCGCCTTTGCAGGTTTCGCACGCGCGCTCGGGAGGCAATATTGAGGTGATGGGTTTGATGCAAGGAAAAGTTATTGGCGACACTATGATTGTTATGGATGCATTTGCATTGCCTGTCGAAGGAACCGAAACTCGCGTCAGTGCTCAAGATCAAGCCAATGAGTACATGGTGGCGTATATTGAAAAAATCAAAGAGGTATAGGTTCCCCATTTAACCCCACCAATTGCACAAATTCTCACTAGTTGACAAAATGATATGCTGCATTATGCAGGTTGGCAGATTGGAAAATGTCATTGGATGGTACCATTCCCATCCGGGATACGGCTGCTGGTTATCGGGAATTGATGTCAGTACGCAAATGCTGAATCAAAGGCATCAAGAGCCCTTTGTTGCCGTTGTGGTAAGTGACTAAATGAAATGACAAAAAAAGAAGAAAATAATTACTTTATACTCGTTATCGCAACCTAATACCCAGCCGGTTCCCTAGATCGACCCTAATCGAACTGTGTCTGCTGGAAAGGTCGACATTGGCGCATTTCGAACATACCCAGAGGTACGGTCTGGAAGGACCTATTCGAACGAATGAGGAAAACAAGAGCTGTCCCCATAGCTCATTCATACGCTCGTTTGGCTAATCCTACCTTCTTTTTTTTTGTTTCATGTTTCAATCGGCTATTAGGGATACAAAACAGCCGATGATAATCCTTCAGAATATCAAAGCATTCCTTTAAACAAAATTGAAGATTTCGGTGTCCATGCTCGTTCCTATTATTCACTGGAAGTATCTCATTTTAAGTCCTCTCTAGACACTCAACTGTTGGAACTATTATGGAACAAATATTGGGTCAACACCTTATCGCAAACACCTCTTCTCACGGTACGTACCAGTAATGCTTCTTTGTGATATGCAAATGCATATCAACAGCTGCGCTGACTTTTTCCCCTTTATTTTATTTCACTTTAATTTTTTTCGATGTGGTCCCTGAAGAATCGTGAGTACTCTACACATCAAATATCCGATCTGGCTCAAAAGTTAGAACAGGCTGAGTCAGGTTTACAATCGCGTATGGCCTACTTTGGAGATCGTAGGAAGGGCGAAGAAAGTCAATTAAGCAAAGCCACGAAAGACAGGTAAAAATGGTCGCACAAGGCTCATTTTCTTATTTTTCATAATCACTAACCAATTTTTTTTTTTTCATTTTCGGCTCTCATAGCTCAAAGATTACCGTCGAAGCCGCTCATGGTTTAATATCACAGGTGCTTAAAAATTTGGTATTCAATCAAGTCAGGCATGATCGCCTGGAGTGCAATTCCTTGTAAAAAAAGAAACACATTAAACACAAAACCTATAAATGTCTTTAATTAATACCCGTGCGTTGCGCTCCATCGGTTTACTTATCGTTGGGCTTTTTTAATTACTCTCTCTCGGTTTTGGATGGTGGCTGGGGCAGATGGTGCATCCGAGGATGTGGAGTGCTGTTAAATTGGTACGACAGTTATTATGCAACAGTATATAACAACCTTTTTTTTTTTTCTTTTTTTTATTTTCAGTTTCCACTTCATCCGACAAGCGGGAATACATGAAAACGCACCTGACCCCAAGGATTGAGGCGGCATTTCTTTTACGCCATAACAATAATGCAAACAATTTGACTGAGCGTCAGCCCCCAGCTGCATTGACATGCATGCACGATTGCAAGAGGAGTTTCGTTTTTTTTTTTTTTCCAATTGATTCATTTATTTACGTTATCTCGTTCCCTCTAGTTGAATGGTGGGTAGTGTGAAAATTTACATACTGTAGGACAAAAAAGGTTCAAGTTGTGGGGGGGGGGGTGGGGGTTAACAAGAAGGAGTGGGGTTGGGTAAGGATAGAAGAAAAGGCAATTAATGTACTCGATGCAAAAAGAGGTGAGTGTTATACAATGTCCGTAGAATGATTGGGGGGAGGTAGTAAGACATTAATAGGTGCAAGTCATGATGGTGCGACTTTATTTGACCTTGTGCGTCTTTTCATGACGGCTAAGCTGATCGGGGCGAGGGAATCGACGATCGCAGCTAGGCAGCGAGCATTTGAACGGGCGCTCACCAGTATGAACTCGAGTCTGAGGAAAATAAAACAACAAGTACGAGGTTAGTAACATTGTTGGGAGATAGAAAGCTTTTTCCAACTTCTCACTTACGTGCTTGGTCAGGTTGCTGCTTTCAGCAAACCTCTTATCGCATCCTTCAAATTTGCATTGAAAAGGTTTTTCACCAGAGTGAACACGTTTGTGAATGGTAAGTGCTCCAGAGATGGAAAACTCCTTGGTACATCCAGCTTCAGGACATCGATAGGGCTTCTCACCAGTATGTCGGCGCATATGTTGAGTCATGATGTTTGCCTCAGAGAAGCGTTTGTTACAGATGTTACATTGGTAGGGCTTGTCACCTGAATTAGTCCAAAAAGATAATGTGAGCATATGTGTATAACGTAACGTCATTATGACTGTACAAATTAGTAGGTTCAATCCTTTCTTACCTGTATGGGTCTGTATATGTCGCATAACCTTCTGACGTTGAGTAAATGCTCGACCTTGTCGTTCACATTCCTCCCACGAACATACATATTGACTTTTGCCAGTACCAATGTGCCGTTCTGAGAGATGGCCAGTGAGATCGTCAAACGACTCAAATCGCGTTTCACATCCCTTCCAGTGGCAACCATGTTTCAGTTCTGGAGCACCCAAATGATCTTGACAAAGGTGCGAAATTAGATCATCTGTGTCTTCTTTTGCAGTCTGACAAGCTTCCCAACGACATTGATTGTTAGTTTTGATAGATTTGGATCCAACATGAAGCTTGTTTAAGTGTAGAATGAGATCATCGATGCACTTGAACACTGCCGCACATGCTGCCCAAAGACACCTAGCTTCGCCTTGCTGTTCGTCTAGTTTACGTTTTTGTCCAGCAATTTCATGTGAATCTTTGTCCGCTACGGCTACAGCGGCCTCAGACAGAGTAGCTAATGACGAGGATGCTGTATCAACTGCATCTGTGTCTGTGTTATGCTGATCTTCCCAAGTATTAGCCTGAGTCTCATTGCTTGCTCCAGTGTTTTCCTTCTGCTGATTGGTGGTCAAGGTTTCTTGTTCATGACTGGCAATTGTAGGGGAAGACGGGGTAGACTTGCTCGTTGCGGTTAACGATTGGCGTTGGCCATGTTGTGTTTGAGGAGTGCTTAATCTTGCCGGATAATGGGTAAAGGCATTATGTTGTCGAAGGAAATCAGATATAGCCAATGCCACTGGCATGGAACTTCGTGGGGGTGGCGCAGCAGGCATGGTATATGGAGCAATGGGTCTCAACGATTGATAATGATGAGAAATGGGCGGTCGAAGAGCATAAGGTAGTGGTAAAGGCCATTGCTGGTTCAGTGAAGAGTCCGTTGATGGAGGCTTGTTTCCTTGGGCAGCTACTGGACAACAATCTTCACAGCAGTCATCCACAATAGTCTTACATGCCGTTGCGGGCTGTGAAGCTGGTGGGCTAGAGGTTTGGATTGAGTCTTGGCTAGCGGCGGTCGATGGGGGATGGACTATGACGGGGGATGCTAGAGGAGCAGGCGAGATTGGATTAGCTTGAATCGGAGCAATGGTAGGCGGTAACGATGGCCAAGTCTGTTGGTATGCATTGACGGGAATATCTTGTTGATTAGCCACTACGTAAATGATTTGCGGTGGAGGTAAATGATGGTGATGTCGATGGTGGTGATGCGGCTCAGTCTCTTTACAAACAGTATCTTCTTGTGATGGATTTGTTGTCGGCGACGAAGCAGAATCGGTCATACTTGGCTATGAATTATTTGTCAACATCAACACCGGTGAATTGAATATGTGAGAATGTCAACGTTTTTTTTAGTTACTGTAAGCGAAAATATTTTCTTTTTAGAAAATCTTTGATGACCCCCAAAGAGGTAAGGGGTTCATTCCCATGTCTGTAGTCTCAATAGTCAAAAAGCAAAACAGATAGCTGCAACCTTTTGAACGGGTCAATGTAATGTATACATGGCAAATAGGCTAGGACATTATTGAATCTTTTGCCAAGCAAGCAGTAGATCATACTCACAACCCACCAGTTCTTGGCTTGGCAAGTAAAAGTGAACTTTATATACAATAACTAACAAGTTTACAAGTAACTCATGGCAATACACACCGAATGATTGCTACTTTTCCGCTTGTCAGATTCATTCAATTGTGTAAGATATGACCATATCAATTATCTGTAGTATGTGGGTCATTATCAGATTTTCCAGGTCTTTTGACCTGCCCAAAGATTTTTGCTGGTAAACAGTTCTGATTGGGGGCAAGCAAAATTTCCAGTGACGGAGACAAAAACTCAAGTTGACTGCCAAATCAGCTTTGATCACGGCAATTCAGATGTACTGAAAAATTTGGCAGAGGTCGTAGACCGAACGCTACAATTCATTATACGAGTCGTGGATCCTGGGATTGCCCACACTCACCCACCCTTTCTTTTGTGTTTACCAGTGCTCGAGAAATGATAGAGTTTATTGTTATCCTTATAAAAATTTTTATAATTACTCTCGAAATAAACTCAGAAGATGTAAACACACAATCCCAGGATCCACTTGACGAAGTATAATGTCTTTCGTGTATTAGTCTGCGTTATCTCCAACTGATTTTCGCGGTGGCTACCAGAGCAATTTGTCGTCCTCATATTGGCCTTTTGCGCGTAAGGCGCGAAAGGAAAATTGAAAATGCTGCTTTGTGGAATCTTATATTTGAGTACCCAACATGAACAACTATATTGCTGCTAGTTAAGAACAAAACATGCTGATAAGCGTAAGGAATGACTCTTCTTCTATTGACTTTGACATGGTTGATTTCGAGAATTTCGACGAGCTGACAGATTCATACGAAGATGCTGACATGGAATTTGAAAACGAAAGGATGGCAACCTACTTCTTACCTGTGAGAACTCTGACGGCTGTTGATAACTTGGCCATTACTGGTGAGAACATTGTAAAATCATGCATCAATTTGGCACCAACCCCAAGTGCAAGACCCTCAGAAGGTACGACCAGTGAAACCTAGAGGTCCTTGCAAACGGTACACCGCACACCAGATCGGAAAATTATATGATATAGTGATTGAGGAGGGCAAACCTGCCAAGGAAGCGGCACTTGTGACTGGTATCAACATCAGAACAGCTCAACACTACATCAAGAAATACAATGATGACGAGGAAAGACGCTTGTCTGTCAGCGTTGGGAAGCTTGGAACTGGACGTAAACCTAAGTTAACGATATGCACTCTCGATTTCTGGTGGAATTTATTGATGAGCACCCAGCCGCTGAGTACTTTCAGATATCAGGCAAAACCTATGCGAAGTATTTCCAGGATTATCGATATCCATATCTGCTTTGCACAGACACCTGGTCCAGAAGTGCGAAGTAACACTGAAGAAGCTCCAAAAATTGCCTGCTGTAAGGAATAGTGATCGAGTACTCAAACTGCGAAAGGAAAAGCTTGAAGAATGGGAAGCTATGTCTGACTTGGATTTTGCCAAAAATTGCGTGTTTATCGATGAGGCAGGCTTCAATCTGCATACAAAACGAAATCATGGTCGCTCTCGAAAAGGCATGCCGGCCAAAGGCACTGTACCGACGGCAAAAGGGATTACAATTACCATCTTAGGCGCCATATCAGAGGCAGGGGTCATAGATATCTCATTGAGGAAGCCCCAGACCATTTCAACATCAAAGAAGAGAAAGGTAAATGGGAAGGCAGTTGGTGTGGTAAAAACGGTCGAATTGGAATCCGGACAGAGCATTATCTAGCTTATTTATCAAACGTGATGGATGTATTAGACAAGAACAATATGAAAGGTCATTATTTGGTGATGGACAACGAGCCAATCCATACCCCAGCAAAGATGCGTGATCTTATTGAAAGTAAAGGTTATAAATGCTTGTATCTTTCGCCATATTACCCCTTTCTCAATCCCATCGAGGAATTTTGGTCGAAAATAAAGGCTGGGATAAGGAGAAATGCACTAACTGCCAATGACCGATTGAGTGATCGCATTTGCGACTCGGTACGAACAGTGACCCGAGCTGACTGTCAAGCATGGATTAGACATGCAGTGTCCTTCTTCGCGCGGTGCAAGGTGGTGGAGGAGGATGATAATGGGTATGATACGTTGGACATATTGGCAGATTCTCGTTTTGATGCTTGAGCTTCACTCACCTTGACTGCTTTCCTAGCAAGAGTCTTTGCCTTTCTAGTATGGTTCATAACCAGTAACCGCAGGGTTTTGACTGCCTAGCACACCAATACAATCATGCGCTATCTTCCTATGCTGTGATAGTATAGAGTGTAGTTTGCTGGACGTACCTCTGGGTCTTGGGCATAAACTATTGCTTTTTGAAATTGTTCTAGTGCAGAAGACTGCCTTGAGTTCAGGCAAAGTGAGGGAAAGCTAAAATTGTTGCAAACATTACCTGCAGCCAGAGAATGAGAAGTCGCTGCTTTGTCCCATTGCTCTCGATCTTCGCAGCCATCCGCCTCATTGGCGTAGGCGTGCTCCTAAATCAAACATATGCCAATAAGTACGTAAGCAATAATGGTAGTGTCCGATCTCTTTCGGTAAAGAATACTTACTGCATTCACACGACTGGAAGTTGGAGCAGCCATTCAAAAAGTTGAAAGTGGATACTCTAGCAAACGTAGCATGCAGCCATGATACAGTCAGTGTACTTGGCTCGTGATCCAATTCGCTACAAGCGAGTGGATTTTTTGGGGAATTTTTTAGGAAGAAAAGTCTTTTTTTTTGGATAACATATCATTCAAAGATATATATTTATATGGAGTTAACTATGCTATCATATTTTGTTCAGCAGTCATGCACTAGGCGGAACAGATTGCTTCTGCTCCTTTTCCAATTGGGCTCGCGTGCTCATAGCTTGCAAGTTTTTATATGGAGTTACCAAAGATGGAGGAAGGGTCTTGTAGAAGCGTTCTTCATTCATCCAGTCCAAACCATGTTGGAAGATGTTGGCAGCGCGGTGGTGTCCACCCTCAGTACTTCCAAAGGAAGCATGCAGAGTAGCTCGCTTGTTGGCACAGTAGTAAATGGCACGGTGCAAAATGTTGTTGTTATAGAAGACGGTTTGACCAGCCTTCAGGTGGACCTGAAGTTGGCCAGGCATGTTTCGGCTCAAGGGGTCATTGATAGTGATATCTCGCTGTTCAGGTGTTCGGGCTCTGCTGTGTGAAGCAGGGATAACGTACAAGCAAGAGTCGTCATACAAAGCGCTGTCGAAATTCCATTAATTATCTATCAACTGCAACAAGATAACTGCTTTTACCACAAGAACTTACGTATTCCATTGTGTACCATAGTGGGGAATTTTCAAACGCTCACGCTCCTCATCTTCGGGAACCTTGGGCTTGACAGCATCACGGTGCCAAGGCAGATCAAAATCAGATTCTTGAGGGTTAATCAGCATGTTGAAGAGTTCTGCCAGAAGCGAGCATTAGAATCAACAAACCAATCGGCATAACCATGCGATAGACCATCAAATTTCTCTACAGCTACCCACCCAATTGTAGCTCATCAGGCTTGACTTCCAACAACTCGCAAACAGCATTGATCATCTCCTCACTACCATACCATTCCGCAAAGATAGATTCTCCAAGATCAGGGTGCAGCAAATGCTGAACACCCCAAACGTCAGTGCCCTGGTCCCACGGAGGGAACGGTGTACCGACAAAGCGACTACATGGACATTGATTGGTACATACTTTTTACATGCAAGCGATATAACCCAAGTGTCCTTACCGCTCCTTCCATTCTCCAGCACGAGCCTTCTTGATGGCCCGTTCAGCAGCTTCACGAAGTGGACCGAGTAGCTCAGGCTTGATAAGATTGTCAATAATCACAAAGCCATCAGTGGCCAAGGCATCATGAGCAGGACGTCCGTCAATAGAGTACAGCATATTGGTGATTGAAGGTTGGTAAAGAAAAGATACCTGTTTCACCGGAATGTGCGGGGACGGCCCACAGATATACCCGCTCTGGCCCCACTGATGGGAAAAATTAGGACCAGTGCAGTTTTAGGTCATAAGGCAAGGTTCTCTTCAGGGTCCCACAGAAGCCTCTTATCAACTGTACAAACGTGTTTTACTACCGCAAGCCAAATTCGTAACAAGATAGGGCTTTGTGGGACTTACGAGTTCGTTTCGATCTGATATGTGCAAAGGATTACACTGGTTTTAAAGAAGCTCTTCGAAATTTGGTGCAATGTTTAAATTTCCTTTAGCTTTCTTAATATTTCAGAAATCATTTGAATCATGAACATGCGTGAATGACCGTGTGTTCTCACAGAAAATGCTTGTACATCCCGGTTTAACCAAAACTTCCAAAAATTAAAACCATGCATTTGATCCTGTCACAGCCTTCGCAAAAAATTTTAACCGGACGAATGCCATTCAACAAAAGTAATATAAGCCAAGAATCTATTCACGCCTGTTCGAACACATTAAGGGTACTTGTACATCTAAAACAACTTGTCTTTATCTCTCAACTCCCTCTTCATTTCAATCATGGGATCAGATAATCCACTACAAACCAGCTCAACAGCATGGAGGCTATTGGTATCTGTGTTACTTTTTAATGTCGCAACACACTGCCTCTTCAATGGCCATTTTTAGCTAGTTGCGAACTTCCTATCAAAAGACTCGTTCTCATTCGCTTAGCTGGAACGTCAGCAAACTTTAAGGCTTTATCTGAAAACAAGACCGTTGTCTCTTTTTTTTTGTGTCTCTAGACCGTTGATAGGTTGTTAACGGAAACGATATTTAAATGAGCCCAAATTCTCATATACAACGTTATACGGACAAGGTTTTCCCATTAACACCATGCCTATCCTTCAAAAGTTCGTCCAGTCCTCTGTAGTCGTACTGGCTGTGGCTCAATTGGCTGTTTCCATCCCAGCTCCATTTCTTCATACACCACCTATGGGATTTAATGACTGGTCAAGATTCGAATGTGCCATCAATCAAACACTCTTCACTAACACGATTGATGCTATGGTATCCAGAGGTCTCCGTGATGCCGGGTACAAACTTGTGTCGATAGACGATTGTTGGCCCAGTCATGAACGTACTAGCAACGGCTCGTTGATATGGAATAGCACCATTTTTCCAAATGGCTTGTACTGGCTCTCTGATTACATTCATAAGAATGACATGGTGTTCGGTATCTATACCGATGCCGGAAATGAAACATGCGGTGGCTGGCCAGGTAATATTAATAATGTATCGTGGCACACAAAGACTGCGTTATAAATTAAACTTGGATATCGGATTATAGGCTCTTTAGGTTATGAAGAGATCGATGCACACACTTTTCATTCTTGGGGTGTTGACTATCTTAAACTGGATGGATGCAATGTTCCATCTGTTGCTGGACAGACTAAAGAGGAAACCTACAAGTCAATTTATGGTAATTGGCATACTATCTTGCCAGAACTCGATATCACTTTCTCCGAGTCGGCTCCAGCCTATTTTATTCCGGCTTATTCCACTGAGGTTAACTTGACTGATTGGTATAAGGTCATGAATTGGGTACCGAAGTATGGACAGCTCGCTCGTCACTCAAACGACATTGCGGTTTATAATGATTATACTGGCAGTGTTTGGGCGAGCGTTATGACTAACTACGGTTGGAACGTTCGTCTTGCCAGACACCAAAAGCCAGGTTACTACAATGATCCTGATTTAATCATTGCCGGAGATCCCAACCTTACAATGACCGAGCAAAAGTCTCATTTTGCTCTTTGGTCAAGCTTTTCAGCTCCGCTAATCCTTAGCACAGACATCCCTGCCTTGAGTCAGGAACATATTGATTATTTGACGAACAAGGATTTGATTGCACTAGACCAAGATCCATTGGTAAAGCAGGCTACTCTGATTAGCCAAGATGATACATTTGATATGCTTGCAAAAACATTGGCTAATGGTGATCGTGCCCTGACAATTCTGAACAAAAGCCCTTCCACTGCGTCAGTCACGGTTAGCCTGGACAAGCTTGGTTTCAACGCTGGCCATCAATGTGAATATGAAGTCAAGGATCTTTGGACCGGGATGTATTCAAAGCACACTGGTAGTATTCCTGTTGGCGATATCCCCAGCCATGGCACAGCTGTCTTCCGTATTACTCCCAGCAAACAGTGTAAAGATTTCCAATCTGTTGGCCAGATTTTCAACACCTTTTCGTTGAACTGTGTAACTGCCAATGCGGGCATGGTATCATCCACTAACTGTAGTGCAGCAGATGGTCAGTTCTGGAGTATTTCCCCTCATGGTACTATCTCTCTTCCTTTTGCAGGTAGTGAATGCCTTACAGTCAAAGGTTCTACCGTCATATCGCAAAAGTGCTTTTCTGCTCCGCACCAGATATGGTCGTATGGTATTGATGGATATCTTATCAACAAAGCTACATCTCAGTGTTTAACTGAAACTGGTAATAAGATAACAATCGCTAAATGTGGTGATGAACTCGATAGTCAAGTATTTGCAATTCCTCAATAAAAATGTGAATTTATTTTTGCTGGGTAAAATGTAATTTTACCCGAGTCCCGTGCAGCCTCAGAAAACGTGACCATAATTAGGACTGGTGATGTGTAACATAGCACAGTATTTCCGAAAATTGCTTTGCGTGGACCTCCTGGTTTACTTTGCGTCAATCTTGAATGCCAATTATTGTATTTTACCGTTGAGCACGCTGATGGATATTGACGCTGTGGTTATGCCACATATGCCTCCCCCGGAAACCCCTCCATTCACTATAACAAGGGACGCGTCGAAAGAACAGGTACGCTAACGGAAACCGAAAAGGTCTTACAGACGATACACAGCATATCAAATTGAACAACTGTTTGATTACGTGACTGAGCAGGGTAAGACGGCGAAAGAGGCTGCACTTTTGAGTGGTATTAACATTAGGACAGCACAACATTACATCAAGAAATACAATGATGACGAGGAACGACTTTTGCTGGTAACTGGTAGAAAGTTAAGACCTTGGCGAAAAGCTAAGCTAACAGAGGACATTCCCAATTCCTGATATGTTATGGTGATGAGCACCCAACAGCTGTTCTGTCGGATATCAGAATAGCTCTCTGTGAAGCGCTCCCAGGGCTATCGATATCAATATCCGCACTGCATAGACAGTTGGTTCAGAAATGCAGGTTAACGCTCAAAAAACTACAGAAATTGCCTGCCGCAAGAAATAGTGACCGTATGCTCATGTTGCGAAGGGAAAGAATTGAAGAATGGGAGGCGTTCCAGAGCTATGATAAGAACTGCGTGTTCAACGATGAGGCAGGATTCAATCTCCATACTCAACGAAAAAATGGTCGTTCTCGAAAAGGTACCCCAACAAAAGGTATCATTCCTACAGCTAGAGATGTTACGATTACTATACTTGGCGCCATATCAGACGCCGGAGTCATAGATATATCTTTGAAGAAACCGCAAGCTGTATCAATATCCAAGAAGAGAAAGGCAAATGATACAACGGCGACGGTGGTCAGTGGTCGGATTGGAACAAGGACCGAGCATTTTCTCACTTACATATCGAATGTGATGGATGTGTTAGATAGGAATGATATGAAGGGGCATTATCTAGTAATGGACAATGCTCCAATACACACTTCAGTCAAGGTACGTGAGCTAGTCGAGAGCCGAGGTTACCAGTGCTTGTATCTTCCTCCATATTCTCCCTTCTTGAATCCCATTGAAGAATTTTGGTCAAAAGTAAAGGCTGGTGTAAGGCGAAATGCATTGACTGCTGACGATCGACTGAGTGACCGTATTTGTGCGTCTGTCCAAATGGTTACCCGAGCTGACTGTCAAGCATGGATTCGGCATGCGGGTGTCATTCTTTCCAAGGTGCAAGCGAGAAGATATTGACCTGTGAGAAGACAGAACGGGCTATTCAGGAAGTAGATTAATTAGAGAGTCTGAATATGTGGGTGGGTTATATATCGTTAGCTGATACGCAGTTCAATGCTTGGTTAGCTTGCTTACGAAGAAAATAAAGTCCGCTCCAGCCAAAGCAACAATGCAGTTTTTTGATTTCCTTCCTTGCCAAAAGTTGTATAATGTGTAACAGGTTTATTGGCATAAAATGAAAGTTGAGACTTTTCTCTATATATACATTTGAAAAATTGCTGGCTTATCTGTCAAAGAAGGATGATAAAAGCATTCAAAGTTCGGGAAGAGTTCATTGTTTGAAATAAAAAGGGCGTCTTGATTTTTGTGATCAATACTCTTTTCATATATCTCTTTTCCTTTTCATCGCCTCACAACCTGGATAGCTTTCGACATTTAATATTGCACATTCATCGGTCTTACCTCGACACTATATTCAATATTTGGTCTGTATTTCCGGTAACTGAAATAATAGCATTTAATGTAACGGTCCTCCTCGTTCATCTAACATTTACATGTTTTCTACGACTGATTAAGAGTGAAGGTACTCCTGCGGTTCAAGCATGAAGAGGTCAGCTTTGCCGGCTAAAGGAACCTCGAGGAAACGAAAAAAAAAACAGCAAGTGATGAAGGCAAGACTTTGAATCGTTCAAACCGGTCAAGCTTCCCGGCTCTATGAGTTCTGTAAAGTTAGTTTCACAGCTAAGACTTCTGTCGACAGGTCCATCATATACGTCACCTCATATTGACCATAAAGCTTCCACTGCACCCGCACCTGCAAGTGATCAAGGTACCAATCCAAGACGGCGACAAGAAAAAGGCAAACAACGTCAGTTTGATGGTCAGATACAACTTACAATTCCTTCAGAATCGTCGACGCTTCTTCTCTAGCTAAGATCTTGTTCGACAGACCCAATGACCATTTCTACCGACACCTCTTCCACATCCACATCTACTTCCGCATCATTACGAGGTATCTCAATGAAAATACCATTATGATCTGTTCTATCATTGATTACTAACTGTACAAACCACAGTACCAACTTCCTCCTCCTCCGCCACTGTTTCTACTGCATCCACATCTGCCTCCTCATCCGTACAAGGTATTTTAACACAAATACCATTATGATCTGTCCTATTGTTGAGCACTGTACTAACGGTACACACCACAGTACCAACTTCCTCCTCCTCCGCCACTGTTTCTACTGCATCCACATCTGCCTCCACATCCGCACAAGGTAATTTCATGCAAATGCCGTATAATCCGTCCTGTAAAATGGAGATTTACTAATAAACCTATACATACCAACTTTTACACATATGGACAACCGCAAAAAATATCACAGGGCCTGCAATCAATATGGCCATACAAGAAGCTCCCACAAGGCGTGCCCTTTGTACAAACCACCACATGGAAAGGCTCCACCACCACCGAAGCCACTTCCAGGCGTGCCCGCAACAAAAAGCGCAGCACCAAATGGTGAACCTGGGGACCACCCTCCAGTCCCACCAGAGAATGCTCCACCAGAGAATGTCAATATACGTGGAAAATGGATTGGAAGAACCTAAGGTGTACAAATGTGGTTTTCGGAACATTCTAAACACACCGCCGTTGGAGAACACGGTTCACAATGTTGTCAATCATGTCACGAAAACATGTTATCAAGTGTCTAGATTACTTCAACTGCATATTCAGCGAATCATTGAAAATAATTTGGAATTTCCTGACATCAACCCCACCTGGATCCGCGTCTTTTCCGACTTGTCCAGGATATATTTCCGGCTCGTGATGAGGACGACTACGTACCGGATGATCTCATAACAACGTATAATACTCTGTTCCGCTCTGTCATAGGCTCTTACGCTATCAACAATGCTCAAGCATCAAGCCAAGTCACTTCGTCCAAAACTATGTGGTGAACATAAATACACATATCAACACTCACTATGAATCCATGAACAAACTCTGGGTGAAGCAATCTTTAATGCATCGAGGTCTACCGGAAACTCAATAACGGCGACTTTCTATAGAAATTTGGGACTACTGTATTGGACAACATGATGGCAATGAAGACGATGCCGACGAAATGGAGTCTTTTAAGCAGGAGTGGCAGCGTTACATCAATCCTATTACCCAGAATAACACTACGGTTCAAGCAAAACTGCAGCGAATGTACAGTCTGAATATTCTTTTCACCGCTTGGCAGTGCAAGGTATATACTCTCGTACCAATATATACTCATGATGCAAAGTATATACGCATCGACACAAGAGCGCTGTACGAGCTGCTAGGCAGTACCCAAGGAACTGGCCTGAGCCTGGTGCAGTTTAATGCTAGACGAGAAGAGTTTTTCGCATCTACTTCAACTTGCCGTCCAGACTCTTTAACAGGGACACAAGAACACCATGCTTCAACTATATGCTTGATACCGACGGAGTGGGTGCAAGTGTTCACATTTTTCGTTGGAAGTGGATTATAATACGTCCGAACGAAACAAGCACTGAGCGTGAGAACCGGCTCGCAGAGGCAAGAGAAGAGCGCTTCACCCGACTTTTCCAAAACATTCAGGGTAGAGCCGGTGAACACGATCTACATTGGGTTGGTGTCGACCCAGGCAGGAAAAACGTTGTTACAGCATCCAAATTGGATGAAGACAATGAACACTGGTCATTCAAATTATCATCAGCCCAATACCACCATCGCATCAAAGCGAACGAAAGAAAGGAAAAAAAAAAAGACACACAGCTTCAAAAGGCTGGTGTTTCAGAGTGGCTTCTAGAATCACCCACTATGAAAACGCATTCTGCTGCTCCTACACTCAGCTGTATACAAAGGACTTTTGCTTCAAATCATCTCCATCAAATCTTCAACATCAACTCCACGAGAAAAACGAAGCATTGAGATGGAAAGTGTATATGCATCGCCTCAAAACCATTGATCAAACTTGCAAGTCAATGCTTGGTGACGACCCTAGTAATACTATCATTGCGTATGGAGGCGGCAAATTCAATCCTTCATCACCCGGGTACAAGCCTTCACCTACAAGATCGTCATATTTCGCAAATCGTCTCAAGAAAGTCCATAATGCAATGGTCTTAAACATCTGGGAGTTCAATACCAGCCAAATATGCTCCAAATGTCACGCTCCAGTGAAGCTATGTGGCGTGGCTACCCAGCAAGACCCATTCATGACGCCTGCTAACATCGTCCAAACCCACCATTTTGTACGCAGATGTACGAATAATCTATGCCGTATAATTTGGAACAGGGATGTCAATGCAACACGGAACATGGCGTTCTTGGGGATCCATTTGGTCTACCAAGTGGATCGCCCAGATCCATTCAACGCCTCCGTTCCTTATCCCCCAAGGGTGCAGAACAATGACGTCTTGCAAGCGGCCGCGCCTGCGTAGGAATTGGTTGCGACCATTTCAGTAAGTATTCCATACCAGTGTTCGTAATGATTTGGAGCGCATGACTATTGTTCATTTGCGGCCCCTTATCGTCCTTTGAAAATCATTTCATTAACCATTGTTTTGGGGTATCATCAATCTGATTGCCTATATTGCGCCGTCTGGGGTTGGCTACCTCAAATGGTGAGTAAAGGAAGAAGTGCAAATATTTGGATACGAGTGCAAAAGTTAACGATTTTTAATTCTTAGGCAGTTTGTCCCTGGCGCAAATAAGGCTATCAGATTGACGTCTACCAAAACCCAAAAAACAGTAGCTGGAAAAAAAAAAAAAAATTGGGAAAAAAAATTCAATGACGACCGATCCTTTGAAAAGATGGAAAAGCTAGGGTAAATAGAAGTTAGTTGGGGAGAGGAATCGAAAGTTTATAGAGTTAAAATAAAATATTATACAAAGAAACGCAATGGCAGTTATGTAATGTACTATCTTTGTCCCGTTATCAAAAAATCCAGCGTACCCCAAAAGTTATTTCAATGTTCTTTTGCTCGCTCTGCTGTTTGGGCCCTGGGCAGGTTTTGGGGAGAGAGGAGACAGCCACCGACAAAGACAGTCACAACATACCCAACCCGCTCGCAACCGGTACATTAAATTATTGTTTCTGGGGACTTTTTTAAAATTCCTTTCCCTGTAGTAACAACTTCCTTCTTACCTCTTCTTAAAACTTTTTGTTGTTGTCGATTCGGTTATCGCTTTCTTATCCAAGTTCTATCAAGGAATAAGCACGTATATATACACTTTTATACACATACACACACACTACACTTCGTATATAAGCGTGCTACACAACCTCAATAGACTACCGAACAACAACACCCATCAACACAACACACAACACTGCATATCAATCTAGTCTTCTCAATAATACAAGCATCTTACTACAACAACATAACTTCACTATCATGTCCTCCTCCACGAAGGCTGTCCTTGAACACTTTTTGGGTTAGTATAACATTCCTTATATGTTTCTGTCAATTACACACCCGCATAGCATCACTGACCGGCCGACCGACTTACTTTATTTTCAGGTGGAAACTCATTGAAAAATGCACCAGCCGGACCTGTACGAGATTTCGTTCAGGCAAACGAAGGTCATACTGTTATCACAAAGGTTCTTATTGCTAACAACGGTATGGCTGCTATGAAGGAAATCCGTTCTGTCCGAAAATGGGCCTACGAAACTTTTGGAAATGAGCGTGCCATCGAATTCACTGTCATGGCTACTCCAGAAGATTTGAAAGCCAACGCTGAATATATCAGAATGGCAGATCAATATGTAGAGGTTCCTGGGGGTAGCAACAACAATAACTACGCCAATGTTGAACTCATTGTTGATATTGCTGAACGTACTGGCGTACATGCAGTTTGGGCTGGTTGGTAAGTAGCAATGTTTGATCAAGCAAAAAGTGGGGTTTGCTCGAATAATGGATATCGTTTTTGTCTGGTTGATTTATTGTCGGCTTTTTGGTTTTTGGGGCAGCCGGTGTAACGCTGGTGTTGAATACGCTGACTGATTTTCTATCGTCTTCTATAGGGGCCATGCTTCTGAAAACCCTAGACTTCCTGAATCTTTGGCCAAGTCAAAGCACAAGTGTGTCTTCATCGGTCCTCCTGGATCTGCTATGAGATCACTTGGTGACAAGATCTCCTCTACCATTGTTGCACAGAGTGCCGATGTCCCTACCATGGGATGGAGTGGTGACGGTATTACTGAAGTTACTCGTACTGAAGAAGGCCATGTCATGGTTCCCGATCATGTTTATGAAAAGGCTTTGGTAAGAACCGCAGAGGAAGGTTTAGCTTCTGCTGAAAAGATCGGCTTTCCTGTCATGATCAAGGCTTCTGAAGGTGGTGGTGGTAAGGGTATCCGTAAAGCGGAATCTGCCGAAAACTTCAAGCAACTCTTTGCTCAAGCTCAAGGTGAAATCCCTGGTTCTCCCATCTTCATCATGAAGCTTGCTGGCAATGCTCGCCATCTGGAAGTCCAAGTTTTGGCTGATCAGTATGGTAATGCTATCAGTTTGTTTGGTCGCGATTGTTCAGTCCAACGTCGTCACCAAAAGATTATCGAAGAAGCTCCTGTTACCATTGCCAAGCCTGATACTTTTGAAGCTATGGAAAAGGCTGCTGTCCGTCTGGCCAAGCTTGTCGGTTATGTTTCTGCTGGTACTGTCGAATATCTCTACAGTCACCAAGAAGATAACTTCTACTTTTTGGAGTTGAATCCAAGACTTCAAGTTGAACATCCTACTACTGAAATAGTTTCTGGTGTCAATTTGCCTGCCGCTCAATTGCAGATTGCTATGGGTATTCCTCTTCATCGTATTCGTGACATTCGTGTTCTATATGGAACGCAACACAAAGGTACCTCTGAAATCGATTTCGATTTCGCTACTCAACAAGCTCAAGAGTCGCAGCGTAAGCCTGCTCCCAAGGGACACGTTATTGCTGTCCGTATCACTGCTGAAAACCCTGATGCTGGTTTCAAGCCTTCTTCTGGTATGGTGCAAGAACTCAACTTCCGTTCCAGCACAAACGTTTGGGGTTATTTCTCTGTTGCCTCCGCTGGTGGTCTTCACGAATTTGCCGACTCTCAATTCGGTCACATTTTCTCTTATGGTGAAAACCGTCAACAGTCACGAAAGAACATGGTTGTCGCTTTGAAGGAATTGTCTATTCGTGGTGACTTCAGAACCACGGTTGAATATCTCATTCGATTGTTGGAAACTCCTGACTTTGAGCAAAACACCATTAACACTGGTTGGTTGGATACTCTTATTTCCAACAAGTTGACTGCTGAGAGACCTGATACTACTCTTGCTGTCTTTTGTGGTGCTGTCACCAAGGCTCATAGCATGTCGATTGAATGCTGGCAGCAATACAAGGCAAGTCTTGAAAAGGGTCAAATCCCTAGCAAGGATAGTCTCAAGACTGTCTTCACCGTCGACTTCGTCTATGACGAGATCCGTTACAAGTTCACCGTCACCCGCTCTGGTCCTGATCTTTACACTCTCTACCTTAATGGTACCAAGACTTTGGTCTCGGTTCGTGATTTGTCTGACGGAGGTCTTCTCGTCTCCCTTGGCGGCAAATCTCACACAACTTACTCTCGTGAGGAAGTTCAAGCCACTCGTATGATGATTGACGGTAAAACTTGTTTGTTGGAGAAGGAGAGTGATCCTACTCAACTTCGTTCTCCTTCACCTGGTAAGCTTGTTAGCTTGCTTATCGAGAATGGTGATCATATCAAGGCAGGTCAAGCATATGCTGAAATTGAGGTATGAGGAAATTTTATTGGTTGTAAAATGCCGTGTGTGCGTGTATATTGAATATGCTTGTTAATCATTATGCTCTCTTTCACCACATCATCAGGTCATGAAAATGTACATGCCTTTGATCGCAACTGAGGATGGTATCGTTCAATTCATCAAGCAGACTGGTGCTACTCTCGAAGCTGGTGATATCATTGGTATTCTCGCCTTGGATGACCCTAGCCGTGTCAAGCAAGCTACACCATTCAATGGCCAAGTTCCCGTATTCGGACCTCCCCACATCGTCGGTGACAAGCCCATCCAAAAGTTCCAAGCTGCTAAGCGCACTCTTGATCTCATTTTGCAAGGTTTCGATAACCAAACTTTGGTTCAGGCTACCGTCAAGGAACTTACTGAGGTTTTGAGAAACCCGGATTTGCCTTATTCTGAGGTCTTGTCCATCTTTTCTGTCCTTTCTGGTCGTATGCCTGCACGTTTGGAGAACAGCTTGCTCGACATCACTCAAAAGGCTCGTTCTGCTGGAGAGGAGTTCCCTGCCAAGCAATTGCAAGATGCTGTTCAACAATTTGTTCGTGACAACATCAATACCCAAGCTGAAGCCTCCAACTTGAGAACTTCTTTGGCTCCTCTTACGGAGATCTTTGATCGCTACAAGGACGGTCTTAAGCCGCACGAACATGCTGTCATTGTCCAGTTCATTGAAAAGTACTATGATATTGAAATCCTTTTCAACGGTCAAGCTCGTGAAGAGGAAGTGATTCTCAATCTCAGAGATCAAAACAAGGACAACTTGGATAACGTTGTTAGCGTTGTCCTTTCTCATGCAAAGGTAGTTAGCAAGAACAATTTGGTGTTGATGCTTTTGGACATTATCTATCCAACTGCTGGTGCCGTCGACAAGTTCTTCACTACCATCTTGAAGAAGTTGTCTGAGCTTGAGACTCGTGCTACACAAAAGGTTGCTCTCAAGGCTCGTGAATTGCTCATTCTTTGCCAACTTCCATCTTATGAAGAACGCAAGGCTCAAATGTACCAGATTCTCAAGAGCTCTGTTACCGAGAGTGTCTATGGTGGTGGTAGCGAAGTGCGCCCTCCTAGTTACGACGCTTTCAAGGATTTGATTGATACCAAGTTCAACGTTTTTGATGTTTTACCTACGTTCTTCTACAACGAAGATCCATGGGTCAGTTTGGCAGCTATTGAAGTTTACTGCCGTCGTTCATACAACGCATACAAGATTTTGGACATTGATTATCAATTGGAAACTGATCCTTTCATTGTTGCATGGAAGTTCTTGCTCCCCACTGCTGCTCGTTCTGTTGATTCTCCTAACAAGCGTATCGCCTCTTATTCTGATTTGACCTTCTTGCTTAGCAAGACTGAAGAGGAGCCCATTCGTACTGGTGCTATGATTGCATGCAAGTCAATCGAGCAACTCGAAGACAACTTGAATCGTGTTCTTTCAGCTTATCATGAGCAAGAACCTGCTTTCCCTGCTATGATGATGAATAGACCCAATGGTGGTGCCAAGCCCAAGGTCACACGCATGGAGAACATTTTGAACCTTGCTCTTCAAAGTGATGTTGAGCATGATGACGAGTACTGGAAGCCAAAGGTTTCTGACTGGATCAAGTCTCATACTGAGGAATTCCGCAAGGCTAACCTTCGTCGTATTACTGTCGTTGTCTGCCGTCTCAACCAATGGCCCGATTACTACACTTTCCGTGAGCAAAACGATTATGCTGAAGATCAAACCATCCGTCACATTGAGCCTGCCATGGCTTATCAACTTGAATTGACTCGTCTTTCCAACTTTGATATCAAGCCTTGCTTCATTGAGAACAGACAGATGCATGTCTACTATGCTGTTGCCAAGGAGAATCCATCAGACTGCCGTTTCTTCATCCGTGCATTGGTTCGTCCAGGTCGTGTCAGAGATTCAGTTCGTACCGCTGATTACCTCATCTCTGAAAGTGATCGTCTACTTAACGATATTCTGGACACTTTGGACATCGTCGGTCAACAGTACAAGAACTCAGATTGTAACCATCTGTTCATTAACTTCATCCCTACCTTTGCTATTGAAGCCGAGGATGTTGAGAATGCCTTGAAGGGATTTGTTGATCGTCATGGAAAGAGACTTTGGAAGCTTCGTGTCACTGGTGCTGAAATTCGTTTCAACGTTCAATCCAAGCGTTATGATTCTCCTATCATTCCTCTCAGATTCACTGTCGACAACGTTTCTGGTTTCATCTTGAAGGTTGATGTTTATCAAGAAGTCAAGACTGAAAAGGGTAACTGGGTCCTCAAGTCTATGAGCCATGAACCCGGTCCAATGCACTTGCAATCTTTGAGCACTCCTTACCCAACAAAGGAATGGTTGCAACCTCGCCGTTACAAGGCTCATCTTATGGGAACTACCTATGTTTATGATTTCCCTGAACTTTTCCGTCAATCTGTTCAAGTTGAGTGGGCCAAGGCTGTCAAGGTTAACCCTAGCTTGAAGGCTCCTTCCAATGTCCTTGAGAGCAAGGAATTGATGTTGGATGAAGATGGTCACATCCAAGAAATCGATCGTGCTCCTGGTACTAACAATGTCGGTATGGTTGCTTGGCTCTTCAAGATGCGTACTCCCGAGTATCCCAATGGTCGTCGCGTCGTTGTAATTGCCAATGACATCACCTACAGGACTGGTACATTCGGTACTGCTGAAGATAACGTTTTCTTCAAGGCTTCAGAACTTGCCCGTAACCTTGGTGTCCCTCGTGTCTACCTCTCCGCCAACTCTGGAGCTCGTATTGCTCTCGCTGATGAACTCATTAGTCAATTCAAGGCTGCCTGGAAGGATCCTGAAAACCCTTCTGCTGGCTTCAAATATCTTTACTTGACTCCTGAAGTGAACCGTACTGTCAACCAAAATGGCCAACCCACTGTTATTACTCAAGAGATTGTAGATGATGGTGAAACACGTCACCGTATCACCGATGTTATTGGTGCTAGTGATGGACTTGGTGTTGAGAACTTGAGAGGATCTGGTCTTATTGCTGGAGCTACTTCCCGTGCCTATGATGATATCTTTACTATCACCCTAGTTACCTGCCGCTCTGTTGGTATTGGTGCTTACCTTGTTCGTCTTGGTCAACGTGCCGTTCAAATCGAAGGTCATCCTATCATCTTGACTGGTGCTCCTGCCTTGAACAAGGTTCTTGGTCGTGAAGTCTACAGCTCCAACTTGCAATTGGGTGGTACTCAAATCATGTACAAGAACGGTGTTTCTCACTTGACTGCTCAAAATGATTTGGAAGGTATCGGAAAGATTTGTCACTGGTTGTCTTACGTTCCTGAATGCCGTGGCGCTCCTGTTACCATGGCTATTGGAGCTGATCCTGTTGACCGTGATATTGAATACACTCCTCCTCGTGGACCTTCCGATCCTAGATGCTTCTTGGATGGCAAGGAAGAAAATGGAAAGTGGCTCAGTGGTTTCTTCGATCAAGGTTCTTTTGTTGAAACTTTATCTGGTTGGGCTCGTACTGTGGTTGTTGGCCGAGCTCGTTTAGGTGGTATTCCCATGGGTGTTGTTGCCGTTGAATCTCGTACTGTTGAGAACATTGTTCCTGCTGATCCTGCCAACGCTGATTCTACTGAGCAATTGCTTATGGAAGCTGGGGGTGTCTGGTATCCTAACTCTGCTTACAAGACTGCTCAAGCTATCAACGATTTCAACAAGGGTGAACAACTTCCTTTGATCATCTTTGCCAACTGGCGTGGTTTCTCTGGTGGTCAGCGTGACATGTTTAACGAGGTTCTCAAGTATGGTGCTCAAATTGTTGATGCATTGAGCAACTACAAGCAACCTATCTTCGTCTATATCATTCCCAATGGTGAGCTTCGTGGTGGTGCCTGGGTCGTGGTTGACCCTACCATCAACCAAGATATGATGGAGATGTATGCCGATTCTAAGGCACGTGGTGGTGTTCTCGAACCTGAGGGTATTGTTGAAATCAAATACCGCCGTGCCCAATTATTGACTACCATGGAACGTTTGGATGAGAAGTATGCTAGTCTCAAGGCTCAAGTTGCTGACACCTCCAAATCTACTGAAGAAAAGGCTGAAGCTAAGCGACAGCTCGAAGAACGCGAGCAAGAGCTTCTTCCTGTTTATCAACAAATTGCTATACAGTTTGCTGACCTTCACGATACTGCTGGTCGCATGATGGCCAAGGGTGTCATTCGCAAGCCTTTAGAATGGAAAGATGCTAGACGTTACTTCTACTGGAGATTGCGCCGTAGACTTGGTGAAGAATATGCTTTCCGCAACATGTTGTCTGCCAACTCCAAGTTGACCCGTGACACTATGCAAACCTTGTTGAAACAATGGTATGAATCTGATGCTGAGGGAGAATCCAACTGGGAAGAGGATGATCAAGCTATCAGCAACTGGTTCGATAACCAAGCTCAATCTATTCAAGAAAGAATTAGCCGTATCAAGAGCTCTGCTACTAGAGATCAAGTTCTTTCTCTCGCCTCAAATGATCAGCAAGCTGTTGTCGATGGTTTTACCAAATTGCTTGAAAACATGAGTGTTGATGCTCGCAAGGAAGTCCTTAGACGACTTGCTATCTCTGCTGGCATACAGTAAACTATTCTCGGAGCATATTAATCTACATGAACAGAGGACTTTTATTATCCTTTCTCTCCCTCGTTACATTTTTCTTTCTTTCTTTCTTTCTTTTCTTTTATTTCTTTTCGTAGTTGATTGATTGTATATTTGTTTTCTACAAGACTTTCCCCCCCCCCCTCCCTCCTCCCCGGTTATCTCTATTCTTTTCTGCATCTCAAATAAAAAATATCCAGTGTGTGTGTAAACATTTAAATATATAAAAGATAAAAGAAGTTTGCATGAAAAGGTGACCAACCTCATGTGTCAAAGGCGATTGGTATCGATGACAGTCTGGCTGGGCTTCCGAGCGCCGAAATGGGAATTCTGGACAAGCAGGCTGCTAATCTGCCAGCTTTTTTTGTATTTTCGGCTTTATTTTCTTCTTCCACCACTTTTTATTTTTTTAGCCCCCTTAATCACTCGCAACTTCCACTCTTCTTCTTCTTCTTCCTCCTCCTCTTTGAATTCTGCAACGGACTCACGATGGAACCTTCAACAGCTCTTTCGTCGGCTCCAGTGTCAGGTACCAGATTTTCCATTCAACTTTGCTTTCCTAATCCAGTTCAACCCCGCTGACCTTTCATGCATTCAATTTCCAAAATGACGGTATTTGACATTGGCGCTTTCACAGATCATATAATCTTCTTCATACATGGCATGGGCCAGCAATACGAAGAATTTGGAAACTTGAAAATACATGGTATGTGTGTAAACAGGAAACTGATAACGCAATCTTTATGTAACGCTTGGACAGGTTCGCACCCGAATGATATCACTTGACATATTCTGACTTTGGCCTGTTTTAGTCGCCACACTTCAAAAGAACACGGAAGAGCTTTTAGCAACTTATTACCCTGATCACCTTGTTCGTGTGAAATATATACCAATAGGTAAATTTATCTGTCTCCTTGCTATTATATCCCCACCTCCAAGAAAAAAAAAAACCATTGACACTTATGTGCTACGTAGAGTGGCATAGTGTTGTACACAAACTCGTTGATGACAAGATAGACCTGACAACTCTGGGAACTGTACCGAAAGTACGCCTGGTAACCAATCACTGGATTATGGATTGCCTGTATTGTGAGTGAATCAATGTTTTTCCTTGTTTGTTTATGGGCGGAATGGCGTGTCTTTTGTACAGAATGACTGATTTTTATTTCTCGATATTTTTTCTCTCTCTATTAGATTTTACAAAGCCGCATGGTCAACGCATCATAGATACCATTTGTGAGCAATGCAATGAAGCATATGCAGAGCACATCTCAGAGTTTCCCGACTTTGTCGATAACAAAGGTCAAGTACATATGATGGGTTGTTCACTAGGAGGTATCGCAGCCTTCGATATTTTATCTCATCAGTGGAATGAAGAGGATGGTAGACCGCCTTGGGAGTCTGTGGAGGAACAGGGCCTTGTTGTTAAAAAACCCGATGTCAATGTACCAAAGCTGGATTTTAATGTTCGATCATTGTTTACATGTGGAAGTCCCGTAGGTGAGTGACGCACTTTTGAAAATGTGTGCTCCCCGCCTAAACAGGCACAGCTTTTTTACCGGATTGGTATTGCATGATTGAGAATGAGATAGTGTGCTAATCAAAATTTCTCTGTCAAAAATTTTTATCATTTTAGCGGCTACGCTTGTACTTCGTGGGCTCGATTACCACTATTACCGACCACCACTTCGAACAAAAGTCCTCAATGTCTTCCATCCATTTGATCCTCTGGGTTATCGGATAGAACCCATGGTGAACAAGGTGTATGTCGACGTTCAACCCGTCCGAATCCACAAATTGCAACGACGTAGAATCTTACCTGTACCATTGCCAAAAATACCAAATTTGGGGATTAAATCATCCATTGCTGGAGCGGCCCCCCTTATCATGAGAGCCCGTCGAACCTTTTTACGCTATATGATGACATCAGAAGGTACACTCATCATGGACGAAAATATTACAGAACGCACGGTTGTCGATACCAAGGGGCAGAGTATCATGGAAGATGAGCGTCATATCAAGAGCGCTGAAGAGTTACCTTACGATATCCGGACTTCGGCCGACCAAAACGCCGGTAGTGATGACGATCCAGATGGGGAGGATAGAATATCGGATATCCGACGGTATGACAGTGCTCCAGAAGCTGAAGCGACGCCGGAGCGGCCGTACATGAGTCGTAGAATAACAACAAGACATAAAACTACAGTACATCGCAGATCTCTTTCTGTACGTGAAGGCGGCGAAGACCGGATTTGGTTAGGAGCAGATGATACATTAGGACCTCGGTTTTTATACGAAAGTGAGGAAAGCACAACGGAAGCTACTCCTTGGAACTCTCATCAATCTACAGCTGGAACTGATGAACGACCTTTATGGAGCAGAAAATGGTTCCGTTTCGACAAGTCTCGTCCGAGCGACCCTCCGTCTTTGGATGACAAGACGTTGGTTAATGCCCAACAAGACTCCAACCAAGCCACCGGCAGTGACGATGATAAGGCATCTGCTATCTCGTCAGACAAGGCTTCTAATAAAGCTTCTAGTATTATTGGCATGGCTGGTACAGTTGCTACTGCAGCTCTTTCAGCCGTTGGCCTCAAATCTGAACCATCTTTACTGAATAACAATGACGCTATGGAAGATTCCAAGGATGACTCCTCCCCTAACGACGAGGTCTCCAAGGTTAAATCATATACCAATCATAGCAGTCTTCCAGGTCGACAAAGCAGAGCCGTTTCTGCCGATTACATTCGTGTCCCGGTGAAATATTCCTCGATTGTCCCTAATCTTGAAGCTATTGCAACAGCCAAGTCACCAGTATTCGAAGGCGCCAATGCGAATAGCTACCTTTTCGATAGCCGACCGAATTCTATGACAGAGTGTCGTACTACAAAAGTCAGAGATGATGATCTTAGCTCCGAATCATCTTATTCTACAGCTATTGGGTTGGACGTTTTTTCATCCCCGGCTTCGCTTGATCGAGCATCGCTGGTAATGACCATACCAGAAGATGATCTGCTTGATCTAGATGCAGCAGCAACTAATCAGCCGGATAACAAAGATTTGGAGACTTTGGATAGCTACACTGCCGCCGACGCGGATGTGGAAGAAAGTAGTGATGATGATGATAATGAAACAAAGGTTGAAAAGAATGATGATGCGAGTCATAGCAGTGATGAAGAATCCAAAGCTGCCGATCAATTGATTGAAGGCAAAGACGGTCAACAATACCCTCGCATTGATTATGTGCTTAACGAAACTGTCATTGATGCCTATGCGTCTGAATGGATTGTTGCTATGAAGAGTCACTTCAAGTACTGGGCGAATCGGTGAGCTTTTTTTTTTTTTTGGTCCCACTCAAGGTATAATTGAGCCTATCATTTCTAACAAGCATTCTCTAAATAGCGACTTGACATACCACATTATCAAAACGTTGCTTGGTGACCACTAATGGTAAACTTGTGCACAAAATTCGTTGTCTTTTTTGGTTTGTGAACCAAAGGTGGCGTAACGTGCCGTTGTATTATAACACTCACTCATTTTCCTGTTTGTCTCATGAAAACCGAAATCACTCAACCACATAACATATCACCCCATTTTCACAACAAAGTTTTGCATAAAACACCAATCCTCCCAACCCATGATTTTCGAAAATTCTTCATGTTCTTTTCCTCTTTTCCTTTCTTTCTTCTCAATGAGAATGTAAACGCCAACCACGATGTTAATAAAAACAATTATCGTATGCTTATGTGCCATCTGTGGAGCAAGCTACTTTACATTGCGTGGGGGCGGGGAACCAGCTGAAAAATCAACTAGTGACACAAACGGTGACTGGGGTTGTCGGAGTTATCATCACCAGCTTGTTTGATGGAAAGTTGCGGGCCAAGCTGGAAAAGGATAATAGTGATCATTTCTTGGTGAGCTCACCTTTTTTTTTTTTCTCTTTACATTTCTTTTCTTACAACAAACTCGCTGTTAGCTGTTTTACTTTTCTCATGGCCTCTCAAGCTCAACGTAAAGTCCCAGTAGCTCATACTATCAAGGAGATTGGGGGATCTCCCCAACAGAATGCGCTCATGGAGAAGATCGTCCAAGCATTCACCATTACTCCCGAGTACTTGGAAAAGATTACACAGCATTTCTTGTCTGAAATGCACAAGGGCTTGAATCATGAGGAACAAACTATTGCTATGATCCCTTCATTTGTGGAAGGCCGCTTAACTGGTGAAGAAACTGGCCAGTTTTTAGCTTTGGACTTGGGCGGTACCAATTTGCGTGTCGTCCTTGTAGAGCTCCAAGGACGCGGGAAATTCACTACCAAAAGCACTAAATATAAAGTCAGCGAGAGCCTGAAGACGGGAGATGTCAAGGACCTTTACAGTAAGTACAGCCCCATGGAGTGATTGGCGCGGGGCCACATTGGTCGTTGACTGTCCGCGGCCAAACGTTGGATCAAGCAGGCAAAGACACTAAAACAACTCACCACATAACTAACTAACATACATCTTATAACCTTACCTAGATTTTATTGCTGATAGCATCGACTCTTTCCTTACTGAACATAACTTGGATTATGGCGAGGCTGATATTCATCTTGGATATACTTTTTCATTCCCCGTCTATCAATCCAAAATCAACCGCGGACTTCAAAAGCAATGGACGAAGGGCTTCAATTGTCTTGGTGCTATTGGCAAGGATCCAGTCATCTTATTGCAAGACGCTCTCGCCAAGAAACATGTCCCTGTCCTCGTATCTGCCTTGGTGAACGACACAGTCGGTACATTGTTATCCAATGCATACTCTAAACCTGATACCAACGCTGGCATTATCTTGGGTACTGGTTCCAACGGAGCATACGTAGAAAAGATGTCTAATATTCAAAAGTGGAAAGGAGGACCTACTAGCAGCGATGAAATGATCATTAATATGGAATTTGGAGCTTTTGACAATGAACGCGTTATCTTGCCCGTCACTCCCTGGGATAACAAGCTTGACCGTGAATCCATCAACCCTCACAAGCAAATCTTTGAAAAGATGATTTCCGGAATGTATCTTGGTGAAATCACTCGTAATGTTCTGATCGAATGGATTGATCGCGCATTATTGTTTGAAGGTTACTCCTCCAAGGAATTCAATAGTCAATGGGGATTCGAAACCACTTATATGAGCACCATTGAAGCTGATCAAACCCCAAATCTGAAGCAAACTCATAGAGTACTATCATCCAGCTTGAATATTCCAAATGTCTCCGAAGTGGATTGTCGTATCGTCAAGCGTGTCTGTGACCTTGTTGGCACACGTGCTGCTCGTCTTGCAGCTGCCGCTATTGCTGGTATTGTTCGCCAATGCCGTTCGATTGAGAATGGCTGTGACATTGGTATTGATGGCTCATTATACGAGTTCTATCCCTCCTTTGAGCAAAGAATTGAACAAGGTTTACGTGAGTTGTTCCCTAATACTCCAGATATCAACAAGAAAATTCGACTTGGTCTAGCAAAGGATGGTTCAGGTGTTGGTGCTGCTCTTTGTGCTTGTGTGGCCAAGAAGATGGCTGAAAGAAGGAAGTCTCAATAGACGAACAATTTTTTGTATAGAAAGATGGCCAAGGAGTTTTCCTTTTTGCTACCTCCTTTTTTTTTTTTTTTTGCTTCCCTTCATAATCTTTCTGTCTTGTACTATGCTTTTTGGATTTCCTTTTATTTTCATTTGTCATCAGGCTTGAGCCCCGTTTCCTTTGGCACTACACTGCTGTTTCTTATGCCTGTGTTCATCGTATTCACCGCATTAGACCCTTCGCTAATATATATATATTGTCACTGACATTGTTGTCCTTGTGTTTTTTTGAGAGAAAGAGTCCCCCCCCAAAAAAAAAGAACACTACCATGAGTCAATAAACTCCATTTACATTTTGACTCAAGTGTAAATATTGAGTCAAAGACTTAGTGTGATGCAGTTCATGTTATGTCGCGCAACTTCCCACGGCTTGACATCATATACAAGTTCTACTGTGGTGACTACAGGTGCGGAAGTTGTCACAACATGACAACTTGTTCGCGGCTACCTTCGGCATACAATGGTACATTGTGTATACCACTGTAGGAAATAGGTACTATTTGATGATTTTGATGTCCATGCGTTTACCCTTTCTGGGTCGTCCCTGATTCCCGTAATTGGTATTCCAGCGGTTGGTCGGCATAAATGTGTCTTGTCAGCCAATCTGTCAGGCTGTCAATCCAACCTGATGCCCCAAATTCAGAATTTCCTGGCTGCTACTCACTAACAACATTGTGCTACATTATTGGGCTTGGTAATCGTCCAAGCGAAATGTTCTAAACATGATGACTAGCGTGCACTGAGCACTCTATTCAGAGATAAATCTAATCTTTTGGATTAGCCCCCTTCTTTTCATCTTGATTTGATCATATTGCCACTCACGCCATGTTGAGGATGATGGTGCAGTGCATTGAGAAGGGGTCATTGTGTCTGTGTTTTGAAAGGTTTAGCCATGTCAACTGAGACTGTCATTCACAGCTACGTTGCTGTGTTGGGGATACGAAATTCGATCTAGGCCCATCCATACCATCGGACAACGTGGTCGATTACATGCCGAACGGTTGTCTTATGAAATGAACTCGTTTCTCCAACCGTCAAGAATCCTATCCCCTTTGAACATGGCATTGCATGGAACCAATCAAAAAGGTTCCTTGTCAAAATGGTATTCCTGCATGCCAAACACAACATGCGTGGGGACATTCAGGGAAGCAAGCCCCCAAGACGAAAATTGTACAAACATCAATAACATGAACCACCTTGTTCGTTTCGTATGAGTATTATTATTTTTTCAATTTATCCTTGGTGAGGAACACCAAGCGTGATAGGTCAACTGCGCGGAATGCTATGCAAAGGGAAACATACCACAATTCTGGTAGCGACTTGCCCCGCAGTATGAGTCAATTCTTTGTATATGACATGACACGATTTAAGGTTGCTATGAGTGGAGAGGTGGGGTGGGAATAATCCCTCCAATTATGCATGATCATCTTTTGTTCTCCACACAAGGGAGATATGATAAGATGATATCCTTTGTCGGCTAAACTGTCGTTTTCTATAAGCTTTTGAAAGGGGTTCTATGACCGATTACTCCGCGGCTTTTCCCCTCTTGTATTTCACTTGTAGTCAACCTTTCTCTTCGGCATTACGGCCTGTTGGAGATTCTCATACCGTACGTAATAAGTGCGCCACGGTTCTAAAACGCCTACCATTACTTTGTAGGGAAACTGACCTCGCTTACGATGGTTGTTGAATGTCACAAATGATAAATTTTTCTTTTATAAATTTTATTATTATTATTATTATTTTTTATTTTTTTACATCAGCCCTGACCTCCTTAAGCAGTTGTCGTTTAGCTGGGGTGACGCTCCTTTTTCCTCAATCCAACCCACCTAAGAATTTAGCTGGGCCCTGTTTTTTTTACTGAACTAAAGTGTCGATCTCTCTTTTAATATAAATAGCCCAACCCATTTCACTTCCTCCCCAGACAATTCCAACGCTCTCTCAAGTCTCTCTCTTTGTGTCCAAATGAGCTCAAACCCTTGCCACTTTTGCGGATCCACGGCTCACATTGCCTGGGTGTGTCCAAAGCGTAACCGACCGAGATAATAACCCTCTGTAATGGCTATTACTGCGCCGTTCCCCTCCACCACAGTTTTCCCGGTCTAAGCAGGAGGAAAATGATCTTGTAATATTCCCTTATGTTCGGTAACTGACCCCATTAACGCACCTAGTGTCGCCGTACATACCCATTTGCTTTTAGTTTGGCTCCCTAAATTTTTGAAGTCCCGCTTGTCAACTTCCGCATCAGAATTCAAAATGACAATATGTTGTGCTTCTATTAAAGTATAAAAAAAATGAAAAAGAAAATACAAATAGGATGGTAATGGATAGCGTGTGTTTCGGTCAAAACCATATTATAAAAAGTTTTTACATTAAGATTTTATCGTTTGCCAAAGAGTGTCAATAGGTTGAATGATCGTCTGTTGCTTTGTTTTTTCTTTGAGCTATGAGGTTGGGCTGCTGGTGGTGCTGGTGATCGAGAAGGTGTTTGTACTTTAGCCTGCAGCTCCGACTGAAGATGACGAACGGATTTTTCAAGCTCTGAAGACTTGATGGTCATTTGACTCAACTTGGTTTCCAATGTGTCTATGATGGTTTTCGATTTAGCTTGCTGTGCCTGCAATTTATCCAATAGCTCTTTCACAACCTTGTCATGATGATCCTTTAGAATACTCTGACGGTGCACAGACTGTCTTTCTTGTGGAATAGGCGGAAGAGGGTCTTTAGGGGGTGGTAGTTGTGGTGGTAGAGGTGTTTCTGGTCGAGGATTCAACCTTCTACTTCCAGCACGAGACGCGCTTCGATGATTCATCAAAAACGATGCAGATGATATATTCGAACCAGTTGAATGTCGGTTTAATATCTTGCTCGCTGTGTGGACTGGCGATGATTTTGTTTGCCATCCATCGCTGGGAACCTGGTCGCCGTCTGCATTGATCTCGGAAAGTTTCCTTAGTAAGGAATCTTTATCTTGCATCAATTTGCTTTGCCATGCTGCTCTTTCATGCAAGTCGACTTGCTGGAGCTCACACTTGTGTTCAAGGGCTTTGACTTGTCGTCGTAACTCTTCTACTTCGCTAGACGATTCATGGGTTGTACTGTTAGTTTGATTGACCGCGTGCCAGACATTGAGTGCATTGACTAGCCCCAATAATTTTTCATGAATTTCCGTCAGTTCACCCTGAGCAGGGCTTGCTTTTTTGGCTTGATCAACTAGATTATACATTTCGGAAATGACAGTACTGGGAGATCCGCCAGGAACAGGTAAAGATGTGGTCGCTGTCAATTGGAATGAAGATGCCGGGCTGGAATGAGCAGCTTCACTAATCAAGGTCTTCACAGTTAGTGAACTAGCTGAATCAGCTTGACTGTAATCGATTGAACCTGTGCTTTTGTTCGATGAGTGCTTGGATATCGGGAGAGTCATGGGGGAGCTTTTGTGCTCCTGCTCGGAACTGTGCCGAGAATTTGACTGATCGCTGGGACGGGTTCCCGCCGCCACATCGGTAATGGCATCGTCTTGTAAGACAGTGCCGTCCATGAAGCGTTGTAAATCTTGTGTTGCTGATATCACTGGTTCTACGCTTTCGCTAAGTTTGTCATCCAAGGATTCTTCAGTTACTGACTTACTATCGTTGCTATTGAGTTTGACTTCATCCTTGTCAGTTGTCATTTGCTCAGTAACATCGTTGGAAATATCGTCAAAACGCTGGCTGGCTGAATTCTCGTAGGTGGTTTCCACTGCTGATACCTGTAGCGAAGAACGTGCTTCAGGAAATTTTGTATTTTCTCCAACTGCGCTTTCTAACTCGATCATCTTTTCGACTTCTCTCTCTGGAGACGGTACCGCAGCTACTGGTTCCTGGCTGGGGATATTAATCATGTCCATGACATCTTCTACAGATGCCTTCGCTGGTGCTGGATTCATATTGCTCTCTCTCCTCTTCTTCTTAAGCAAGTCAGAGGCATTTCCGAAGAAAGAATCCTTGAAGGAGGATGTCGGTGAAGGGGATGAAGTATCTTCATAACGCTTTCTGACAGATACTACACCTAAATTCTTTATCCGTTGCAACTCTTTATCAACGGTGTTGTGCTTCGCATCACTTGTAGCATTTTTGAACCATTTTTCAGCCGCTTTTGTCCTGTGTGAAGATGAAACAGAGCTAATGCGATCTGAAGCCATCTGAAGGGAATCTACTAAAGAGAAAAAGAAGATTGAATTAGTTTGTAAACCGAAACAACACCAAACAATGGAAGCGGAGTCCAGCAACTTTTAATGTTCAGCTATCATCGGATATTGCGGTTAAGGATTTGGCATTTGCTGGTGCAACTTGGAGAAGAGAGCCGAAGAGGTTGCACAATGGAATTTCAACTTGTTAAAATTCATTGTTGCTAAGAGGTGGAGTACATTTTGTAAATAAATACGTTCATTGTTAAATGATGTTTGTCTATGGCAGTAATTTCAGCGCTCCAACGTAATCAAACTCAATTTTTTTTTTTTTTTTTGTTAGCTGTGTGAGAGTTTGTCCAGCGTACCAAAACAGAGGGCTTTTTTTTTCCAGACCTCTTTTTTGTCTCAAACCCCACCGAAATCATCCGCTCTTGGACTCTCCAGTTGTCTCCCAGTTCGGCCATTCAAACATCATTACTTGATCCGACTTGCTAACCTTACGTTGCTAATACCAGCTGCTCTCTTTCTAACCTCATGAATCTACTGTTCATGTCATGGATACTTCATTGACCTCATTACCGGATTCACCAGAGGAATCGCACACTTATATAGGTGTGGTGGTGTCCGTTTGTGGCAATGTAAGTTATATTAAGTCGTGACCGCTAACACTTGCTGATCTAACCCGGATCTACCTGCTAGATCCTTATATCAGTGGCACTAAATTTACAAAAATACGCTGTAAGTTATTGAATATCACATAATGTCATACCATGTATCACCATAACAACAATTATCCATATTAGCATAACAAGCTACAGCAAAGCGCGAATTTGATTTCGGATGCAAATGGAACCCTTCCTTATTCTTCACCACATATACCAAATGATGATGGCTTCTTTGGCTACCGTAAGTCGACGCCAGAATCGGATACAACAGATTACTTGAAATCAAAGCTATGGTGGATGGGTATTTCGCTAATGGTGATAGGAGAAATTGGTAACTTTGTCGGTAAGTGGATATCAAAGAGAACTAATGCGAGGGTAAACCAACTCGGTCTCTCATACAATGTCAACATCTCTAGCCTATGGATTTGCACCTGCTTCTACTATAGCTCCATTGGGTACCACTACGCTCGTCTCCAATGTCATATTAGCTCCTCTTTTATTGAAAGAACGATTTCGATTCCGTGATATCCTAGGCGTAATGTTTGCTATGTGCGGAGCTACCGTGGTTGTACTTTCTTCCAAAAGTGAAGAAATTAAGGCAAGTGTAACATCCCAAGTGATATCTATTCCCACCCGTAAGTGCAAAAGACAATTAACGGAATTTTCTGGTCATACAGTTATCCCCCGAGCTCGTGGTGGAATACCTCACCAGCATGGAAGCAATTATCTATTATTCAATTACCGGAGGTCTTATACTCGTATTAACAGCATTATCACCACGATGGGGTTCAAAAAGTATCTTGATTGATCTTGGCCTAGTTGCTCTCTATGGTAAGAAATATAACATTTTATTTTAGCAACATTTATTCATATGCTTACAAACTGGTTGAAACCACCCGTTAGGAGCCTACACCGTTTTGTCAACGAAAAGCGTATCTTCTTTGCTCAGCTTAACGTTTTATAAAATGTTCACGTAAGTGTTTTTACGCGCACACTATATATTGCTTGGCTCCCGCTCGGCAAAATCAACTTGGTCATGACATCATTTGTTTGCAGATATCCTGTATCATATGTCCTATTTCTTGTATTGATATTGACGGCCATTATCCAAATTAAATACCTCAACAAAGCACTACAAAGATTCGATGCAACAGCCGTCATACCCACTCAATTTGTACTTTTTACCATATCAGCCATCATTGGTAGTGCAGTTCTATATCGAGATTTCGACGATGTGAATGCTCAACAATTTGTTCGCTTTGTTTTTGGATGCATCATCGAGTTCCTTGGCGTGTACCTCATCACATCGAACAGGAGAAGGAGTGACGTGGATTTGACTGATGAAGAGGATACCTTGTCAAGCCATGAAAGGGATTCTCGTGCTTCATCTATTCGATCGCATGATGAGCATGAACAATATGGCGAAAACGCAGATGAACATGATGAGCGAGACACTGATACGTTATATAGCCATCAAATGGATATCCCTGCAACTGATACAACTCCCCTAATAGCTACACGTAGTCATGACAAACACAAAACTGATGACCATTTGCACGGCAACGAACGATACCGAAGAGGTTCTGTGTTCCTGGGCATTTCTCTTGTCAGCCAACTGGCAGGCATGAGCGACGATACCTATGACAGTACAAGCCATTTATCCATCTCACAATCTTCCAAACGTAACAAGTCTCTTCGCACTGTAGGAAACACTGTAGGAAACACTGTAGGAAACACCGTTGGAAACACCGTTGGAAACACCGTTGGAAACACCGTTGGAAACACCGTTGGAAACACCGTTGGAAACACCGTTGGAAACACCGTTGGAAACACCGTTGGAAACACCGTTGGAAACACCGTTGGCCATATCCTTGGTGGAATGATACCCGCTGCAAAATACCATTTTCATGACGATGATGGGGATGATGCTACTGCTGCTACTCCAATGGAGAGGAACAATTCTGTTCAAATGGAAATACCACAGATACAATCAGGCGAACATAATACAGATCCAGAAGCGGCACCTTCTCAGTCTCCTAGACACAATGATATTGATAATGTTGAAACCCGAGGCGGTATTCAATTGCGACGGAGCTCAACATCACTTCGCCGTAAGCGAGATGAGAATATTGCAGACGAACGTTAGTCTATTGTCATATAGGAAATCTGTATTTTTTAATTTAGCTTGCTATACTGCTTAATAATAGCTTAATTTTTTTATCATGCAGAAACTCTGTCTTGTAAATTCTGATATAATAACCCAGTGGTCAAAATATCTTGGATAAAAGGTTGATGAAAATGTGAAGATTAGCTTTCCGGTTACACTCATAACATGGTCATCAACGTCCTTATCTCTCGTATGTAAATAAGCTATCTGCTCAAGAGTATCTTCATCCATTAACGGATCAAAGTGCACCTCATCATTGTTATTACAATATCATACTTCATGTTCGCCGCACACCAAGTTGCATTTGATGTTTATTTAATAATTTTTTTTTTGGAATCTATCGCAAGAGCTGCAATAAAAACACAAGCTTAGGCGCTGAGAGCCTCGCGGAAGTAGGTGTCAAGAGGACCCTTGCTGGAGAGGTACTTGACGTGGCAACCATCGTTTCTGATCTTGCCGTTGGCACGAGCCTCAACGAATTCTTCGCGGGTCAACTTGGTGAAGCCCCAGTTCTTGGAGACAATGATCTTTTGTTGACCAGGGAACTTGTACTTGCAGCGTCTGAGAGCCTCGATGACGGTAGCCTTGTTGTTGTCCTTGGAACGGATAGAGAAGATAATCTGTCCAATGTTGACACGGGCAACGAGACCGTTGGGCTTACCGAAAGCACCACGCATACCGGTTTGCAATCTAAACAACATGTGAGAACCATAGCTTTTCATTGTTCAATAAACATTATACAGTAACTTACCTATCGGCACCAGCGCAAGACAACATCTTGTTGATACGGGTGACGTGGAAGGGATGGACACGGATACGCATGTGGAAGGAGTCCTTACCACTGGTCTTGGCCATATACTTGTTAGCACAGATACGACCAGCTTCAAGAGCTTCAGCGGAAAGCTGTTCATACTCGTTGGAAACGAGATGGACGCAGAGAGGGAAGTCATCGACAGGAGCCTTCTTACGACCAAGATCGTAGATTCTAATCTTGGCGTCGGGGACACCACGGCAGAATCTGCTCTTGGGGTAGGGCTTGTTCTTGCAGTAACGATAACACCTTGCTGGACGGCGACCCATTGCTGAACTAAAAGAAAGTGCGAATGAGTTAGCAAAAGAATTCTATTAAATTGCTGAAGTTATTCATAATTAAATTGCTGAAGTTATTCATAATGTTGATAATGTTGACGAATTTCCAAATGTGTTTTCTGTTGCAGAGGCAATCGGTGTAATCGATTCATCCATTCATCTATTTGTTCATCCATTTGTCGATAGTTCATTCCAATGTAAATCCATCCAGTGTAGATGTTGTTAGGGCAAGAATCATGATAACGGATGCATACCTTGATGAAAAGAGGAAGCTGTATGGTATGTCCAGGTAGTTCAATGAAATACGCCTGGAGAGCCACCGAAAATTGGCAGTCACGACCTGAAAAATTTCAGCCAATTGTCTGGTCTTTTTGTCCGTAGCTATTAACCGTCATCCGACACTTTGCACTCTATCGACCACATCCATAGCAAATACAACGCTTCTTCAAGTCAACATATATTTGGCTTTCAGAATATTCATTGTAGTCAACACATACAAAGCCAAATGGATTTATAGATTTATTAATTGTTCACGACGAGACCAAGAGGGATTGAAACATTGACTTACAATGTCATACATACGATTGGCATGATATTGAGAAGCATGAAGCATGTGAGCTTACAGAAGAAACTGACTGTGTACGAATTATAACATGCTATCAAGGCGTATTCGGCTTTATTGTACGAGCAAATCAATATTTCCTATATGCAATTTCTGATTCTACAGCGGATGATAGCAGCCCTTGACACTTGTTAGGCTATCTGCACACTACGACCTATTCGAGAGGAATAACCTGTCCTAGGTGGATCAGTTCTTTCTGCATGTCCAGTACAGTCTTCAGTACTGAAGACATTGGCGGGCTTGTCAGCGCCATTCACGACAGCAAGGTCATGTCCCGGACCCTTTGGGTAACACCTGAAGGATTATTAATAAGCTTTCCGTTTATTAAAAGGTATCCAGTTGCAGTATAAGCGACGCTTGCGATGCTGATAACAGTGAGTAGAGAAAGAATAATTTTCATTGAGTAAGAGGATAATCCTATTCGATCTTATTATCCAGTACCGTTATATACCTTTATTGTTTCTTTATTTGAAACTTAACATATTCATTCTTAGCAACGAAGACTGACTACTTTTGTTATACATCTTCCTCTTATGTCTGCATCTTTTCCAGAACAACTCAAGCGCTGTGAAATTGAAAGCAACCTTATCATGTTAAAATAGCTTTTTGCTGGATTCAAAGGTATGTTTCTATAAAGTGACGATGAGTCCTATTACATGTGGGCTCTTTGCCCATTGGCATTGATTTGGTATCCTTGCCAGGACAAATCAATCTGTCTCAGTTTATTGTACATTTTTGTGACGACATAGATGCCTACTTTGTCAGGATAACTGATTTTGTTGAAGGGAGTGGGATATGGTAACATTCTTCAGTATTAGTATAAGTTGACTGTTGAATTTACTGTCTATTTTGGCCAGGAAAACAATGCTTACAGAACTAATAAAGATTTTGAGGAAGAAGCAGGTCGTTAAGTAAACAATGACGAGAATAGCAGCATAATCTATTACTGTATTACAGTTATCAATACCATTTTCGCAGATTCTATTGCATATTGACATTGAGAGCGAGCGAAATAGGATTGATTAAAAAAAAGCGTTATGTACAATTGTGATCTCCTTTAAAGGTAATTATAATTTGATCCTAGCTTTAATTTAGCTTTTTATATACATACAACAAATGGATATTGAGTCTGATAAAGCTCAATGTTCATATTACCAGAAGGTTATGCAAATGGTAGCAGTATAAGCAAAGAGATATTCAGTGTAAAATTTATGTTTGCAGAGGACTGCCCGTAGACCATGGCTGATTGGCACTTCAAACAAGCTAATTTCCAGCAAGATCAACCCCCTAATATTATGTACACTTCGTTACAAACGACACATTACAAAACTACAATAGAGCATTGCCCGAATGGTTTTCTTTTGTGCCCATTCCGAGGTAGAGTTCCACTGGGGAGCTCCTGCATTTAAACAGCGACAAGACCGTCAGAGAGATTATCACTAGATAGTAAACGAATGGTCATTGATTAAGCTAGCATAGCCATGTTTGTAGATTGAAAGGTTAATGCACTATATGGAACAGATTCCCTACAAAGATTGACATCAACAGGCATAGACCTATCAAAATCATCGATTTCGATGTAATCAGAACATGTCACATTTGGTACGACCATTCAAAGCTGGGGAAATTTTAAGGAACAATTGCTCACACTGCCACAGGTCGGATTCCAACCGATCATGCTAATCACCCGAGCAATCCTCGTTCCATATAACCTGAACAGACGTCTGTTTTCGTCAACTACATTGGCCTTCAACAAGACACTCATTCAGTTTGAAAATGCTAATATTCATCGCTTTGGAAACCTGAAACCTGCATTCAAAGATCTTTCATGGAGACTCAAAGACGGCGAACGCTGGGTTGTGGTTGGAGCTGTCAGCGCTGGTAAAACCACTTTCGCTGAAGTATGTGAAAGTCAATATTTTGTTGTTCATGCGGTTGAATCGACCATAACACTATCTTTGCTTTCTGGCAGACCGTGGCGGGTAAACATTTAGTTCAGCCGCTTAATGCAGGGCACTGGCCATTCATAGACAAGGAAAAGTCCCCTTATCCTTCCGATCATATCAAGCTGGTTTCGTTCAGGGAGGATTCATCTCTTTTCAGTTATGGAAAACACTATTATCAGGAACGATTCAACTTTAGCGATCCCGATAACGATATCAATCTACGTAGCTACCTACTGAAAGATCAGATCGGAGATGATGCTGCTATCGAAGAAGTCGCCAAGTTACTCAGCATACACCATATGCTTGATTTTTCTTTTATGAAACTTTCTAATGGTCAAACTCGACGTGCTCGTATTGCCCGAGCTTTGCTGACCAAACCGGAGATGCTGGTACTTGATGAGCCACTCAGTAAGATATTATATTCATTTGACATTTGGTTGTTGAACATATAATATTCACTATTTCCCTTCATATCTGATTAGTGGGCTTGGACGTTGCTAACCGATCCAAGATTTTGGATATCCTTGGTAATCTATCTTATCGTGTATTGGTCGTTCTCAGACCTCAAGATGAAATGCCTGATTGGGCAACGCATGTGCTGGAACTGGAAGACATGAAGGTGCAGTGGTCGGGAAAAGCAGACGAGTACAAAGAAAAGATTGCACAAGTAGTCCAAGAAAAGAAGCAGAAAGACAAAGAATACGTACGGACCATACCGCAAGGAGGTGACCCTGTAGTGGAGCTTCGTGGGGTCAATGTATCATATGGCGGACGAAAGATCATAAAAGACCTTAATTGGACTGTTCGCCAAGGTGAACGATGGGCTTTGCTTGGACCTAATGGTATTTCATTTTCAGGAGCTTGCATACATTATTATAGGTTTCAGCTAAAAACTTGAATGTTTTCATGTACAGGCTCTGGCAAGACTACCCTCCTATCTTTGTTGACAGGTGACCACCCACAGGCTTATGCCAACGACATGTCCTTGTTTGGCAGAAAGAGGGGAAGTGGCGAATCCATTTGGGATATCAAGCAGCGAATTGGTTTGGTTAGTCCAGAAATTCACCTGTACTTCAACCAGCAGATGACAGCATTGACGGCAGCAGGTACAGGCTTTTTCGACGTGGTTGTGCCTCGTAAACTTACAACAGAACAGGAGACTTCGGTCCGTCAGTTGTTTGTAGACTTTGGTATGAAGGATCTGACAGAGAGGAAACTCAGGGACATGTCAACTGGAGAACAGAGAATGGTTTTACTTGTCAGATCGTTGGTCAAGTCTCCCTCTTTGCTCATTTGGGATGAACCTTTCCAAGGCTTAGACGATAGGATGATTGGCCAAGTCACAAGCTGGTTGGAGAATCATATGCGTCCCGACCAAACTTTGATTATTGTTACCCACCATGAAGAAGAAATTCCACGCGCAGTCAACCAGCGATATATCCTCCCTATGATTTCTGACAAGGTACAATAAAACTGGACTACAGACATGTGTCTGATGAGCATAGAGGGTCGACTAGAATTTTTGTGTTTTCATCACGATAATAAACCGCATGTTCCTTTAGTGAATAGTATCCATGATTGGTGCTGCATCCTGCATTTCTGTCGGCAGCCTATTCTGTTGATATCTGTAGAAAACGCATTGAAAATACATGTGGACACATTTGTCAGCTCCTACATATGTTTCATACACTTGATCCTATTCCATATATTATAATCATAATCCAATAGCATTATACAATAAAATAATTACTTTATTTACGGTCGAGTTTTATTATGTACATAGGGAGTGTTGGACATAATTTTTTTAATGCTATATAGAGGAAAACGGTGATTTGCGGAACCAAAATATGGCTTTGACGAGGCTGAGATAAGCTGCCCTTTTTTTTTTTGGTGTTGTTTAAAAGTACGGCGCTATGACTGCTATGAACATTTTGGGAGATTAGGTCAAACATTCAATATTACGATTACTACAATAATTCTTACCAAATGAAGGGTATTGAGTGTACATGGCAGCAGCGTTGTAGCCACCGTCGGCTTCCAGTTCTGCTTGTTGTATTCTATAAGCCATTAACCGACGAGCTCTCATCTGTCGGCGTGTTTGCCTTCGCAAGGCGTCGTCCTCGCTCTCTGGAGGAACTAGCCTTAACCAGGTTCTAAACCGTCGAAATCGTATAGTGGAAGGTGCGATAGAGACATTAAGTATAGAGTTTGTGTCTGTTTGCTCTTCTTCGTTTGTCGATGTATCTAAAAAAAGATACAGAGAAAAGGGTAAGGTACGGCAGTCAAATGATGAGATGTAACTCCATATGTGGGCAAATCAACTAACTTAGTCGCGCTTCAAATGTTTTGCTATAATCAGCCTTGCAAGTCGGGCAAGCTATTTGTTCTGCTTTTACAGCATTGGCAAACCACGTATCAACGCATTCGGTATGAAAAGTGTGTCCACAAGGTAGCTTTCGATAATAGTCTTGTGGTGAATATTCCTCTAGACATATCGCACATATTTCTCTCCATTCTAAATCCGTTTCACTCGAGTTACCACCAAATTGTCCGAGTCGTTCTTGGGATGGTGTATCGCCCAATTCCCTGTTGTAAAATTGTGCTTTTCCTTGAGACGTAATAAAGGCCTTTTCTTCATTCGAACTAATGATTTCTACATTGACATTGGCTGCGCTTTCCATTTCTACATGCGATGATGGGCACATACTCTCAATTACATCTCGATTGAGTATAATACTGGATGCGTTATTCTTTTGTTCAATATTGTTATTGGCTCCAGTTACTTGCGTTGTTTCTTCAGCTGGCTGCTCTATATCTGGGCTAACAGCCCTGTGTTTTCGTCGATACCAACCCAATATCAGAAATCCGATCTAAATCAAAGTACATAGATTAAGCGTTTTAAACGTTTCAGGATGATTTATATGGATAATGATGCCTACCCAGATACTGATAGCGAGGATGAATACGCCCAAGACTGCGGAAAATGCAATCATGGCGCTATTATGTGGGGTCCAAAATGAGTCCGGAATGGTGGTGTTAGAAGGAGTAGATGATGGAAACGCGTCGTTTGGATTCATTCGTTTTTTAAGTGTTTCGATATGGTTTCGAGTTGAAGGTGTTAAAGATGGCTCAGCTGTTGAGGCTCGTTTTTTCAAACATTTCCCGTGCTGACTATGACAGGTAACTGGAAGACTGTTTGTTAAAGATATGTGGCTGTATCTTACGGATTTAACATTTTTGGTGTAGCGCTCCTGATTTGCAAGGATATTAAGGCCATCATGACTAACTGCGGGAGACAAGCCTCGTATGGGCCTGACCCAAATAGAATATCTATTGGTAATTTTTTCTAAAGGCGCCATTTTACTGGGAAAATTTCAAAGGGAAAACCTGGCAAATTTTAAATGAAATGAAAGGGAAGAAAAGATATGTTTTGATCCTTTCATCTTTCCAAGATAAAACCCAAAAAAAAAAGTTTCACTAACCCCTTCTCCAAGCAGTTTTATGGCTGGCTAACAAAGCCAATACATGTCATCATCACCCCACCTATAGTCGATCGTTAAGATTTAAACATCAAATAAAGCTCCTTCGCTAGGCCCCCTACCAAAGCTTCATTTCATCACCTCCTTTCAGTTAGGATCAGGGAGCCAGACTGCCATCTGTTCAAATTCAACAATGTCTGCACCATGTTGGAGCCGACTTCCAAATATATTATGCTGAAGGCTGAACTGCACATTTCAAAGTACAGTAATATCCATGGTAGATCCATTGCGAAAAGAAAGAACTAATTGTATTATGCAGAATATGATAATCAATGTAATTCAAAGGGTGATATGATACAAGCAAAATAGCTATATAATTTACAAACTGTAGTCCACAAAAATGCCAACTATCAAAATAGCTGTTCCTTTGTGAATCTGTAGTAGAGAGAGATGGGGTATATACTTTACATGGTGGGAATCTTTCCAGCCATAGATTATGCGCCAGGTAGCGAAATGGATGATGATACAGGTGGTGATTTACCTATAAAAGATGAATGCCAACGCTTCATCTCTTCTAGCACTAGAAAGGTCACAATAGTATGAGGACCAAGTCTTAGAAAGGCTGGGGTCCATCCTTTGAATAGAGCATGGACACCTTCAGTTTTCGCGATATTCACTAGATGCATGACCAACGTTTGATGGTCATGCTTGTTTGCGCTCATAATTCTTGTTTTCACCACATCAAGAGGTGAACAAACCGTGGTAGCCACTAAACCCTGGAAATGTCATGTGAATTCAAGTGACCGCACGAAAACAAATTCATAACCTTATTACTCACGGCAAAAATGCTTGCTTCGAGGTGGACCATAAATCCATCCTTGAGACGTAGCTGATCCAGTAAAAATTGTTTGAATACATCGTAACTTGTCAGTTGTGAGCATGTCATTAGAATTGCACGATTCATGTTGGGACCAATGCCTCGAGCTAAAACCTTTGGGCTTTCCTCGCGACATATTCGTATTAGTCCGTCGATAGCATTCCGATAATTTCGTCGCATGGTCGGAGGCAGCTGACCGTCATTCTGCATTCTGACGTTCACAACATCACTTGGGTTACCAAATGCACCTCCAAGAGCTCCCGCAGAAGTCGAACAAAAGAGGAGCTGCAAGAACGTTGGTTCTAAAAGAAAAAATTATAAACAGAACAAAAACATTCAATTAATTTCAAATTGTCGTCCAATATTAATGAAATAGTGTGAGACATTAGGGGGGACCAATTATAGCATAACCCCACTTGATTTGATTAAACCCACTTACTCTCATCCTTGGCAACCCACGCTTTGAATTGGTCATACAGACCAAACCGGACAGTTGAATAGGTTCCTTGTCTGAGTAAACTAGCTGACAGACCACTGTATACACCAAGAATCCCTTCATTGCGCACAATGTACAGCATGGTGGTCAACATTCCAGAAGCGCTGGACCCTTTGACGGTCTGTAATCTCACTTTTGTCAGGTCAAAGGGATGCGACACCAGAGTGGCTACACATGAGGCGGCCCCTCCATACCAAAACGGCGCTGCCTTAGAATGCTGACTTCGACCAGTTGATATAGGTGAAACCACCGAAATGGTCATTTGTGGGGAAAAGCTGGGAGCAAAGAGAAAGTAAAAAGAGCTATAAGATAAAAAGAAAAGCCAGCTCTTGACAGCTCTCCACAAATGCCAATGCCGACAAAAAAAAAATAAAAAAAATAAAAATAAAAATTTCGCTTCGGAGTTTGCAAGATGACTCCCTCGGAAAGACTCTTGCAGGAAAAAATTCGCTGCCAATCGAACCTCCCCGCGTGCCTCACCATGCTTACTACCTTGGTCCGTCCATTCATTCGACAATGCAATCCCAAGATCGCTAGAGGCTATGCCACTAGCTCAGAGAAAGAACTACCTTTCATATACCAATACGCCACTCCACTTATGAAATGCACCTTCATCGCGATCGCAACTAATTTTACCCTTCAAGCGCTATATAATACCCTAGAGTATGCAGACTATCGTAAGAGCATGGACGGAAAAATGAAAGAAATGGAGGAAAGACTACGAAGATTGGAAAATGAAATTGCTAGTTAGAGGGCTACTCCGTGTTTTAATATTCCTAATAGAATTACCTACTGCCAATTTCCTTTTATCACCTTTGACCACGACTGGTCGTTGTCCATATTCATCATTTTTTTTTTTTGGTTGTACATTCACATTGAAAAGATAAAAGCAATATGATCTCTTAATAATTTATTTTCCTTGGAGAAACGTTTGTTATCTCTACAAATTAGTATTATGAATTGTCATATAAAATTTTATCATCATTTGGAGACTTGCATAGCAATTACAGCAGCTCCTAAGCCAGAACCGTCGTGAGATTGTGAAAATTTGATCTTCTTTTCAACTTCATCTCCAAACAATTCCTTTAGGGCCTTCATCATGTTATGCGAAAAGTGAGGATAATACTCAAATACAGTTCCGTCCACAGCGGCAGTGCAGGCATTTTGGGGTAAAAAATTACAGTGTGACATGACAGCACCCACACCAGCAGAAGATAAACGAGCAGCTCGAATGCCAACCAAACGACATAGGGTCTTGACAATTTCACGATCCAAAAGGGTTGTATTGGAAATACTCAGCACAGTCTCTAGTATATATTGAGTATCTGTCGAGTCAAGGGATTTGTCGACTTCGATAGCTGACATGTGAGATGTTTGAAAGCTCCACTGCTTGTTGAGTTCTGCCGAAGAGTGACCATTGAATAACAAGTTTCGATCTACTAAGCTTAGGGCCATATTGCGAACAATTTCACCAAGGTACATGCCAGAAATCATCTTTTCATAGATATGGGCGCAAGGATTGATAGATTCTCGATCCAACTTGTTGTCATATATTGTCACTGGGAGTACTCTACGTTCTTCATCAAATGCACCCCATTCCATATTGATGGCCATTTCATCGGATTTGGCATCTCCTTCCCACTTGGGGATATTCTGCATTTTCTCAAAATAGGCTTTGGATTTGTCAGTTTGATACTCCAAGCTTGACTACATCATGCTTGTTGGAACACCTGCCGGCATTAGTGCCAGTGCCAAAGATAATTCCCATGAATGTGGTGGGATCCCGATAAGCATGTGCCATAAGAGTGCCAACTGTATCATTTACAATCTGAAAATTTCTAGGATTAGAGTGTATCAAGTTAGCTATCCTGTACAGATAGTATACCTACCGCAGCTACGTTGACCTTCATGTTTTTGCGACGAAAAGAATCTTGAAGCGTAAGAGCAGGATCCTTTCCAATAGCGCCAGTACAAGAATAGCCTTTCGTCCATTGCATGAGATTACCACGGTTAATCGCTGTCATATTTACAGGAAACGAAAACGTAAAACCAAGTTGTAACATATTGCTGTAGGTGTCTGTACCAATTTCAGTCAAAAAAGCATCAACGCTATCTGCAATGAAAGTCACACAATTGTCGCATGTCGCCAACTTTGAGTGTTTCTGGTACGGTGTACTTCTGTTGCTGAATTGTAACTTTTCCTTCACCTAAGAAATCTACCTGGCATACACGAAGATTTGTTCCACCGAGATCGATTGCCATGTACGTTCCAGTCTCCTTGCCAGTTGGTCTACCAGTGACAAAGGAAGGGATCATTGCAACTATAGTACCATACAACATATGCAATGTCACATAATTGTGAATACAAAAACATCAAGAGTATAATATGTTGATAGAACAATATATATACCTGTAGCCCCATGTCTTTCCAATCCTTGTTTCATCTCGATTGTGAACTGGTGAACAATGGTACGTAATTTTTCTGTGCTGATCTCAAATTCCTTAGCTAAATCCTTCAGCGCCTGTTTCTGCTCATTACTACCATCAATTTCTTGAAGTTCTTGAAGGTTCAAAGATGAAACCTTTCTTGACAGCCAAGCAGACATTTTATCTAAAACTAAGAGAAAATAAAGAGTAGAGAGTAGTCTTTACGACAGACATCTTTTGTTTTATTGTTTCAAACAATGCAATTTCCCGATGGTGGGTTTTGGCAGAGTGACTGCTATATTTTGTGCACTGCTCGATTTTTTTGCCTGAAAATGGAAACTACTGAAGGCAAAGACTGTGCCATCCTTTCCGAACAGATGTCAACCCAACAGCGTTTGTTCGCATCAGGGATACCTTCCATGGCACAATTAGCTCGCCAAAAGAAGGAAGGAAAAATTGAACAGGAAAAAAATAAAAACTATGAAGATAACTACGTAGTAGCCGTTCCAGAGCAAGCTCGAAACACTGATCTACCTGACCTACTCAGACAGGCGATTGCAATGAAATCCAATGCGATCGAATCTACACCGACTCTGGACCCCGATCATTCTAAGGATCAGACTGCAAATAGTAATATATCTACACGAGATCATATGTCTCCCGGAATGATGTCTACTTTGACCACGGCATTGGTCAAAGATCAAATGCCAGCTGCAAATTTCAACTCACAAACTATCATTCATGACAAAACTGGCAGCCACGTCGTTCAGCCTGAAGAAATTAAGGAAGGTAATTCCAATAGCATGCAGGATTCCCGTAAAAAGAAGAAGAAGAAAAATAAGAAGAAGGTATGTAGTCATTGGGGCGATGTTGATAGGCGGTACCTAGAACGTTCGAACTAACCATACTATTTCTATCAATTTAGCAACCCCCAAGGATTCGAATGAACGTTCTTCATCCAGACTCAATGGATAGCTCTACAACTATGGATATGGACGATTTTGATGCCCTACTGAAAGCTCACGAACAGCCAGCTGATGCCAGCCAAGATCGAACACAAAATCATGTAAGCAAACACATTTGGAATGAGATCATTTAATTGGCATATTGTGAACTTACAAAAACAATTTAATTCAATGCATTCAGGATAACGAAGATACCAAAATTGAAGACGTGGCTGCGAAGAGTAAGTGTCATCATTGGTGATTAATTTACTCATATCTTTCAACTAACGGCCATGCTTAGTTTTAGGAAGGCGGCCTAAACCAAAAAATGATCGCCAAAAACAAAAACGAAAGTACACCTCAATAGAAGGTGGTAATATAGAATCAAACAAGGATACCCCACGAAAGAAGCAGCCTGTGGAAAAGGTACCATTTGTGCCTCGAGTCGCTTGCAAGTATTGGGAAGGAGGGTATTGTGCGAATGTAAGTATCAACATTTCATATTTTAGGAAGCATATTAGTTCAATTGGACTAGGATTTTAATTCCCTTCTTTTAAATTAGGGCAATAAGTGCACATTTTTGCACGCTGGAGAACAAAAGGTGTCGAGCAAAAGAGATCCAATAAATACCTTGTGTCGCCATTTCATAACTGGATCTTGTCGAAAAGGTGATCTCTGCCCATTTTCACATGTAAGTATTTCTTGGCATTTTGATGCAGTTCAAGTATCATTTCTTATTGATTGTAATTGTACGATTGTAGAATACCAAGTTAGAGGCATGCAGACATTTCCACGTCAAGGGTATATGCCTTACTGGTGATGATTGTCCGTTCGCGCACGAGGATGCCACTCCCGAGGCTTTGTCGGCTATGAAGAACAAGAATACGCCATGCCGATTTTATCACTTAAAAGGCTACTGCACATCCGGTGACGATTGTCTATATTCTCACGAAAGCCAATCTGACAACCGATTGTCACAACTGAAAGAATCAGAGACATGTAAATACTTTCTTAATGGGAATTGCCTTGCTGGCGACGAATGCCTTTTCTCCCACGATGTAAATAGCACCCAAAACGCGCCTCCGGAGCCTGAGTATACCAAAGCAACATCTGTTCCCCAAGCTTCCTTGGCCAATTTCCAATTGAAGCTGGAGTAACAGAAAAATACGAACATTTCACTATAGACAATATTTGTAGCAGTATAGGACAAAAAGCACTTTTTTTCTAAACACTTTGTAGTATGATCTTCCATTATAGAATTTTCCGAAACATAAATCAGTGTATGGAGTTGGAGCACCAAATGGTATCGGAAATGTACATTCGGTTTCAATAACTCATGAGATACAACTTGTATCAAGTATAGTCCGCTCGAGATAATATTCTGGTCGTTATGTACCCTCGAATCGTTCTCTATATATAAACTTTGGTAATGAGCTTGGGTGGTCTAACATAAATATCCTTCAGTGTTCGCTCCTCATGTCGTAGTGGATCATTGTGTTGTATGGCAAATTCGTTATCAAAATGACCCAAGCTCAACTTTAATACTAGTTCGTGCGCGAATTGAATTCATACACATCATGTCCGCTCAACAAATACTAATATCTACCATTCTATCGATCCTGTCAACACCTGATCTCTCTCCACACATTATACACAAAGTCTAGTTTACAACTTTTGAAATTTGTATTTTGATTTTAAAGCATGCTTACAACTATATGCTATTGCAATGACATTGTATGCAACCGCTTATTGTTGTTGCTCACGACGGCCACGGCCTACAATATACAATTGTTAGAAATATATATTTTTTCTACGACACTGAAGCATACAGAGAATAACAAGGACTTACCGAGACCACCACGGAACTCTGGCTTGAATTCACCAGAGGCTCCCTCCTTGCGGCGGTAGTCATCGCGCTCGCGACGGAAACCTTCACGGCCCTCACCAGCTAATAAATCAGAGTTGTTAGTAACGATAAAATTCAGTGAATGACAGATTTCAAATAATGTAACTTACCAGGACGACGAGGAGCAGCGGGACGAGCAGCCTTCTTGAGGGTGGCGGGGACGATCTCAGTGGGAAGGTGCAAGTCTAAGGAATGGAAGCAGTATATTAACAATCGACGTTTTGAATTCAACTAATGTCCTCTCTTCTCATATACTTACACTCGCGGAGGTAGTCAATACCCTCGTTGGTAAGAGAGTAGTAGTAGTATTGCCAAGAGAACTGAGTCTTGACATAACCGCGGGAGGTCAAGGATTGCATAGCCTTGATGACCTGCAAGTTAGGGACATCAATGTCCTGGTGCTTGGGGAGGTTGTAGTCCTTGGGGGCGACCAAAACACCGTCTATGTACAAAGAACCGAATTAAAACACTGTCATTCCCAAAAAAAAAAAAAAGGTCCAGCGCTGATTGCTCGGTTGTCTTACCCTTGAAAAGAGCCTCGTAGATAGCCTTTCTGTTCTCCTTGGAAATAAGCATACTGGGCTATTTAAGAAACGTGAAGTGTTGAATTAGCAATGGGTTTGATAAATTCAAAAGGTCACATAGGTGCATCGACAATGGCCAGCCAATCTCAGTATTGAATGTGTAAATTCGAATCGCAATGACTTTGTAACCGAACTATCATTACTGGATGACTTGATGTGGTAGACTGGATTGCTGTCATGGTCGATATTTGACGCTGATGGATCACCATGGATGGATGGATGCTACACACCTGAGGTGGGATGAAAAAAGAGAAGGCTTATTGGGATTCACTGCCCACACCTCTAATATGGAATTGCCCGCACAGAATCTGAAATTGATGACGACAAAAAAATAATTTTGTGGCGAAATTCAATACTATGAAAATTTTAGGGAGGTCACAGACCAAATGCCATAATGGGTGTAAGGGTGTATTTCGAGATTTTGTAACTAATATAATGAATGTTTGCGTTGACTGAAGTGTTCATTCATTTGATGTATGCAATATATACTCGTTGAAATAAGTAGAACAACAAAGGCTAACGATATTGTCCATAAATTAAAAGTTAATTTACTATTCATTGATAGCTGGAAAAATGTGACAAGCGAGTGTCAAAATGCTACGGATATATACAGTGGAAGATGATTGAAAAATGGCGTAAAATCTAACGAAAAATGAAAACAGGTGCTATATAAACATTCCACTTCAAAGAAAAGGTCGTTGGCTATAATTTTGGTACTGGTGGGGACTCGTAAGAATGATGGGTCTTCGCCTTACTCGGCCAGATCGCCTCACATCATCATAAAATTGTCTCTTGACAGCCATAGCGGCGGACGCATCAGAATCATTGTCAGATGATATGTACTCTAAGGATAGATAGTCGAGATTCTGCAAATCTTTATCCCAGTTGATCACTAGTGTGGAAGAATAGCCACATATCACCTCCGGCGTAATCCAATCGTGATATCCAATATCCCAATATTGCAACATCCTTAATCCCTTTGACAATACGGATAAAGCTCCATAGCCATCTTCCTTCTGAAGTGTACCAGCCATGGATAATGATGTCAAATGTGGTAGTGTGGTTACAATCAGCTCAGATGTAGCAAGTCCTGGAAAATGCGGTCGAAAGAACGAGATTTCCAGCGATGTTAGGTGTGCGAGTTTGGAAGTAATGTTCCATTGTTTCGAAATGTCGATAACAGGATTGATTAAGCGAGTTACTCGATATATGCTAGCAAATCGCCCATCATCGTATTTGTCGGAGATAGATGATACAGTTGCGCTTTCGTCTAGTTCATCATCATCTAGCTCTTCCCATGTCTCCTTGCTTTCTTTCACTGGCTGGATATATTTCGTTTCTAGTTTCCAGAATGTGCGGTAGAACAGATCTAGGGAGAGCGTGCAATTCTCTAAGCACAAATCATTCAAGTCGAGAACTCCCATCATCTTGAGAATTCTGTCGTTTACACCTCCGAGCTCAGCGATAGCATGTAACAAAAGCTCTTTCAGGTGAATAGGGGTTCTGGGTATAGTTCTTGCCAGACGTGCTTCTTGTGCGTCGCTGTAGATAATTTGATACGCCACGGTGTATGTGCAGATCTCACTAAGAGATATGACTCCAGTGCGCACCTTACGTCGTCTCTTGATTCTCTCTGTAATGTTCTGCTTTTCATGAACTGCGGTATTTTTAGCATTCATAGCTGTGATCCATGACCTTGGTGCTTGAGGTCCTGGGACCATTCTATTCGTACCTTGACTAGCATTAGGAGGGCGTATCTCGGGTAGAGGAGTCCCAGATTCGAAGTTATAGAAGGGGTGGATATCTTGCAGCTGGGTTGGCCGCCGTACTTCCCTTTGCTGATTAAGCCGATTTCTTGCATTTTCCAGTCGAAGTTGCTGCAGTCGCGCAGTTACTGACAACCCATCGACCACATCACTCGAACTATCATGTGGAGCGTGATTGGAAAGAGTATTTGAAGGATGTTGCTGTGGAAGCGAGTGTTTGGAGTATTGATGCTTGACCTTTGCTTTGGGCTTCACCATGCTCAAACTCGAGAACGTTTTGAGACACGACCAGTATATAAAAATAGTCACAGACTTACCCGGTAAAACATTGAACCATGCGATGATTCATTGCTCGCGATGTATGTAAAAAGTATAAATAAGAGGTATTCCAATTGAAAAAATTATCCCGACTTTTAAAAAAATGGCGACCTTCTCTAACAAAACTTTCAACAGCAATCTTGTAAGTACAACATATTCTTTACCCGTTTAGATACTACTTTTAAAACACTAACTGTTGCCTCCCGTATGATCAGTATGCCGAGTTTCGCCCAATATACAACAAAGCGACTTACAACTTGATCTACAACTATCACGCTGAAAAGGGCGGTCAATTTGAGGTTGCTGTCGATGTTGCTACTGGAACTGGCCAGGTGGCCTCTAACTTGGCAGACAAATTCAAGCAAGTTCACGGGACCGATCTATCTGCAAGAGTAAGAATAATTTCTTTTAAACATCGCTAAAGCGTGATGGACGCGCTGTCTAAAATAATGTGCACCGTTCAGATGTTGGAGTCAGGCATAAAGAAGGATAACGTTGATTACCAAGCTTGCCCTGCTGAAAGTCTTCCTTTTGCAGATGCAAGCGTTGACGTGATTACGACCTTTGAGGCTATGCATTATTTCGATCTAGATCGCTTCTTTAAAGAAGTCAAACGAGTGCTTAAGCCCAAAGGCACCATTGCAATCTTGGTTTACAATCTTCCAATAATCAAAGATGAACCAGAGATGAATACACGTTTCGATAAGCTTGTTTCTGAAACACTTGCTGACTCTTGGAGTGAGTATCTATACTTTTCATCGATAGGATGAGTGAGACCGAATTAACCCAAAGACATGTTGCATCAGATAAGGGCATGGATTCGGTCAATGCTTTATACAGCGACATTCACATTGTGTGTATTCATTTAAAGGTATTAACCGGTGGCATCCAGTAACTAACACTCGATAAATATAGCCATTCCAAGACATACAGCGATGGTTCAGTCCGGCAGCTGCAGATGTTCAAAAGGTCGGTAGAGTTACGGCGGAGCCGATTCTGGAACAAAAGATGAGCTTGAATCAGTTTAGGCAATATTGCAAAACGTGGAGCAGCTATGTCAGATATCTCGAAAAGCATTCAGATGATCCTATAGATGAAATGATTGAAGACTTTGGTAAAATAGCCAAGGTTGACGACCTTGACAGCTACTGTATCACGCCACAGTGGGCCGCCACCTTGATTTTAGGTACCAGCCAATAGTAGCTTGGTAATTTGAATCTTTTCCTTGCCACTGAATACCCATTCTGCGACAGACATAGTAACTACCATTCTATGAAATATTTATCACAAAACAAAGTACGAAAAATCGAATAAAAATAATACATTCGTTATTGCAACGAATAAAAAAAAATGCCCCTCTATTACCCTAAGAACATAACAACGTGGTAAATGAACAAGGGACAAGACCTTAGAAACAGACGAAATAACTCAAAACATTCATGAGAGGTCTGCATCCTCCAAAAATCGATACGAAAACCTATAAGAGAAAAAAATAAAAAGGAAGTGCTATGAGCAATTACATTCCTCTTCAAAGGCAACTAATCAACATATAAACACTCACCGGAAATCACTCTTTTTCCTCTGACACCATGCACCTTCATAGTCAAAATATACATATGTGCCCTGCTCATACTCTTCCGTTATAACACTTGGTTCTTCGTGTCGTTGGAACCATGTAAGATACTTCTTATGAAATCTCCATGACTGCTTTTTCAACTCTCGTGCAGCAAGGTACCTATGGCATTGGCTTAGCAAGAAGCAACACAATGAAATTTGAGTCTTGCTATAAACAACTCACTGTTGATATGTGCCTTGTTGGTAGTAGAAGATAAAGAAGAGAGTGTCCGTATCAAACTTTTCGAATATCGCCGGATTATCAAAAACTGCTAACGGCTGCTGTGGATAATAACTTGGCGTTGGATAAGGGTTCTTTGGTTGGTAATACTTTGGTCTATCAGAATCCGTCACATCAGGTACAAACTGATAGCTAGTGTCCAGCATTTGATGCGTATACAGTTTGTCATCTCGTTTTTGTGCTAAATGGTTGCGCCTTAGTATTAGTGTTGTGCATGTCCATAGCCACCATTCCCACTAACTAACCTTTGTCTTTGACCGCTTGGAAAGCAGATACCAAATCTGACAGTGCCGAAGGAAATTTTGTTTCTATAGCATTTAGCGGTTGCTCGTTTGGCGGTGGCGATGTATAATCTATAGACTGACTCTGCACACAATAATGATTTAAATACCTTGATTGCATTCATAAAGCATAACATAACATTATTTACCTGAGATTCAGCAGCGTTAGACTTCGTAGATGTAGACGTAGCAGATGATGGTGTTGGAGGCGCCGGTGCCTTATCCTGTGCTTCAGATACTGGTGGGTGAGTGTTGGAAGCTTCTGGTGTATCTGACGTTGCGGTTTTCGCATTATCTGCAACAACCTTTGGTGGCTCTATCCAAGCAGACTGTATTGGTGGTGGTGCTGGTATTGGCTCTGCATGTTTCAAGTTTGTATTTGATTTCGTCGGTTAGTGAACACTCATACAAAAGCTGAGACATTCGTCCTGATCTGTTCCAAGTATTGCAGATCTTACCCTTCTTATGTGCGTCGGATGAATCGTTATGAGCCGCACTAGCTGCAGCTTGTGCGTATCGTATAGTTGGAGTCACGGCATGCGCTGGTTCAGGCGCTTTTGTGCTTGTAGGTGTCGTTGGTGACTTCGCTTGAACAGGCTCTGTTTCTGTTGTTTGTTGTGGAGACTCTTCCGTCGCTAGATAGAGTAAGAGGTAAGATGGATTGATGTAAACACACGTATGAGAAAAAAATAAAAATATGCAAAACATACCTTCGTCCGTCTGTACATCAGCTATGAAGAACATTGACGCAAATGTTAGTATTGATGAACGCTAGGACAAGGAAAGAAATAATGAATAGCGTACCTTTTGTTGCTATAGGACTGGATGCTGGCTTAGACACCTACAAAAGTAAGAGAGAAAAGACAGAAATTTAGAAAACCACCATTCATTGAATAAGACCAAGCAGCCAAACATACTTCTTCATCTTTGCTTGTACGTTTCACAACTGGCTTGGGCTCTTCCTTCTTTTCTACTGTGTCTTTAAAATCAAAAGAGTTAGTAAATAATGAACCACATCATCACCATACAAATTGACACATACCTTCATCGTTATATGATTCATCCTGTGCTATCGCATACTGCTCCTCCTCTTCCTCTAGATTCAGGTCGTCATAAATGTACTCGTCTTCTTCAAAATCAGGTTCCTGTGATGGTAATAGTTACAAATATAAACACAAAATAGGCAATCATACGATGGTCGTGGAAAGAAAAGTATATACCTGATTTGATTCGACATAATATTTTACGTCTTCTTGAATTGCAAGAACCTATGTATGGTATAGCTGAGTATATCTCCCTAGTACGTGGGTAATGCACTGTCGGTTATACATACCTGATCGGTTTCGAGCCGAGAGTTTTGTAAAAGTCGAAGTGTCAGCTCCAAACGATTCATATGCCATTTATATCGTTCCATGCAGTTCTCCAGATTCTTTATCCTTTCCATTTTTGCGTGATCTTTCTTCTTTCTCGCACCGCCTTGTAACGTTTCCAATTCTGCTTCTCGCATTTCCAGCTGTCGGGCAATTTCATCAACCATGGATGATACCCAGTCGCATGTTTCCATCTTCTCCTTCTCCTTAGGATCCATTCGTGACATCTGCATAAGACCTTCCTTGGAGAATGCCTTTGTTTTCATTTCCTTTTCAATAGCTTTGAAACGCTCCATTTGCTGCTCTATGAGTTTTCGATTATCCATGAGCGCTCGTTTGTCTTTGATTTCACTTGATTGTAACCACGATTTGATCTGATCTCGCAATCGCTGCAGCTTCTTGATTTCTTTTTTGAGATCTGATTCGTACTTTTCTTTTTGGTTGATATTAGGTGCACTTTCCAATTTGTCTACCATGGAATCAAAGGTCTCTACCCCTTCTGAGACCTTTTTGAGCACTCGGTCAATTTCCGCTATGTGTCATGAGAGAGAAATGGTTCAGTCAATTAGCAAGTTGATGGAAAATACATGGCAAGTTGAAGTGAATGCCGGCTAAATGTTGGCTTTCGCAAGTTCTCTGAGTCAATTATTGGACAATGACGGTAGTTCCACCCTGTTTGTTTCCTGTGGGGTAGTCCCGTGCATGCCATGCTGCCACATACTCCCAGTTTGATCGATACACACTGTCCAAGCAATCCATCGTTGCATTGTTCGCTCCAACCCATTCCCGTAAAGTATAAACTATGCATAATGTAAACATACTTTGTAATTTTTTCATCGCCATTTTGATAGCGATATGATATCACCTTCCAGTTTGGAGTAGTTATAAAGGAAAAAGGATATCACCAGTGTTCTTTCTCTCGATGAAACGGCTTCCCGCCCGTAAACAGGTGGTCACGTGCATTTGAGTAACTTTGGGACGCTGCTGTGCATTTTACAAATTTGGCTTTTTTCTGCAACGCTCCCCTTATACCACACAATCTGTTTGCCTAGCTTGACTAGTCGTAAGAAGGATAAAAAAGGACAGCAATCCTATTGAAAAACTCTCCTTTGACTGACTTACTTTCCATTTGCCACATATTCAAACATTTTTACAATTGTTTCCTATGACAAGTAAGAAATCGGAATATGATAGTGACATTTTCGACAAGGAAGAAGGAGAGATCGCTAGCGACGATGAATCCATGTCAAGAAATGCCACTCCGTTAACTCCTATCAAGCGACAGCGATCACGCGACCACTCGAACGACAGCCGATCTAAATCTGTCAAGCTCGATGTCCGGTCGCCCAGCAACAAAAGTCACTCGCATGAAAGATATCGTAGACAAAGTCCACAGAGAAGACATGACTCGAGCCGCGACCGTGATCGTGATCGCGATCATTATAGATCGGGACGATGGCCTTCCGATAGAGATGCTGATGCAGCAGCTACGGTTGGTTCCAAACAACAGCATAGCAACCCTTCAAAACCTAGAGAATCCAATCACGACAGAGCGAATAGCTCACCCATGGATATTGACACAAAAGCAATTCAAAAAAGGTATGTACATATAATATTGTCGAAACCACGTATTTATGTATTTTACATGTTATCTAACTTATCTCACCTTGCAACTCTAGTCCGACAGCAGCGCAAGATAACGGTGATGACATTGACCTTAGAGACGAAGATGAAATCAGGGCGGAGGAGGAAAGGCTTATAGAAGAGAGACGTAAACGACGCCAAGCCATATTACAAAAGTATCAAGTTAAAACAATACAAAATGTTACTCAGAATCACGATCGGGCATCCCTCTTGTCTGATAATGATAGTAATATAGGTAAGAGAGTATATTGTTTAGCTTACATGGAATTTATATCTAATAATTTTAACAAATCTACCTCATATTTAGAATCTGAAATCAACTCACGTCAATCCACTCCTCAGTTTGATTTAGCAAAGGAAGAGCAGTTGGGTCGTACAGGTAGCGCTGTTTCTACGCCCGGTTTATCCGCATCCGAAGAAGACACAAACATTGGTGCACAGCCAAGTGAATCCGAATCACCACACCACATATCAGCAGCAGATTACAACCCTTCTATGGACAGGATTGCCGACAATGAACGTCAGCTAGGTGCCGTGACCCATAAATCAAATCACGATATCGAACTTTTGAAGCAGAAAGACAAGCAGGAATCCGTGATCGGCGGGTCATCTAGTCATAGTGATAGTATGTTTGCAGCAGATTACAGTGAAAAGTTGGAAAGTGTAGCCCAGGCAAAGGCTGTAGAACCAGAAAACAAAGAGTACGACATGTTTGCAGATGATGGTGATGACATGTTTGCTCCGGCCGATGCTCCACTGAAGCCAAAGGTCAACCCCACCGTTGCTGCCGTGCCTGTTGCCGCAGGTCAAAACCCTTCTCTCATAGATAACTGGGATGATCCAGAAGGCTATTATAGTAAGTTCAAAGCGACTATTTAACGACGATAGCTTTGTAGTAATCTAATTATTGACCGTTATCCAGGCGCAATCATTGGAGAAACATTGAGCGACCGGTATCATGTCCATGCCAACTTGGGACGAGGTGTATTCAGCTCTGTTGTCAAGGCGAAGGACACACAAAAGGACAATACCGATGTTGCGGTCAAGATTATTCGTAATAACGAGACTATGTGAGTGACTTCAATTAGTTGATTCATCTTGTTATATAAATGCTAATATATTTTTTCTTCTTGATCCTATTTATAGGTACAAAGCTGGTCTCAAAGAACTGAACATTTTGAAGAAGCTTATGGATGCAGATCCTGAAGACAAGAAACACATCATTCGACTCCATAGAAGTTTCGAATACAGGAATCATTTATGTCTTGTGTTTGAAAGTCTAAGGTAAATTTGGCCAACTATCTAGAGTTTGGTGTTATATGTCATTACTCACCACGCAAATTTACAGTATGAACTTGCGCGAAGTCCTGAAACGGTATGGCAAGGATGTAGGAATCAATATCAAGGCAGTTCGCGTTTACGCCCAACAGCTGTTCCTAGCACTGTCGTTACTGAAGAAGTGTAATATTCTGCACGCTGATATTAAACCTGACAATATCTTGGTGACTGAGTCAAAAAACACCCTAAAGCTATGTGATTTAGGTTCTGCCTCCAATGCGGAAGACAATGATATCACCCCATACTTAGTTTCAAGATTCTACCGTGCTCCTGAAATTAGTAAGTTAAATATGCTTGGGCTGCAATAACAGAGAACACTACTATGAATGATATTGACGCTTGTTAAATAGTTTTAGGTCTTCCATATGATGCTGCGATTGATGTTTGGTCGGTCGGTTGCACTTTGTATGAACTCTACACTGGCAAGATCCTCTATCCTGGTCGAAGCAATAACCAGATGCTGAAGCATATCATGGACGTCAAGGGAAGATTTTCAGCAAAAATGCTACGAAAAGGTCAATTCACCGAACAACATTTTGATGACCAGTACAACTTTCTTTCGCAAGAAATTGATAAGTTGACAAACAAGGTTAGGATTTTGTACGTAGCTGAATTGCTACACTGCTGTTTACTAAATACACACCTTTATTATATATGCAGGAGGTCACCAAAAAGATGGTAATTGTCAAGCCTGTCAAGGATTTGAAATCTAGGCTGGCACCAGGATCCAAAGCGTCTACCGAAGAGATCCGGCTGATAGGTGCCTTCACTGATCTGCTTGAGAAAGCTCTTCATTTAAATCCTGAAAAGCGTCTTACACCCAAGGAAGCTTTAAGTCATCCTTTTATTACTGGAAAACTCACAGTATAGTCTATGCATGTAGCAATAATACCTTTACACTTGTACATTCCAAAGATCGAGTAAAAACATGTAGATTATTCTCAGTAACTTGTTGCGGACTTGAGATACCTCTACAGTGAGGAGCCTTGTACCTTCAATGCAATGATAGTAGAGAGAGCAGGACATTACAGAGCACCACCACAATCAATGGAAGATTGTAATTAGAAACTTTCATGAATTACTAAATAAATTTCAAATATTGAGGGACCATTATTAGACTGGCTCAAACTAAGGCTATACCTAGAATCGAACTACATATGTACTGTGTCCAGTTCGCACAGGATGGGTACCAACAGGAACACCGTGTTCTCTAGCTTCTACCATTGTACCATTACCAGCAAATATTGCTACGTGCTCGTTACATTGATCGGCATCTGTACCGTAAAATATAAAGTCACCGATGTCGATAGAATTAAACGGCAATTTCTGCCCACGAGTGTCGTTGAATTGGTCGCATGTGTAATGAGCAAGAGATATACCTTTCGCCTGGAAAAGTGCATATTTTGTCAAACCACTGCAATCGTAGCCGATCACATTGGTGTCATTGTAACCTGATGGGGAACAGCAGATACCATCGGTTGGGCCATTGTTATCACCTCCACCCCAGGAATACTATGAACAGGTGTCATTAATCATGCCATTATATCCAAAAATATTATAGACTTACCACAATGCCATTTTGAGTTTGGGCTTTGGCAACAATATCAGCACCAGTACCTCTGCTAGTCGAGATATTACATACCTAATTATATGGTGCATCAGTACACTATTAACATTGCAATTATTTCCAGCACACCACTCACCGGAATATTTGGATCTAGTCCAGAGTATCCAGTCTTAACATAGTAGTCCGAGAAATAGTAGGTACCATCTTTTATTATTGCATATTTGTCAGTCTCTCTGGAAGAGTTTTGAAATTAGGTTTGATCACTCACCATAATCCCATACATTGCTTCCATATAAAGTGTCGCCTATTGCCTGGCATTTAACTGGCGAAGACGACATTTAGCGATAAGTACATCTTCAAAGTAAAACTATAAATATTTTTTTCATACCATCAATGCAATCTCCAGTTAGATAGACGTTAGCGGTTCGAGTAGCGTTTGCAGTTGGCGCGCTCCGACCGTCAAGATCAGTTTCTGCAGTGATACAAGCCCTTATAGTGGTAATATGGACACTAATCGCAGCAACAGTAACAAATAGCCTTTTGAATATGGGCATATTGGATGCTGGAATAAAGAACCTCCATTGTAGCCATGCTGGATTTATATTTTAGAGTATGTACGGACTAGCGTTGCTACAAAGACTATACTCTGGATTCTACTGCGTGTGTACTGTACATATTAGGCAGGATTTCATTAATCAATAAGGTCCGTTTTCCATGCATGCATTCTGAGCAAATCTTACCCACTACTATTCTAACTCATTCAAGTAATCGTGGCATCCTTACCAGTTCGTGTTACGACAGTTTGAATTAACATGGATATTTATATATCTGTGCTGGTACGATGAACTAACTGCTTATCTCCTGCCAACTTTGAGAACAAGCTACAGACCATTGTCGACAATAGTAATCTCACAGTGAATTAATTTTATTCAATTTGTTACAGTTTAACAAATGCATCACCAATATATCGAATATTCAATGTGTATGAATATTGTTAACTGCGCAATACAAAGAAAGTTCTTGCTGCGCAATTTCATGCCGGTGTGACCATCTTTTAATTGAGAGTTACTATGATGCAAAATAGTTAGCGGTTCTGCTATGTTACATTTGCGTCCAGGGGATGCTTAGCTTTACCTAGTTAAAGTAATGTTTTTGCGGTGGTTCAGGACCGCTAATCTCCAAGAATTGGATGTAGATATTCTGGCCGAGAGAGATTGCATAGTTGACTCTGAGCAATTCTGGCAATGTTCTGAGTTGCCATGATGTCCCGATGAAAATAGCACTGACACTTTGGACAGTAAAGTCGCCGCAAAGTGACCTGGCCGACAAAATCCTCACATCTTGGGCATGTCTTCGAGGTGTAGAACTCGTCGACACCGACTACCAAATATCCCAAACTTCGCAGCTAATAAGAAAGCATTTAGATGCTGGTTATGCGCTGCAAATATATCTTTTCAGTTACCTTGTTGATAAAATGATGTCCAAATGAGGTGTGCAATGATGAAAGCTTGGTATGGGTGTTGAAATCCCCAAGACCCACCGCAAAGAGGACTTGTTCATCGCTATCTCTTTCTTTGCCGATGTGACCACCAATCATCTTTAGCAGTGCATTTGTGGCCACGTCAAACTCGCCTCGGCGAGACCTCTTTCCATCGGCTATCAATTGCTTGAACTTTCTAGTCCGATAAAAGTTGCGAAGTTCACCATATTTGGAAATCCAAGTCTGCACAAGAGTTTCAGCAGCAGAAAATGAATGGTTTTTGATGGAGCCAATGGCGTTTTCTGCCATGCAGACAGCACTTGGCTTTTCTTTCTCCATGATTGTGCGAAGTTTCAGGGTTGGCTGGTACAAGGCTATTCGCTTTATGGTCAGATTTCGAAGCGTGGCTGCTGTATTGGTAGGTAGGTTGATGGCGCAAGCTGCGGCCGTGACAACTTCACCGAGATCAATTCCAACGACAGTGACTTTGCGGGGATCCTGATATATTTCTGTAATGGCTTTGGTATTGCAGAAGACATCCTCGACAGATGGCAAAAGTGAGTCGATTCCGATTGCTGTTTCTTTTTGGATTTTTCTCCTTGCTTGCTTGTGTCAAAGGGCACTAGCTGAAGCTCATGACCATTAGTTTTGATCGTGCCGCTTAGCAGATATCGCTTATGCGAAGAAACATCCAGTACATCGGTGGTCGCCTATATCCATACTTATGTTTTTTCTTGGTTTCATCCAGTTCATCCTTGGTAAGCCGGAACACGACCGTGGATGTCAAGACACCTTTCTTAAGTAGAACAGCATTCCTGAGGTCCTTCTTGTTTGCGTTCATCGACTGCAATCCAAAAGCGCCGCACAGGATGTTATTCATATCACCAACCTCATAGAGGGCATCCAGTAGACCTTCCTTGGTGATGTCAATGAAACTGTCCTTGGAACCCGACAATGGGGTCAGTGCAAAACGAGCTGACTCAGGTAGTAATTTGTTGGTGAAATAAAATCTGGATATATCATCCATCCTTTCAGAGTTACAGAATGGTAATTTGATATCTGTTCCATACTCAAGGACCTTAAATTACAGAAGCAGTCAGTTGCTGCCATTTAAGGCTATACAGAAAGTGAACACCAAACTACCTTTTCCTCCAACTGTGGCAAGCGTCCTTTGAAATGCGAAGCTAGTTCCGTATCAACAACTTGACTGAGCATTGCTAGTGTTCTGCCGAGTGTGAGCTTTCCAAATACGGTGTCAAGGTTCTGATACTCGAGTTTTTCGGCTTCGTAGCATCGCATCAACAATTGAAAAGCAATTTTCGCCATTTGTATTGCGGTATCAGAATCCACCTTGGCAACTTGTAACAGATTGCAGATGATTTGGTCAAAGTCCATTGATTCCTTGTTTCCACTCAGAATACAGCGGAGGAGATTCTGCAAATAGGCCTTTCCGCCATCTTTACAGTAGACTAAGGAAGTAAGAAGTATCGTACGAGCCTTGTTGCACAGATAATCCAAGTAAGGGTAGCATTCCATCACGTAAGCTATTAACAAACTTGTTGCCATTTGTGCTAATTTCTTGGAATCGTTCATTATTCTCGCCATTGACTGTATTGTATTTAGTACCTTCTCTTGTATTTTGCTGTTGGGTATCGCTCGGCGAATATTGGTGGCGACATTGCCGACATTTAGTGTGACAGTGGGATGTTTCCTTTTCGAATTCAAGTGCAAGCTTGCGCGATTCATTCATCTTTCGCTTTTTCACTGGTTCCTCTACCATATCTTCTTCTGACAAACCTGGCGCATTGTCCAGTTTGCGTTTTGAACGGCCGGATTGCTCAGCCTTCGCCTTCTTCTTCTTCTTCTTCTTCTTCTTCTTCTTCTCCTTCTTGTGCTTCTTATTTCCCAGAGTATCGGGCTTGGCCTTGTACATTTTATAAGCAGATGGTATTTGCGATGCTTTCTTAAACTCCGAGAACTCTTTGAACGTATATCGTAACCCATCCTCATTAGGGTGGGTTGCGATTCCATCAGCGTTTATCCTCTTCCGTTCTAGTGGCCGACATTTGTTGAATTGCCATTTACGCTGAAAGCGTATGTCAGTGGTGAAGCTATCATAAACCTTGGTTAATATAATTCAGGTGATTACCTGATGTTATATCTGTTTTCTTACCCTTTGGCATCCTTTGCGGACTTTTGTTGTTGTTGTTGCAACTGCTTTATTTTGAGCAACTTTGATTTCATGGTATTTTGATGGAACAATGGTTGCTTTTCAGAGGTTTCGACAACGGCATCTACAAGTTCTTGCTTTTTAGTGCCGAAAATCTTGTAGGCCTTTGAAAAGGCAGCCTTTTCCTGATTCTTTGCCTTCACACGATCAAGCTCAAGATAGCAAGTCAGAATATCTTTGAAAGTGTCTTGCATAATATTTTTGACTAGGGTACAGTTGGTTGCTATTCCAAGCCCTGTGATGTTTGGGTCATAATCGTTGCCACTGACAACGCCAACACAGGTCCATTGTGGCGATGTCATGTTCAAAAGCTCCAGTATATCTGATTTCTTATAAAACAAATACCCTTGCTTAGCCGGTCTTAAGATGTGGTGAATATTTTCGTAAAAGAGCAGATCCGAATCACCGCTGACAACAACTGCGTTTGCTGTTAAGTCAAGGCTACCGATGTGAACATCAGCCTCACCATCACATTGAACAATGGACCAGCCATCGTCTTTAGCAGTTTCGAATATTTCTTGCATCATGTTGGGTGTGAGTTCGAAGGCACGACGAGCTGAACGGAAAATTGCGTCTATATGACTTCCGGATATTCGTCTTCCTTGAGCCGCTTTTTCCTCGGCTATTCGCAATAATCTCTCTGTTGTTTTCTGATCCTTTTCTTTTGTCTGTTGACGTTTTTCGGACGTACATTTCTTCTCTTTGGTTCTTCTACTATCAATATACATCGACGAAATGTTTTTCGGTAAGGTGGCATTAAGATGATTTATTAAAAAGTCTGGTTGCCATGGAGATATCATGTCGGAAGAAGTTGGTAAGGATCGTTGGGTAAAATGAGCCTAAGAGGTCCACATGAATTGTAATGGGATCTTTAAACAGAGAGCTTAAAGAATCAATTTTTTCGACAAATGACGGGGTCAGTCCTCTTTTCTTTAGGAATAAATGTGTTCCTTTTACACACATATGAAAAGCTTAAGTGATGAGGGGAGAAATATAAAGGGCGTAAAGTATACAAATGGACGAAGGTGAAGAAATAAGAGAGATTCGAACAGCTACTGATTCAGCGTGATTGATCGGTATCAATGCTCAAAACGGTGTCTGACAACATTTTGTTGTCGGCATCCTTTTTGTCTTTGTGACTAGCGACTCAATGGCTTTAGAGAAATTTGTGTACGATTATGGTCTCAAGATGTAGCATCCAGGATGTCAAAGCATAATAGTCAACGTTAGATTCAATTAATCCACAGTTGTTGTTGGATATGTAGGCGAGAAAATGCTCGTTCTTGTTCCAACGCGATCCTTACCACCGTCGCCCTTTCATCATTTACCTTTCTCTTTTTGGATGTTGATACAGCTTACGGTTTCCTCAAATATATATCTATAACCCCCGCTTGTGATATTGCGCCCAAAATGGTGATTGCCATACCTTTGGCCGTCGGCACGATGCTCTTGGCTGGTGTCCCTTTTCGAGAATGGCCATAATTCCGTTGAGTATGGAGATTGAATCCTGCCACATCGATATATACGCAGTTTTTACCATAATCCAGTTCTGGAATCGCTTGCCATTCTTCAATTCTTTCCTTTCGCTGTTTGAGGACACGGTCACTACTTCTTGCAGCTGGTAATTTTGTAGTTTTTTGAGTGTCAATTTGCACTTTTCAAACAAGTGCCTATGTAACGCGGATATTGATATCGATAACTCGCGGAACTTCGCATAGGTTTCTTCTGATGTCCGATAACACGGCTGTTGGTTGCTCATCAACATAGTCTACTAGGAACCGGGAATGTGCCTCTGTTAGCTTGACTTGACGACCTGTTCCCAGCTTTCTGCCACTTACCGGTAAACGTCGCTCCTCGTCATTATTGTACCTTTTGATGTAATGTTGCGCTGTCCTGATGTTAATCCCTGTCAAAAGCGCGGCCTCTTTCGCAGTCTTACCCTGCTCAATCACGTAGTCAAACAATTGTTCGATTTGATGCGCAGTGTACGTCTGTAAGGTCCTCTTGCTTCCCGTTGAGGCAACTTCTCTTTGGAAGTCTCACTGGTTACAGTGAGTGTAACAACTTCCGTTGGTGGCATATGTCGCGATACGACAATATCAATATCCATGAGAGTTCTCAACGGTACAAGGCAAGTGTAAATGACTGCTCCCTCCTCCTGCATGTCCATCGGTTGACTTACATCTACTTCATCGACCGATGTCCCCACATCACACATGTTCACTTGCCATAATATTATTGTGTCTCCTGCTGTGTGCTCACTTTAATGGGTCGTTTTCTTATCGCACTTATTCAATTTTCTGCAAAACTCTAATGTACGCTTGGAGCCGACCGGCGAAAAATACAACAACATGCTGATGCGAAATCTAGCTCACGGCGGCGTAAATAAAGTAGATTGCCTGCGCAGAACTTTTTTGGAAATCCGGTAGAGGTTTGCGGCTGGTCACAATCCCCAATATGTGAGAATCTAGGGTATACAATTAACGGGAATATTCTGGTGAAAAGGTCAGTAACAGGATGATGATCAATAAATTTGGTATTCAACAATGGTACAGATATGGAAATCCTGCCAGAAGAAATCGAAAGCAGTTTTCCATATAACACACTAGGCTGATTAGGTTGATCTGACGGTAATCCTGGTCATCTTTATCAATCCATGCTCGACGAGCGTTAGCGAGGTTGAATTCCAAGGTTCAATAACAAATATCTAATGTTGTTTCGGTGATCATATTTATTTGGACATTGGTGATCCTTTTGATTGATGTTAGCTACTGAATTTTGATCGACACGATTTGCTGGCGTTTCAATGTTGAAAAGGGCTTACATTCGAACACATTGGAAGAGCATTGTCAGGACACTATTTTATCACTTCCGCAGCTCAATAGTGGACTCCTTTTGATCAATAAATTATATTCACTGATAGTGAAATTCTCTAGAACTTTTTCATAATTAACAATACGTCAATTTGTATATAAGAGAGAGGATAGATATTACAATCAGTACGAAGATGGTGTTTGTCAAATCCAACTTGTGAAACCAGTTGGAAGTGAAGAATATTTTTTTGCCTTCAAAGATTGCCCGTATTCCTCTCACTTTGGCAGCCCATTTCTTTCTGTCGCAAATTCGTTCACAGTTCACACTATCTACTGAACGATGCCACAAAATGATATTATTCGATTTTGTTTCTTCCTCAGTGCGTTTCCATAACGGTTTATCTTTATGTTAAATTCACCAAGCACTTCCAAATCTCGACTTAGCTTCTCTCGTACGCACAACCGGTTCTAACCGATTGCATTGTTTCCTTTGGTACAATAATCCAAACTACCTTGAACCAAAGAAAATCCGAGCCCATCATACAGTTTACTGGAAGTTGATTCGAACGACTCCACTAGGATTACAAGGAAGACGCGTACATATTGTAAATCTGCTATGCCATTCATGAATGACATAGTCCAAATCAGATATCTAGCTTCAAGGATGCTCTTAAGTAGTCTCAAACTGAAGAGAGAAAATATTTAATGTCGAACGAAAAAGATAACAACGCTGCATCGTAGGTTTGGGATACCAATGTTTTGATAATTTGACTTAATTGGAAGATCTTTAGTTCTGGTGGAACTTGATCTACCGAACAGCTTAGTGGATCTGACGATCTGTAATAGGATGCGACGCTGAGCATTTGGATTACCCACCCCCCCCCCACTCCCACAGTTATCTTGTATTTCATTTTTTAAGGTAACACAGTTTCTCTTTGTGTGGCTCTCTGTTGATACTTTACACGACGATTGCCACTAATCAGCTTTTTGGAGTGAGAAAATGGGCCTACTACATAGCTAAACAACATCAGCAAACCGCATCAGCTTATAAAAGGCAGTCTAATATCAAACTTCATGAAGTCAGATCGAATGCGACTAAACGTTTCGCTAAGAACCTGCTGAGTGCAACTAAATTCGCAATTAATGCTATGATCATTATGAAGATCCCAACGGTAACCGCACTGAGTGAATTTGAGTTAGGGAAAGTTGCTTCAGTAGTATATGGTCAGCTTGCACAAGGTGCTGTCGTTGCATGTTTTTCTGTACTCCTCACGAGAGCTGCTGAAGAGCGACCTATTAGAACTCTTGCTGAGGGCCCTTTATCTTCTATATCAAGCATACGATGGTTGTGGAAATATCGTGGAGGCAAATCTAATGCCAAACCTCAAATGGTTCAGATAGAGATCAATGAGGATTATGACCCCAAACTCTCTATCAAACATCTAGTTTATGCTGCTCTTCCGGGATTACCATCATAATTTCATCATTCATACTATACTTGCTATGTTCTCTCGATGATCGGAAATGGGCCGCAAGCGTCAGCATTTCTGGTATTGCATCAGAAATTTTACGGTTATTGGCAATATGGCTTGCGACAACCTCTATGAAGACTAAAGGAGATCCTATAAGTAACGCTAACCTAATGCTCTTCCTGAATTTTAACCTAAAACTAAGGTGCAACCTTTTATTGAATGGCGTCCCAATTCTGCTCTACGAGCCCTACGTAAATTTTCGGAATTTACAGATTCCAGTCAGACCGTACTAGGTCGATTCGATGGCCATTATACATTTACATGGTATTGGGGAGATCCGAATATCGCTATAATGTCTCTGTTTCTCTTTTGTATAGCTTCAATTTTGATAATATTTTCGGCTGGAGTGCTCATTGCTAGCGGGGATACTTCAATGACGGCTGGTTCTCTTGGCACCCTACTTTGTCTTACTGCTGGCGGCTTTTTTTAGACCTCTCCTTTCAAAGAAGCATTTGTTACAAGACCAATATGTCGACTTAAAATCAGCTACACGACTTGCAAAAGTTATAGCAGATATTCTGGGTCCAAATCAACATCCTTTGATGAGACCTAAAATGATGAAATTCTTACTGGGCAGCTTGATAAACGACGCTAGTGTAGTCATAATGGATAATAGATCTTACCAAAGTTTCAATGTCGAACTAGGATCGACAATCGACATGCACAATGTGTTTTACAGATCAAGAATTTATATCTTCTCAATAAAAATCAGAAAGATTTTAACACAATCTATGCATCCAGTTCACGAAGCGTAATGACCTTAGATGCCAGTTCAGCGCTTGAGCTGCTGAATCGTAATTCAAAGTGCACTGATGCTCGCTTGAATTCGATTTATCAATCCAATGTGTAAAATTGAACTGCAATGAACAAGTTAATATTGTATTGTCGTTCTCTATTTTATATGTTAATGGTAATGTCCCTGCAAACGAGTGAACTTCTCGTGAGGTAAAAATGAAGTTTTTTATTCATGTCTTCTGTTGTTCTTTTATATTTTCTTAAAGTGACTGATTATACAAAATTACTCTGAACGTGACTATTCTAAAGAGGTGTCCAAGATGACTCCGAACAGGTCGAAGTCACATTGGACGATCGTCGTAAAAGTTAGGCCGACAGTATACTAGGTGAAGGCAATTCGATGTTACAGATGAACGTTTCATTTGGAGCTGTCAAAACTTTGGTTGAGTTACCATCGGAGTATTAAAATATGGAATATTCCCAAAAAGTGATTTCTGCCAGATTCGAACTGGCGACCGTCTGTGTGTTAGACAGACGTGATAACCGACTACACCAAGAAATCCTAATCTGTAGTGAGAGCCAGCTGAGAGATATTTACTCTCACTGACCACTCTTAATACAGAATAGACAACCCTCACCTCTGTGACTTCCTTCTTAACCATTTATCACCATGACTGTTTCCCACAATAAACGATGGACTTCTTTTCCATTTTATTATTAATTCTACGGTAGGCTAATTCAGGGCATATATTAATAATTTTAATTATTCTTATATCCATCAGAGTGATTGTTTCAGTCCGGTCACTCTTGATTATAGCTCTCCCACTGCTACGTTTCTTTTACTATTGTTATTCTTGTAATCAACCTGCCACCTACATCACTGTCAGTAGTGATGCACTCGTGTAATGCAGAGGATTGGTGACGTCGTCTCTCCATATTTCTATTTATTTATTTATATATTACCAATATTATTATCTCGTTGTGTGAGCCACTTGTGGCGTTTCCATTGTGTAAGGCGATTGCCTATAAATTGTCCTGAGTATTCGGACTCTAGATAAACATCTCTCTTTTCTCTACTTCTCTGACTTGTGACTCTGAATACAGATACTATCCCTTTTGACGTGAAATCAACTCATCCATACACTACAAGTCATAACAGTAGTGTCAGATACTAACTCGATGCCTTTTATTCACTGTTTTGTTACAACTATTTAACTAGTTTATGACGGAAGTAGCTTCCGTACTTTTATCTTGTGATAGAACAGGTGTATTGACACTTGATCTCGGCAACGATTCGGTTGTACCCATAGTTCTACTTTTCTTTCTTCTACTCCGTCTTTGTGCCCCCGGAGCGAACTTCCGTTTGGATGTTTCCACCTAAAGTTGTGGCTCGTATTACCGGAGGTGAGAAAACTTTGTGGTAGTCAATTACAACCTCGTCTTCATCTAGGTTCCCTACCATTCGTTCTTGAGCCTTCTGCTCGTTCGTGGAACTGTCCTCGACAGTAGGAAAGACAGCCTATAAATAGATGAGAGAAATGATTTGTTTCGATTCCTATCCTCTGTGCATTCATTAAAGTGGAACTAATTTCTATCGTTTAGTTTGTCTGGAAACAACATTCAAGCCTTTCTCTTAAGAAATGCTTCTGTAGATTTGAATGAATTAAATAAAACTTTACTTCTTTTTACAATCGTACCTATTGTACTGTGCTCAAGTCGCTCTTTGTTAGTAAAAGCCTTTCTCACAAGTATCTTGTTTTATTCGTTACTTACCGAGGTCTACGCTGTAGCTAGTACATATTGTAAATTTTATGCGAAGAGATGATGTAACTTCTGGTACTTGAGATATACTTCGTTTGTTCTCCTCGTTTATCTCTTATAACACGTGGTATTGTCAGTAAAGGCCGAGGGATGCGAACCGCCTTGCATTCATGGATTTCGTTTCTCTTTATATACTTTTGGAATTTATTCTACTTTCTATTAATAACCATGTAATATGGATTAGGATTGTCTTCAGACTATTAGTTGCTTTCCATGAACCTCCTCGTTTAGTGAACCTGCCTTCCGATGTTTTGCCAGAAGCACCTGCATCAGGAAGTCAGTTATTAATTTTGTTGGAGAAATTAAAGTCCTCTCAAGTTGCGAAACTCATGTCTCGCTGGCGGTTGGACCACAACATCAGCAGAAATGGCGGTTTTTTCGTCAGTTCGAATTGCCGTGGGATCAGCTTCTGTTGCATCGATGTATTAGCGTACTTTCAAAGACAGTTTGTGGTGAGCTCTTCATTGGCATGGTCATCTCTGGTACGGATGATGAGGTGCACGGGATTATACCCATGCCATTTTTGACGGTACAGCAACAATGTCAGCCCGCTTTATTTGGTTTGCATAAACCAACGAGATCTCAAGATGACTTGTGTGTCGTCGAGTTCCAAGTATCCTGGGATACGATTTTCCGCACTCAGTTGGGGAGGGAGGAGGAAGATCAGGTTGCCGTGGATATGTGTGCAGAATTTGGAGAATCAGAGCATGAGCACCGACATAGTAGAGCTGGTATGTGAGAACATCAACGTCGTATAGCAGCTGCATGATTACAACAGCACCATTGTTGCACCGCAGTAGATTCTTGCGGTCTTTAGTTAACGACTGTATCTCCTACTATCTGAATCGCGCACATATTCCGCATCAATTCTGTTCAAAAGGATTGATGATTGTGGTGTTTCTATGGCTATGCATCTCCATACCGGAGAACGGAGCCTTCGTAGTAACCGAAGGCAATAGCAGGCTGTGACTAGTGGTACCGGAAAGTTCTAACCCTGTTCATCAAAATGCATCATTTTGCGACATTAATAGCGCCTGATGCTCATTACCTTATAGGACATCGAATAATCTTTTCATGCCGGAATAGTCACTTGAATCATTTCTACATTCGATTAATTTCAATGTCAGCAGTAATGAGCGAAAGTAAGATAATGTGCTCTAAAGGTCGTTGGATGGAATTTGTGTCATAGTTTATTACCGCTTAGAATTCTGTTACGAAATGAGTCGAAATCCAGAACAAAATTAAACGTGAAAGACTGCAATTTCACATAGAATAGAAATAAATGTAGTGGAAAACGTTAATCAAATTCGGTCGTACTGCTATCATCCTAAGAAACTTATTATCTATAATCCAGAGCCACTCTCATACCATATCACACAGACCTAAGAATATGTAAGCAAACTCTGTTATCTTTGATTGACAGTATATTGTACAGTAGATTGGAGCTTAGAATGGGACGTCTAAAACAAATACTACAATCACTTCATGATTATCTATTAATATGTAGCATCATCTGTGATATAGTAATAGTGAAGTAGGTTATTCTGGAACCAAAAATCCTACCAGACAAGCGTCCAACATAAATTCGAAGTTTACCCAAGAGTGAGTAAGCACTGCCAAGCAATTTCATAGTTAGCCGGTGACAATATCATATCACAATTGAACTCAAAGTGGTGCTTACTGAATAATTTGGTACCGTCTCTTCCCGCTATCCGCACAATATCTTTGACGCCTATTAACAACCGAATTGATAAACAGGTTCGTACTTCTCAAAAACGGATATGGTGCAGACTTCCTTACCTCCAGGGTGAAACTTAACATATGGTGTCAAGTTGTATACTTTACCATTGAGTGCCGTCCATGCGTCTTCTTCCGTTCGATGTTCTTTGATATCTGCTAATGTAAAGCGGCCGAGCTGTGGAACACCCTATGATGATGGTGGCCGGAAAAAAAATGGTTGAGACTATAGTCAAGCAAAGGTATCGAGTGGAGGAAGGCTAGTCTCTTACCCTAAGATCTTTGCCTGAACTCTTCAATCGTGCCCAATCTAGTGACGAATGGCCGGGTTCTAGAATAACCTTCTGCCTTCGCTTTGGCTGTTTGGTTGCTGCCGCCACTAATCGTTGTGGTCCATTTCGGGAAGGAAACTCTGGGACATCAGTAGTTTTAGCTGTATGTATATTGAATGCAATTAGATTACAATATTTCGTATAAATAGTACAACGTTCAGATTAAATATACCATCAGTATCAGATAATGTCATGGTAGGGGCGAGATTTTTACTGTTGGGTATATCATCATTGGCCATTATGGATCGTCAGGCGGGGGGGGGGAAAAAGTATTTTAAAACCGCACGGAACCCAGGGGACTCATTACTTTATTACAGCTCAAGTTTGAACATAGCCTTCCTATTAATATATACTCCCCATTCCATACAATAGTAATTGAGAAATATCTCTTCAAGTAGAAACTTTTGTACTCATGGCTGAAACATCGCAACTATTTGTCAGTCCTAGCCAACAGGACATCAATGGACTTGTCACTATGTACACCATTTCTGTCACAGTCATTGCCGCATCAGAGCTAACGAGAAGGTGGGTTTAGAAATCATTTGATTGCTCGATAGACTATCTACATGGTTCCAAGAGTCGTAAAAGAAACATGAAATGCAAATGGTTCCGATGACTGACCGTAAAAATGATTTAGGATATGTGGTGTTCCAAGTCAAATTACTCGCAAAATCATTCATATTAGTGCGGGATTGTGTGTCTTGTTACTCATACCGCTGTTTGATCACTGGCAATACGCAATCATACCCCATAGTAGCTTCATTATAGTTAATGCTGCTGTGCGATACTGGAAAATTCTCAAAAGCATGGAGCCTCCCAATGGTAATTCTATCTCAATTGCATGTAGTGTGAAAAACGTATCCTGATTTGTTTCACTAGGCAAATCGTGGGGAACAGTGTACTTCTGTATCAGTGTACCTGTTCTGTTTTTTCTCATATGTGCCGAAACATTCAACGATGGTTTAAAGTGGACAATTCCGCAGTATGTATACTTGACAGGTATCATGGGCATGACTCTCGGTGACGCTTTTGCTGCCATCATTGGCGAAAGTTTTGGTAAAAGGAAGCACTACGTACTCGTTGACCAGGAGTCCGACGCTATCTCATCCAAGACGTATGAAGGATCAGCTGCTTGTTTTGTTACCATCTTTATAGGAACACTGATGATTGGATGGATATGTTCTGTTGATGCATGGGCAGACGCTTTTCTTTGCGCCGCAGTTGGAACTTTCTTCGAAGCGATATCCCCATGGGGTACTGATAACCTCACCGTACCATTTAGTATCTGTAGTGTTATATATGCAGTTAGAATGTGAACATTTTGTGCTTGCTCATAATATATGTATTATTTAATGTCAATGGTTTCTTCATTTACAAGTGTTAATACAGCTTGCGAGCTAAGCATATGCTACGATTTACTTTCGAAAAGCGCCTTCACATAGTTACGGATCATGTGGATTGCTTAGAACTTTTTGTAGGGCAAGAATTTGCCGCTCATAGTGATCTTGACGCGGTCACCGTTCGGGTCAGGTTCCTGAATTTTAGAATTAGATTAATGCGGCTATGTCACCTCAATTTACACATCACACATATCACTCACCTTATCAACCTTGACCGTGTAATCAATGGCAGACATGATTCCGTCTCCGAACTTCAGTAGAGTAGTTAGCTTTATCAAACACCGATTCGGCCCGCTCATGACAACTGTACCTTTTCGTGGATGACTGCCTTCATAGGATAACCATATACTTGGAGGATCTCATAGAATCGGTACAAAGTTGGATCTGTAGGTGGTATGGACATCAATCTTGGAAAATACGCAGTCTTAGTGAATTAGACAAATCTCGCAACGAATAAAACGTCCTGATACTCACCCACCGCGATCCGGGAAAAAGTCTGGTCCAAGATCATCATTGATATGAGCTTGAGGTATATTAAGAATGGAAGACAGCTTCTCTCCGTCTTCAGGAGTAGGCTTAGCCTTTCAAATTAAGTTAGGAAAGGGCCGAATTTCAATATCTATCATCATCACAAGCATTGTAAACTTACTTGACCATAGAACAAGGCAGCGACCCACACTTCGTCACGTCCCATTTTATTTCCGATCTGCTCAAAACTTAGAAATTCCAGGTTGTTTGATATAGAATGCGTGAGATACATACATAGACGTTGGCGCTTTTACTATAAGAGTACTAACCTCAACTTCTTTTGTCGTTTCGCTTCGAATAAGCGTTTGCTTAGAGGAGAAAGTTTAGCTTGTGCCTATAACACCAGTAAGGAATGTTTGGTAATGTTAAAATGAGAAATGAAGAGAGAATTCTGGACTCACGCTCATTTGTAACAGAATCGGGTGAGAAGAAAGTGGTTTGGGAATAGCCTGACGCCAATTCCTTTACTACTGTTGGTGATTGTGACTGTCTCAAGGCAAAACTCAAAAGTTCCTGCACTGGTTATCTTATCGTAACAAGTCATTATTGTTACAAGTACGCTAGTCGTTTTATTACACTATTGATAATTTACAAGCACCTATTGCATAGCTAAAGTCGATAATCTTCTAGTTTAAGTTTTGTAGCGTCATTGGGATGTCGGACTACAATTCTTGCTTTGATAAGGGTTTCTATGTATGGTGGCCAATACGTCCCTTCCTCCAATCGCAAGTACGCACCAGGCGTCTTATAAGAAGCATTCATTAATTCCTGTGATGCGCATAATTAGTGAAAATTCGGCAGATGGTAGTGAATGTGTAAAGTTAACTTCGCTTACTATGAGTAAATCCTTTAATGAGAATTCAACGTCCATTATTTCAGATGTACCAACAGCGCTCCTCGACGATATCTGAGGATAATGATATGAGATACTTCCTTCCAATATAAACATAATGGATAATACCCATACTTACCCTGACTGATTTTGGAGGATATGTTTCATCCAAGAAATCGTGCAGGTCATTCATGATTTTCCTGTACCTGTCGTTGACTTCATGGTATTCTTCCCGAAGTTTACTGCAATTCAAGCTATCAATAGAATGAACCTAACAGCAAATAGGTGAGAAGGTTATTGAAGGTGCCATACCTGATTGGCGATTCTGTTGAATCTCTTGACGTCTCTACTTCGATAAGTTTTTTCGTCAGTGCATCGCGAACTTCCTGGTGTTCTTGCAAAATTTGTTGTTGTCTTTAACAAATGCGGATCCAATTAATATGGAAGCTGACCTCTCATCTAATGCGGTTACTAATATACCTTGTAAGGTGCTCCTTTGTTTGAGATAACTCTTGCTGTAAGTATGTGTATGCTTTTTCAAGTTCTTCTGTCGTTCCTATCAAGTGTCGCTTGGCCACCAGTTCATGTAGAGTTTCATATCTGTCAACGTTTTCTCGGCTATCCGTAACTGCCAATTACGTTAGTTACGCGATATCATAGTCAACGTGTTTACTCGCCAATGTTTTACCTAATTTTTGTATATCAATCTCTTTTTGAAGCATTTGCTTTTGCCTTTGAATCAATAATAATCGCTGATTTCTTGGTTAAACCATCGACGTCGCGTGTCAATTCAATTATGCTCTAAAAGACAGCAAACTAACCTTGTATTCAAAATCAAGTTGGCGAGTATCGGCAACTTTTCGAGTCAGATTTTGTTCTTTAGCACGTTTTTGGAGCTGAAAATATAGACGAGGTTGGTAATAGCTCGTTTGACCTTGGTGTTGATGTCAACACGTACCTGTTGAAGTTGTAATCGCTTCTGGTTGATCAATTCGACAAGGTTTTCATGACGCTGTTTCTCAGCACTATCAACTGGTCTCGGTATATCATCAATTCTTAGTTTTGCAGCTTCCTTGGTTGCTCGATTCAGAGCATTCTCCAGTAATGATTGCTGAATGCTCATGTGTACGATACACAACAGAGGATTCCCAAAAGTTACAAAAGTTGGAAAATGGGCGACGCACCAGGACCATTGCAAATTTAAATCCCGATCAAAACTGTCCAGCTCATCCTAAAATGCTAGCCATTTGGTTTTGGAATAAAGATCAACCCATATCGTTCAATACATGTATTGTGGAAATTCATTAGTTAATACGTTATATTAAAATGAGAAAGAATATGAACGCCTATGAATGTGGTGATTTTGAAGGAGTCCGTAAACTCTACTGCTAGTGAATTAATTGTGCTCTTTGCAGAGTCGTCCTCAGAGGACTTTTTTGTCTATCCTTCAGGTATTCTCAGTCCTGATATAATAACTGCTACTTAAAACGTGTGCTTGCCTTATTTATATAAGAAAACATATAATAACTGAATGTCAAGATCAGTTTCGATAAAACAAATATGATATATTTTATTTTCCATATTGATAGCTGAATTTTAAGTATTTGCTCTATTTTGAAATTCTATAAGTCGGTTCATCAGTCCCACAAATAATTCAGTGAATGTCCGTCGATCTCTGCTTTCGATTAGGTCAAGTACTATGCTCCGCTTCATTATAATTATGCTATCATGGCTAAGCATTACTTTTGTCTGTATATCAACAAGATATTGATATGGAAACAGCACATGCCATATTGCTACGAATCGATGACTGAATTCTATGCCGTATACCTCGTGATCTCTTGTCGGCCCTTATGAGGATTGCGGTCCTTTCGAGATGTGGGAAGGCTGTATGAGCTTTGTGATCATCTGGATGCTTTCCATTTTGAAATGAGAAGTGCAAATCCATCGATTTAGTCGACGGAGGTTGAAGACGGGGCGTGAGCCAACCTCACTTCACGATTTACCTTAACGTCCCTCTTATATGGCCTGATCGTGCATGGCTTTGAGCGTACCAATGTAAATATTGTAATTTTCCGAAGCTTAGAGGGTCAGGTGAACTGTATAGCTTAGGAAGTAGGAAATATGGAAGACCTCAGAGAACTCGAGAGCATAAAGATGTTCATAGATGTCTAGTGATAGTTGGTTTGCCAGTAATCGGTAAACTAATGTTAGTCGTATACCAAGGTACTGAGAAGTGGAGTGTAGATAATAGTCAGCACATAGCAATATGTAGTATTTGATGTGCATGGAGTCACTGCTGGGATATTGCTTTGAATACAATCCCATTATTTTGAAGAAAGAAATGCAGATATTATTCGTCAGCGAATTGCATGTATATATCAAAGTTATCGCCCTCATCGGATGTGGACGACAAATCTGCCTCGGTACTCATTATTATCTCGACAAGGTCTACAAGAGGTCCAATAATCGACTTCATCCTTGCAATGGTGTTCGCGTTCTCTCCTTGGGTGGAGTCGAAAAGCTGCCCCAGTCATCTTCGTAAATATCATCGCGCGTCATCGTCCAGAACAGACGGAAAGGCTCGATGTCAGAAGACAACTGATACGGTATTTCAGTGCGTAGCTCGTATAATAAGTGAAGCGAATTCATGTACTTTTCAGTCCAGTTGTTGGCACTATTGACATTTCCTGCAGTGTGATATAGACTGGGGTGGTCCAGCCTATAAAATCCTGGATTGGACTTCCATGCATGAACTGCATTTGTGTTCTCAGTGATTATGATTGTATAATAATCATAGCTACCCAATTTTCAAATTAATTGAAACAGCATGCTGTCGGACATCCAATAATGGAGATGATGTTGCCAGAAACAAAAAACGAGTTTGAACCAAAAAACGGCAAAACGGATGAATCACGTGCCGTCACATTGTTGAAAGTTATGTAGCCAATAAAATTACAAGATTCAGTACATGCACCAGGTGGACCTCCTACCATTCGCAATGAAGCTGGGGAAATTCCATAGGCCAACGGGTGAAGTGGCGCAACTTTGATAGAATAAGGAGTTTGAGAGGTGAAATTATCAAAGTGTTTCGTCCTTCTTCTCTTATGGTTCTTGTAATATCTAATCCACACAGTTTTAAATTCAAATCTATATTCAAATGGAATAAGAAGGCTATCAAGCGTCAGCTGGAACAACGGACGAACCACCAGAATGATTATTTATCCTACTTGCCTGAGGAGATCATTTTGACAGTATTTGCGAATCTTGACAGCCCTACCCAATTCATTTGTACAAGCCGGTATTTCGCATCTTTGGGTTGTTCGCCACGATTCATAGCACATTGGATTATCCGACGCTATGGCAAAAGCTGTGCCCTCTACTGCGCTTTGACGAAACACTCTGAAATATGTGACGACAAACTCATTCAGTGCCTAATAGCACTTCAAGTGAATATACCCAGATACCTACTACAGATGCTAATTGAAAATTATCGTGGACCTCGTAGAACATCATTAAAGTCATCTCACTCAAGCCAGTCAAGCGGGAAGCTTTCGGCATTCTCTGATGCTATTGGCTTGCTTCCGTTTTCTGGATACGCAGCGATCATAAATACAGCTTTTGAAAAGTACGGCGATGTGTTTCCTTCAGAAGAAAACGATTTCATGGTAATTACTCGGTTACTTGGAGAGATCCAAAATGGCAATGCGAGCGAAGAGAAACAACAGCAATTGGACCAAATAATCCTGGATAAGCAATTTTCACCACTACCACTGCCAGAACAGATGATGCCGAAATGTCTGTTTAGACTGGCAGTAGAAGATAGCAGGCTATTTAAAAGGATATCACCGGCTTTTTATGTCGACAAACATGCGCGCTTTCGAGTTTGGGAATGGGCAATTTTGGATGCTATTGACAATTCGTTCTCACCCCTCGACAAGATCAGTGCGAGAAAGCTAAAGCAACTAGAATGCATATCAATGTACCTAGAGGAATTACCGCTGGGCGGTATCAAAGAAGAGCGCGAGATTTTCATTCTGGCAATGGTGGGAGTGTTCAAGCGATACCCAAGTGGATATATCTCGTCGTCAGTCATTTACAAAGCATTTCATCTTATTGACAAATACGTCAGGCCTAACTTGGCGGACATGATAGTAAAAGATGATATTGAGATTAATCAGGATATATCTCCGGTTATACAGCAAGGATTTTCCAAGTTTATGGCCGCTAGGATAAAGAACTGAGAGTTTGACAACTGTCTGTCGGACTTGATAATCTCATTACAACAATCGATTTCATACTTAAAAAATAAAAGTTGATTTCAACCCATGCTGTCTGACAGTTCTCGCGTGTTTTCTTTATTGTTACAAATACCGAAATGTCACCTCACACAGTTTATGTATTTCCTACTACCGATTCCCTTTCAGAAGGCTTGAATGACTATGTTCAAAAGTTGTCGCAGCAGGCTATCGCCAGTCATGGAAAGTTCACAGTAGCAGTCTCGGGAGGCTCATTGCCTAAACTGCTTTCCAAGAATCTTGCAAGCAACTCCTCCATCGACTTCTCTAAATGGCATGTCTTCTTCGCTGATGAACGTTGTGTCCCGTTGGATCATTCGGATTCGAATTTCCTCGAAGTCAAGCATCAGCTCTTTGATAAACTCAATGGCAAGATTGACAACTCTAATATCCACGCTATCAACGCTTCAGTTGCCTCAGACCCCGAGAAGTGTGCACAGGATTATGAGCAGCAACTGAAGGATGTTTTTGGTACTGACGCTATACCGCAATTTGATTTGTTGCTTCTTGGAATGGGTATGTACCTTTTTCTCTTTATCTGTCATCGGTAGCTGTGCGCATGAATTGGAAATATAAAAAATGTCTGAACGTTTGCTATGACAACAGGTCCCGATGGTCATACTTGTTCGCTATTCCCTGGACACCCTCTTTTGGATGAAAAGAAGCGTTGGGTCGCTCCTATCTTTGACTCTCCCAAGCCCCCAAAAGAACGCATCACTTTGACCTTCCCTGTTGTTAATAACGCTAAGGAAGTCGCTTTTGTTACCGCTGGTGATGGCAAGAAAGATATGGTTCAGATGATTCAAGAGCAGCCAGAGCTGAATTTGCCCTGCCAACGAGTTCAACCCAAGAGTGGAAAGGTGTTTTGGTTTATTGATGAACCTGCTGGCCAAAAGCTTTCAAAAACTCAAAAGTACAAGCTTTGAATAGATCGAGTTTGAGTTTACTGTAGAATAAACAAGAAGATATGTGGAGTGTTATTTTGTTGTTACAATGATGTGTGGTATGCTGATATCTGTACAGTTTGTGAACAAATAATTATAGCAGTGCGATTTTGTCTACTGTAGTGACGTTGTGGTTAGCGTCGTTTGGAGTTCCATCTTCGATCGTTTTGTGATGAACCCCACTTTTTAGCGAGCAAGCGCGTCTTTTCCGCTGTCAAGCTTCTATCTGGCGGGCATAAGTCAAGTAACATTTGGCGAGCCTCTTCGTCATCCAGCTGAACACATTTGTTGTAAGTTGTTTTCAAATCCGCCAATGCGATTTTTCCGAGTGGTGAGCCTTTGCTAAAGTGGGTGCGAAGGAGATTGAGAGCAGCATCAAGATCGTTACACCTATTGAAGATAATAAAGGGTTAGAATTACCTTATTTTGTCTCTAACCATAGAAATTGACTTCAAAATACCTAGATAATGTGTTCGCCATCAGCAGAATGGCAGCCTTTTGATCCGCCATGGTCCAGCCGAGTTCAGCTTGACTGCTAGCTAGGTTGGTTTGCTTCTTTCTCATGACCGCTTGTGAATCATTTTCATCAAGGTGATACTGTTGTCGCATACCATCCAGCCATTCCTCCCTATCATCCCATACCTTGTATGCAAACTCAATGTTTTTGGTACGATAGCAGTGGTCCAGAACATGCTTGAAGGTGTATCCATTGTGAGTGATGTTAAATTTATCAAACATGTCCTGATAGATGTTTACGACTTCATCCGCTTTGTGGTGAGCTATATGTACTCCAAGATAGGCGTTCAAGACTGATGAACTAATGTTTGTGTTTTCTTGAGCATATGAAAAGATGGCTTGAACTTCAGATAGCAGCTCCTTGCGGTTGGCAGGAAGCTGTGGGGACAATGGAGTTCCATCAGTCGGCACCAAAGAATTTTGCAGTTCTTCATTGACTACACGGAAATCAGCGTTGCGCTTTGGAGGACGATAGTTGGCATAAGTCCAAAGTAAACTGCTGTAAGTTCTATCGTCCGGTGCCATTTGATGTTGCGTGTCTGGTTCGCGAGCCTTCTTCAACATCAGTCTATAAATGTCTCTAGCTCTAGTCAAGTCCTTATTTTTTGCGCACCCATGCATCAACGTATTATAGGTAATACGATCTGGTTCAAAACCATGAACTTCTTGCATTTGCTTGAGTAGATTAAATGCTTCCTGATAGTAGTCAGTCCGTACCACACACGCATTGATCAAAGTATTGAAAGTGACATCTGTCGGGTATAATCCACGATTTGGCATTTCCTCAAACAAATTCAATGCGCGTTCTACTTCATCGTTCTGCAGAGGGATTAGCGACGTAGTTAACATCTTGTATAAAATAGTGAATCATACCTTAGCACAAGCGTGTATCATAAGTGAGTAGGTGACTTCATCCGGTTTATGATATTTGAGTTGCATTTCATCAAAGATATCCCAAGCCTTTGAGATATTGTTTAATCGTAGGCATCCTGCAATCAATTTCGCAAAGATTGGCTAAGGAGATCTTCGTAGTTAGTATGCATATATTATCAAGCATTGAACAGAAGATACATAGCATACCTCAGGTGGAACCAAACCAGCAGACTTCATTTTTTCAAACAGTACAAATGCATCATCGATTCGGTTACCATTAACAAAGGATTTCACCAAGGCACCAAAGGTGTAGACATCAGGGACGGCTCCCGCTAAATTCAGGATGTTTGAATATTAGTATAGTAACAATTTTCAGGATCAGTACATCAAACCTTACATTCTCTAAGAGATTTGTAAACTTTGATAGCATTTTCCGAGTCGTTCACATTTGCATATGCGTCAATGACATGGTTGAATGATCGCGTAGTAGGCTGTATACCATATGTCTAAAACATCGCATGTGTTTGCAATGGTTTAGTATCTTTCATAACGAAAAAGTTGTATATAAGGAAACTCACCGGCATAAGATCTAAAAGCTTCTCTGCCTCGTTGTATCGGTTTGTAACGGCCTGCGTATCAATTGCATTTAGCATATGTATCTCACATTCCGTCCTCAGTCCTTATACGGTTCCTTACATTAGCGTACAGCAACTGATCAAAATCTTTGGCAGTCATTGTTGCATTATTATGACTATTAAGAGCATCTTGAATGTTATCTGTTTGAATAAGGCTACTTGTTTCCGAAGAGGTTGAGGAGTCGCTCGTGTTCCCCTGTGCTATTGCCTTAGCCGTTAACGGCCGTGTATCCAAAAATTTGACTCGCAGATTCTCAATATAATCAGGGCTGATTTTAGGCTGCATTACAGACTGTCGTTCAGACGCTGCAGTGAGTTCTGAGTAGATTTGTGAAAGTTCTTCTTCGGATAGGTGATCATCAGCAGTTGTTTTGAACTTTTAAAGTTGGTCAGGATTAAACTCTCGGGGTCACATATCATGGGCTACTGACTTACTGATTTTTCATTTGCCAGCTTTTCTTCAATTAACTTTATCTCCTGCTCCAGCTCTCTATTTCTCTGCTCTATGGTCTCCTTCCTAAAGTGCATGGTGTCAGTTAGGTGGATTCAAACGTACCTCCGCATTTACTAAAAACATACTTTGGAAAGCGAGCAAATGCACCAGCATGAAATTGTTTGGAAAGTAAAGGTCTCACCAGAGTGATGCTTCTGGTTAATCTAAACATCGCTGCTACTATGGTTGACTTCTCTTCCTGTTGAAATTTACTAGCGATCTTGTCTTCACAGATCTTTTCCAACTTCTCGACTTTTTCCAGGTCCGTGGTCACAATAGCAGTCACTCAGTTTTCTTGTGCTTTGCAATTGCTTTGTTGCTTGAAAAAACAGACCGCAGTTGATGTGTAATATTTTTGTGAAAAGAATTGCTTCTCCAACTGCTGTAATTCATAGATGGATTCTTTCCAATAATGAATATTATATTGAAACAATAAAGTTTATTTAATCTATAGCACAGACCTTGGAACCAATTATCCTGACGATCACTCAAAATTCACTACCTTCGATTTCTAAACCATATACCTGTTTGACTATTCCTATATCTACCGCTAAGATTTTTTCAACCCAATTAATCACTCTTTAGACTAATTATCGGCATGTTATTCATCATTGAGACCAAGCATTGCTGATGCCAGATTGTTAGAAATGTGTCACTCTAAGCTTTACCACGGTTCCTGTTATCTGACATTTTTCGTAACGAGCTGTAGTCTTACTGGAAATTCAAGCGTAGACAAAAAATAATACACTTTCAGGTTAGGTACTATCAGGCATTTTGCACTTGCAGGCGTCAGTCCAATGCTTTGAGAGAAAGACTTCCAATTTCAGAACAAAAGTAATCGATACAACTCTATGGACATGTTTCAATTATAGGTCACCGTCCATGGCAGGTAGAACTCGAGTCACCGTTTTGCGTTGACTTAATAACAAGGTTGTAATCATCTACCATATTAAAATGTTAAAGGTAAATAGATTTACAGCTTTATTCGTGCGTGTTTCAGTAAGCATTTTGTGAGAACGAACGAGCAAAGGATTGTAATTTTGCAACCAGGTTGGATGGACTATCCCACATAACGCAATTGAAACAGCGCACCTTTTTTTTTTTTTTTTACCAAACCATTATTTAGTCATTCGCATCGCATGAAATTATCCTTTCCTTCCCTTGTCTTTACCATGAAACCAGCCCCTACCAATTCTGAGATTGCAGATCAAGCTTTGAGAGCAAACCAAGCAGCTATAATCAACGAAGAGAAGAAATGTAATATAGCCAGCTCTTTCGACGGTTTGGAGTTAGATCAAGCGCAGCTGTTCGACAAAGTAGACCAAGGAAACTGGTCTTGGGAGGAAAATGGCAGTGAAAAATATCAAGAATGTAGGCATACATAACGGAAGTTTCTGTGAAGAACAACTCGTAAACGGCGCTTAACTACCTTGTTACAGGTCTTGCAGATGAGAGTATTCTCCCTGACTTGCCAGAAGAGACACCAAAGCCAACTTTCAAAGGAGGGGAACAAATTGGATTGCAGGACGCAGACCTGATTGATGCCAATTCCAGTGCATGAAAGGTCGTTTAATGAGCAGCGTCAGTTCTTATCGACTATATCAATATTAGTTAACTGAATGGAAAAGAGGAAATTCTGATCCGAATGCATCATGTACTTGTGAGTGCAATCTGGCTATCAATTCGAAGCACTATTTGCCACGTTGGCGTATTGGAAAAAATTAATAATAAATTGGTTAACCCGATAAGCAACAGTTATCCAACAATTTATGAATTAGTAACAACGACAACTGCAGAAAACTAGGTTGGGGAGTTGTTGAAACGATTGAATCATATACAAGGTATACAATGACTAGAGTAGTATAAGTTTTAGCGACCTCTTCTTGTATCTAGTACTTGTCCTTCGTCATCTATAAGTTGATCATCATCTTCAACCAGAAGGATCCTTCCGCGTCCTCCAGATGAAAATCCTGCACCCCATGCGAAACCATCTTCATCGAAGCCAGCAGAGAGGTCAAATCCATCGCCACCAATCATGCTTAGTACTACAGGCAGTAGAACGAGACCGTGAAGAGCTCCTGTCACCACAATGGCAAGGTCTAACAATAGAGAGAATGAGACAGGTTAATCGTCAATTATTAGCTCAAATTAAAGGCCACCCTTCTTACTTACACATTCGGAAGTAATACACTTCAAAGATCTTTGACTTTGTAAATGCCAAAACTAAGATACCAGCAAACTTTGTCAAGGTGATACCAGAAAAGACCTACAAAATGTCGAATGCTAAGTGACAAATGTAATAATAAGGCTATACAGTCAAATGCAATGCTTACGGAGCTTCCAACATCAATCAAGCTCTTGGTGGCTCGTTCGTATCTTGATCCAGTGCTTGCTGAAAACGCTCGAGCAACATGACAGCAGAATTCAACACTGATACCAACACAAATTACCAGATTAACCAAGCTTACGGCATTTAGGCTAACTCCCCATAATGTCATGATGCCAATGACGTTGACAAGGATCATGATAACCATAATCATGACAATTAGAGCAGACCGGAGGCTTCCAAGGATCGCTGCGGTAACAAGGAAAATAGATACGATTGCTAGTCCAAGCACCTCAACGGCCATACTGACAATGTAGGTGTATTGCTCAAAGAAGACATAGAAGAGTGAGTATGGGAAGACCTCGATTCCATGTTCTAGGCTGATATCCTCGGCTATGCGTCTTGCGGATGCATAAGCTGCAATAAAGTCCTCTTGACTTCGAAGCGGCGTATGGAATGTTCGGAAGTGGGATGTTTTGATGTTGGTATGGGCAGAGTCAAGTACGACAGCGTCAGCATAGGCAGCTTTTCCTCCAAGTGGGCAGTCTTCACTAGGGTACTGATTGATCCACAGGTCAAAGTAATTCAAAAATTCTTTGCCCACAGGTAGGGAGCTCATGTCGATTGACCAGTCAGGCTTGCAATCCTCGCAGTCATCCTCATCATCCCATTCACCACAGAGGGCGGGTAAAGTATTTATGGCAAGAGGATTAGATGGTGCACGTTTAACAGGTGTTATCTTTTCTTCGAGCGCTCGTCTCTTCTTCTTGAGCCTACAGCATTCTACATCCGGATTGAGCCAGTGAAGAAGGTCGTCTAACCAGTTGCTCGTTGGCTCTGCAATATACGACACAGCTGGCCGCTTACGCTCTTGCTCCAACACGTTGGCGAGTGAATGCTCGTGACAGGTAGAAAATCTTCCACAAATTTTGAGTTGATCTTCGCGTTCTGTAACATTAGCATCCTTGACTACAAAGTAAACCGGTGGGCCGACTTCGAAATATGCATCAAGGTCGTTGAAGTATTGGACTAGGTAGGAATCAGTGGGAAGGGCAATTCGTTGGTTCAGACCAAGCGGTAGTTGAGGGAGAAGTGCTACGCTGAACGTGAATAATCCCAGAAATATAATGCAAATGCCATAGCGAACATTATAATGCAAAATAAAAGGCGTATAGTATTTTCGAGTGAGGGTTTGAAGTAAACCTTCCTTTTCTTCCGTGTGTGGTGCAGAGACTTGGATGCATGGAACGCAATCGACTCGATCAGCCTAAGGGTAGAAAGTCAGTGTCAAATTGCGACTGTGTTTGCCAAGCCCTTGTTCAATATACAAACCTCAGCACGATGGGCATCCAGTACCATACAAGAGATGAAACATGTTACTTGAAGTACAAAGTCAATAAAAACAGCAAGGGCGGCAACAATGGCAAAGCTGCTGACCGCTGGCATAGTGACAACGGCGCCAAGACCGAACGCCAGGGTTTCACTGATCGAGCTAAGCAAAATGCTTGGACCCATCTTGCCCAATGTCTTGGCGGCTCTTTCTTCAATTGTTTCATCAATATCGGCATTTTGTTTCCTTCTCTCAAATTCGTGGCAAAGAATAAAAATATTGTCCACACCAACAGCCAGAACCAGGAATGGAATAACCTCTGCAATGATCAGTGTAATTTTCTTGCCAGTAAACGAGAAGATACCAACGGATGCCATAACGGAGAAGATCACAATAAGAATGCCACAAATGCCCAAACTAAACTTTGAATCGACTAGCATTCGTCGAACATTCACAGAAGAGAAGCGTCCCAGGGCGATCGATGCGTATATGAACATTACTACATAACTGATGACGACCGTTCGGGCATCCGTGTTACTTGACTCGTTCAATTCAGTTTCCAGTGAGCTCTGTAAGTAACATACATATTAGTAAAATAATACGCCGTTAAATAATACTGTTGTCGTTATAGATTACCTCAGTTGAATAGCTAACTCGAACATCTTTCCATTCAGGACGAGATTCCAAATTTATAAGTATTCTTCGAAGCAGAGACTTTTCCCATTCCTCTGCCATCTTGATCTTTTCGTCTTCAACATAGTTATTCAAGACAAAGGTAACAATCATTGCCTTAGATGTCAGATATTGATTGTTATGGTAGCCACCTAGAATCATCTGCGGCTTCAGAGGTTGCTGGAAGTCAGGTAAGCACAAAGACGGTTGCGCTGCACAATCCTGCAGGTACTCTTTATACGAATCTGGATCAAAGTTATCCACATCGCCCTGCCAATAGCCCGTCACTGATTGAACAATACAAGCATCACCAGTAGGTTTGAGACAGAGATCATCCAAGGTGTAGCTGTTAGGTTCTGATTTCATAGTTTTGATCTCCTTTTCCACATCGAACAGCGATAGCAGATGGTCCGGCGTGATGACAGATGAATTGTCGTCTGAAGACTCATCGATGAAAAATATCTGGGTGGTACGATAAAAAGGTGAAAAGTTTTCGTCAAAGTACTGCTTCTGTGCCAAAGCCTCGGATGTTGGGGATACCCAGAGGTTGATAGGATTACGCTCAACACGGAAGCACGACCACCCAGCCGAACAAATGGTTACCATAATCAGTCCGGTAAATATTGTCGCCCATGGATGCTGCGCACAGAATAAGCCCTGTCTGAAAAACCAATTCTGGAGCACCGAGTTCAACCAGTACTTTCGAGGAGTATGATCAGGATCCATCAAGGTGTCGTCTTCCTGATCTGCCAAGGCAACTCTTTCGTATAGACCTCGATTTTCGTTATCTTGAAGCCATTGGCGCTTGATAATTTTAAAAAGCCATTTCGGATCCCATCCATTCCTCAAGGATGCTACGAACAGTATGCAGCAAGCCAAAAACACATAAACCAATAGCAGACTGAAACTCCAACATCGAAGAACACCAACGTAGCATGTTGGCTGTTCAGAGCGAGTGGGTGGAAGCGTTGGGCAAGTTGCTTCACAGTCAACACAGGAACATCGATAGCGCGTGTCGGTATCATTACAGTGTCGCCCTTCTTCGTTGTAGCGAACAAGGCCGTCTCGAGGGACATGCTTGTCGACTGGCGGAAAATCAATTTGGAAAGGGCTACCAAGAAGTGGGCGTTCCTTGCCCATATAGCTGACCATATCATGCCAATTATCAGCTCCTCCGCCAATGAAGTCGATAGCGTAACCATTACTTGAGCCAAACTTGATATCTTTGCAGCTGTTAAAAAAGTCGTTTCCGAATCCATCGTCTACCCAAAAGTCGAGCTGAGTTACAATATCTTTGCCCGATGAAGAAGACTTTTGAATAGACGTAACGTTGACGAATGATGACTGGTCAGGAGAGCAAGTAAAAGAACAGAAAAATTGCAAAAAATTGGACCAACACGCTGGACATGCGGAGATAATACGTTCAGCTTTCTTTACTTGGTCCACCAAGTCGACCAATTGACTTTCATCACAGCATACTTTGGACTCGGTAAAATTTGGCCCGCATGTATCCACTAGTAGTTTCCGGAAGGAGTCTGTCTCGGGTTCTATGGCTGGTCCATTATACGGGCAGTTAAGTTGAACGAACCCTTTGGAGCCGCACTGGCCCCTCATTGCACAGTAGCCTTCTTTGTGAATGGAGGTTATTGGCTCAAGGGCATGGGAGAAGTTGAAGAGGAAGAGAAATATTAATATAGTAGAGGTAATGAATCTTGACCATTCCCGCATTTATGGAATCGAATTGGTGAGGGTTGGAAGAGTCGAAGTGATAATGTGCGTCGTGGTGTGGTCATTTGGGCGAGTCATCAGCCAATGACAGCTCATGAAATTTCCCAATATGGATCGGACCGTCTGCCATCCAGTCCATAAATCTATTCTGTGCGGGCTCTACTTAATATTCAAACGTAATAAAGCTCTTTATAATCTTGTATTTACGGTTCTTTCGCAGTTTCAAGTTTTGTTATGGATTATGTCGATAGATTCCACTTCGTTTCTGAGGCAATCGGACTGACGTTATCATTTGCAAACGGAAAGTGATACAGCAAAGCCAGCTGAGACACACCGTGCGAAGACGTAACAGTCACCCTTGGCATTGAGGTCAGCCTCGTTGATTGAAGCTGTGCCTTCTAAAAAGTCCGTCCTTCGTGAAAGAAGGCATCATTTATACAGTAATGTGTGGAAGACAAGATACCTTCTTTGGTTATCAGATGATAGAACTCAGTGCACAGTTAAATATCAAGTCTACCTTCAGTCTACCTCAATCTCCGTTGCGTCCCATCATATGCTTCCTTCATTTGGCATTAGGCCAAAGTTCCATCCTTTCTACAGTATTAAGTTTTGTTTTATTCTTTTTAACAAGTGAATAGCCTGTCTTATTTTAAGTGTGCCATTTTTCTATGATTTATTTGGTGATGTATCCTTGTTCAGCAAGGGAAGTCTTCAAAGCATCCACAACTTTATCTATGTGATGACGGCCAGGCTCAGTGACAGAAATACCCATGTGACTAGAAATTTTCTCTCATTGTTAAAATTGATTTTGGACGTGGTGATAATCCGGTAAAGAATAAATAATAGACTTACCCAACGCGGAAGTATTGAGAACCAATCTGCTCGTGCAAGCCTCCAGCAATTTGAACGCCTTTATTTGCCATGGATGAAATAAGCTCAGGTCCTTGAACGCCTTTAGGGTAATAGACGGCTGTCATACCGTTGGCAGCACCTTGAGCAGAAACTGCAAGCTGCTTGAGACCCATATCTGTTATGAACTTCTTGAAATCTTGAGAAGCCTTGGCATGTTTTTCAAATCTAACTTCCATTGGCTCGGAAGTGATATGCTTAAGCGATGCATTCAAGGCGTAGATCAATTGAACTGCTGGGGTAGCGAAATATGATGGTTTGCGAGATTCATAAGCTTGCATCACTATAAGGTAATAATGATTAATACAAACGAAACATAAATCCAATATACTGTTCAAAATGACCCCTACCAGGTAACCATCGCTGCCAGTTACTGAAGTAACTAGCAATAGGAGACTTTCTGTCGTGGAAAGTTTTCAAAGCTCTCTGACTGGCAATGACAATAGAAAGACCAGGAGGGACACCGAGACCCTTTTGAGAACCAGTGATCACAACATCAAGATCCCATTCATCGAAACGAATCTCTTCTGAACCGACGGAGCATACACCATCAACAACCACCAGTGTGTTGGGAGACACACGTCGAGTCAATTCCGCAATAGCTTTGATATCGGATAGAACACCAGTGCTAGTATCAACGTGGGTGATAGTGATCAATTTGTATTTGTCAGCGCGCAGAGCTCTCTCGATTTCTTCAAGGGTAGGTCGATTACCAATAGGAGTTTTGAGATGTGTGACATTCGCTCCATACACTTGCAAGCATTCACCAAATCGATCACCGAAATAGCCAGTGTTGCAAACCAAAGCCTTGTCACCCTTTTCGATTAAGTTGACCATCATGTCCCAGCCTAATGTACCAGATCCTGAGACCACAAAGGGCTGTGCAGATTCAGTAAGCAAGACATTACGCAAGAGCTCAATTGATTCACCAAAAATTGGGATAAACGAGGGATCAACATGGGAAGTAGCAGGTGTAGCCATCGCTTTAAGCACATCCTCGTGGAATTCAATAGGACCTACAAGCAATTTCCTTTGTTGATAAGGGATCGTGCTTCTACTGTGAATGTCCCTGGTTCACACTACTTACCTGGAATCATACAAAGCTTATGGTCAATAGCAACCGAGACTACTTTCGGTGCAACAGCAGCGGCAGTAGAAGACAAGTGTCTTGATACTTGAGAGATTCTTGATGTTGATTGGGACATTGTTAATTTGCTTGTAAAAAGAGAAGGAGGCGATCGTTTGGGGATGATCCTGCTCAACATTGTTTGAAGTCGAGGCTTTTTGTTTCGGTTCCTCAAAACTCAAAAAAATTAATGACACGCAGCCCGACAATCCGTGTGAAGCCTTTTTGGAAAAGTTTCCCGCCATTTCCCATAGCTTGTCCTTTTGTTTGACTTTGAATATTTTATAAAATATTGATTTATCATAGTTACTCATAATGATCCTTCAAGTGTTTAGAGATGAACAGTGGCCATTTACTCTCAGATATAATGTTAATATCTTGCAAGTGTATAGGGACGCTCGTGTGCACCATCGTAACAATAACTCAGTTTCCACGCTCACGCATTACAAACCAAAAAAGCGTCCCACGAAAGTCCCGATCTAATGTCCAGGCACTCAGTAACGGTGTAATATAGAAGAGTATTATTATTACAATTTTAATCATCATATTCTACAAAAACATCGCAAAGATGGTCGACTTCTTTAATGTAGCCAGAGATTAGATCTACGAGTTTTAAGCCTCCAATCTTTTGCAGTCCGGGGCTCAGTGGGAAGAATTCAACCTTGGTCTCAATAGTCTGCTCAGGTGACAATTCTCCTAGTTGTCTGGTACTGACACCACTGAGTAGAACAGAGCCCATTTTTGCCTTGACAGCTGATAGAACAACCTTCATATTCTGTGCAGAATGATTAGAAATTCGTATGCCAATCGAAAATGGTTCCTCGGCTCGAATTCCTTTTTCGAGTTGGCCCTCGTTGCTAATTATGGTTGATGGGACATTGATGGCTTGTACTTGAAGGTCGTCTAATACTGGCACTTTACGCGTTAGCTGAGATGTCTGAAGTCGACCCATCTCACCCATCGTCGTCCTCCATACAATATCCAGCTTTCCCAGGGTATTGGTTGTTCGCGCTATTCTATCATCCTCAGCATTCTTAGGAGTCAAAAGGTATAGGTATTGTCTAACGTCATGCTGGTTCAAATATTGAGAACCAAACGTGGACTGTAATTGATTTTCCTTGTCGTCTTCAGCTTTAAAGTAGTTGAGGTCTTCATGGTGGAAATGTTCTGCAGGTTCAAATTTCATTCGCTCTAGCATCATCGAATTAGCAGAGACATTTTGAACCTGTGCTTCCAGGAACACCTTTCCATCTATCATGTTGTTGACCTTGGTCTTGACAGCCAAGGGGTTGGCAACTTGAAATTTGTAAAATTTTCGAAAGCTCCTTGCTCTTCCATCGACTGTGGTGTACTGGATAGAACAAACAAGTATATGAATGCCTAATTCTTTGATTTCGTGGGATATGGCAAACTCGTTAGATCGACCAGGTTCCATGATTGCCAAAGGCTCTTCGGTGGTGTCAGCCAAGTTAAATCTTTGAGAAGAAGTTTGAAGTTCTGCCTTCATCTTGACTTCATGGGTTATCTCCTCAGACTCATTGTTAACACATAAATATGTGCTAAACGTTTCACCTAGGTATATGTTGCCAAACGCGGATGGAAGGACTAGGACTTCCTCCAAGGCAAAGTCCCTGATATTGATTTCTGATGATTCTTTTTGTATATGTCGTCTCTCTCCTTCCTTCTTCTCGTTTGACGATGTTAAAGCAGCAGAGATTGGGCTGGCTTGTGGATCAACGTAAGCGGGCATTTGGATACCTAGGGATGGTCGGGAGAGTCGCATCACCTTCAGTGCTAGCGAATGTGGGATTTGGCTGTCATCTTGTTGAGGACTCGAAGCCGGAAGAGGGCTCCCTGGCGTGGGCTTTGTCAATGGATTCGACCGTGCAATGTTGGGGGATGCCATGTCGGGCCAAACAGAATTCTTGGCCTGACTGACTTTTTCCCATTTCTGTTCTCCAACTTTTTCGGTCTTGAGGTCAGTCCCAACACTTAACCTCCGCAACTGAAAGCATCTTGTGCATTGTTTCCAACATGCCAAATCGATCACGCCATCACACTCATCATGAGGCGTTGATTAGCAGCAAATACGAGAAGGCTCTATCTATAGTGCAACAGCTAACGGCGTCTTCTGGAATCCAGCCCTCAAGGGAACAAAAGCTCCAGGTATCGCAGGGTTGATGCCCCACAAATATGCATGTCAGCAAAACTTTCTACATTTAAGATTATGAAATTAACCTTCTGATTCAATGTTGCGTAGCTATATGCTTGCTACAAGCAAGTAAATGGTGATGTTGATACGCCTCGGCCTGGAATTTTTGATGTTATAGGAAGAGCAAAATGGTATGTTTAATTTCGAGATATGTTGCAACTCCCACGATTAGTCTGGTTCTCAAAATTGCCAACCTAACCACTCTTCTGAAAGGGATGCATGGAGAAGCATGGCTGGTACCAAGCCAATTGTGGCCAAAGAGAAGTACGTGAACATATTGCTTCAGGTCGCATCAGAGGTAAATCTCGAACACAGTTTTAAAATCGGCGTTGAACAATTCTTGACACATATGACGTTCGTTCCATCAGGCGTTCCGAAAATCAGGCGAAAATGAAAATGCCAAGAAAATTCTACAAGTACTAGGATCTATGAAGGCCGATGAAGGTTCCGATCTCCATTCTGATGATAGCGAGGAACAAGGTGGGTTGATATTACTCATATCTCATTATGTTCGGTAGAGTGATATTAACACGTGCGAATAGACCTTAGTGAAACGGATTCCGAAAATGCTGAGGAGCGAGCTTATTTAGCCGAAGTACAAAGGAATGAATTGGCCATGGGATCAAATCGACCTGGCCCAAGTTTCGAAAAGAGCATCAGTGAAATTGGTAGAGGTACTCAGGCTCGACCTGCTCAACCCAAGTATGCAAGATCACATATGGATGCAACTAGTATGGATAAACTGCGATCTCAAGCCCGACATCCCGTTAGTCATACACAAAGGTCACGGCGATCATCACAGTCTTCGGTATCTACGACTGACAATTTTCGATCACGATACCAAGCCAGATCGATAATTTCGAATCAATCCAGTCGTAGAGGGCAGTCTACTCTAGCAGCAGGATCTCAGAGAGACCGAGAATCAGTCAGCATGCCGTTGCGAAATTATAAACACCCTGTCCACGAAGATGATTTGAGTGGTGCCACCAAAGTTTGGGCTCAAGTACCAGGTACTTCTAATCAACCTCAGTGGGACCATTTTGACTCTGATGATAGCATTGAAGACGAAAGAAGAGCTACCGATGCAAGTATATCTGAATTCGATCAGAGCGAAGTGCTAATGAGGGGACATTTGCGATCTATCAATAACCCACCACCCTCGCGGAACTCTAATTTATTACATTCACAATCGACTATGCGTTCAACAGCCTCTATTGGCGGCCCAAGAACTAGCTTGATTGATACGACTGCTACTCACCAAGGTTTTCCTCAGTATGCACCTGAACCGGTAGACAGAATGCCAATGAGTCCGTCGATTTCGGTGGTTGATCTTGGCCCTGCTACCAAACGAGCTTTGCAATCTCTCCAATCAGAAGTCCTCGCTTTGAATGGACGCTTAGATGGCTTAAAATCTGAATTATTAGAAGCCGATGCAAAAGAAGTTGTTCCTAAAAAACAAAATTCTCGAAGCAATGCTGTCGCGCGCGCCAAGGAACTTATATCGGGAAGGAGACAAGAAAAAGGCACTGATGATAGTAGCTGGGATGGATGGAAATGGATTGTCAAGGTAAATGTCATCAAAAGCAGGTGGATATCATAAACTTTTCTTTATTGACCGGTCCACTTTCTTTATTACATCTCATTCATTTTTAGGTTGCAGTAAGGCATGCCGCATTTAATTTGATTACGACATTTATTATACTGATAATACTGTACAAGCGTAAAAGTCCAATAGCTTCTGTGTTGGTAATGCAGCTGCAAAAGTATTGGAGTAATATTCGAAAAGCTGTAGAATAGAATTGAATTATATCAAGACAAGATACATCTTGACTGTTCATAGAGAAAAAAAGTGGAGCTAATAACTTAAGTAATACATTATTGCAAGTCAATCCAATGCGAAATGGTTTTTTTTTTTGTGGGATATTCGACTATGGTAAAAAATTTTTTAATTCATTCAGTCGTGAAACTTGTCTGGCAATATCATGCAAAAAGTCTGGTTGATTCGCCTGTTATTAACATGCTTCAATTGATACCTTGTATAAAATGGAGCTGGAATGCTTTCATTCAGTGCTAGCATTTCTCATCCGTAACGCTGAGGCTTTGGCCTTATGGCAGAAGATTATCATGACAACTCGAGGTTGAAAACAGCAGCCAGGTTGTATATGGTGCTGTTGAATACCCTTGCATAGGTAGACTATCCGAATATGCTATTGTTCTCCTTTTCATCTCACTTAATAAAAGGTTCTGAGGTAGTGTACCATACAAGGGATACGAGAAAAAACACTGAATGATTTTATTATTCGGTACTGGTACTGATGTCATAAGAGAAGCAAAGTTCGTTACATTGAAATACTGTAAAAAGTCTGAAGATGGAAATTATTGTTTGCGGGTACGCGCTCTTCCCCCACTTTTTTCGCGCTCAATACATTTCCCGCAGACACAATCAAGCACAACGAAACAGACCACATGAATGGACGATAACAGTGACAAGTCTCGTAGTGAATATGCAAGCAAGTTTAAAAAGCCGAGATTAAAGTATTCAGCTTACGACGAGGCTGTCAGCTTACATTGTGTCGATTTCAAAGGTATATCGCCTAGAAATGTAATGAACAATTACAGGAATCAGTCCTGTGTACCGAGCTTACCTGCTCACATTACGTACTTGAAGTATACAGTAAGCGAATTTATCTTGACATGTCAATAGCTATATTTTGACGGCTACTTATTCGCCGCGTACTGACTTCATCCTATTAGGGCTACAAAGGCGAGAGGGTAGTGCAGCATTGTGATCTTGCTTCGCGAATCGTTATGGTAGGATCCGGTAGCTCTAAGAGTGAGCTTCGAAAATTGTGCCAAGTTTTGGACCTTGTCAGCAAGGAACTATCATCACCTGAAATCACAGCCGACCATCTGATGTATTGCAAGGTAATATTTTCAATTGCACTTGTACTCGGCTTCATTGTTATTTGATACTAAACAAATTTGCTATGTTCAAGTCGTTTTTGTACATTGGATCCAAAAAGCAGGTTCTAGGTTGTGTGGTCGCGGAACCTATAGATTTCGCTTACAAAGTGACACCATCGTCCAACCAGGACAGCACCGCCGTGTTTTGCAGGTACGTCAATCCTTTTCAATACTGATACATAATTCATACTTTCACGTTGACACGATCGTGCTCCCTAAAGCCGCGAAAAAGTGCCAGCTTTGTGTGGTATATCTCGAATATGGGTGCATCCTGCGCACCGCGGCAGGGGCATTGCTACGCAGTTGTTAGACTCTACTTGCAAGCAATTTATCTATGGCCACTCTCTTGAGCGATCTTCTATTGCATTTTCACAACCCACTGGTGATGGCAAAAACCTGGCCATACACTATACGCACACCTCTGAGTTTTTAGTATATCCCGAAGAGGCAGTAAAGATTTCTCCTATGTAAACAGATTGTTAAAGTAGTATAGAGTAGAAAAGCATCTTGTATATTCGATGTTCAAATTGTAACTGATGAAAGTAACAAAGTACATATCTTGGGAGATAAGGAGTCAGTCAGTGAAACGTTAAAAGATCTTATGGGTACAGTGAGGAAAGTGTGGCAAAGTTTGAATGAAAAACTCGAAATGTGTCAAGGCAAGACGGTTTTCGTTACAAATGACGAGTATTATAAGAAGATTTGATGCGCAAAAGCTAGGGAGAGAAAAAGAGAATTATAATTCTGGTATTTGAGCAACTGCTTCCTTTGCTTCCTCCCATGATGCAAGGTTCTGTTGTGACGAAAAATTATTAAATTAACATGTGCACATTGCCAGTCATAAACATTGACGACATTATTATACCTTTTCGCAGTATTCGACGTGAATTTTGGCATAAGCAATCAGCATGTCTCTTAGATCTCTAATCTTTTGTCTCTGGAAGCGGTCAAGATCAGCTTGAGTATCGGCAGAGATGTCGACTAGATCTTTGCGAGTAACCTGAAGTGCTTGTTCGAGCTTGAAATATCATCAAAATTAGATATTCGGCAGATTCGTGGGTCACACGCCATTATTACTTACTTGAGCAACAGCATCTTTGGTCTTGCCTATTTGATTTCTTCTAGTGGCTTCAGGATCAACGTCAATTATGCCATGCAGTGTATGACTGACTGCGCTGAAAATCTTGGTAGGTCCACTCCATCTTTTAGAGCGTTGACGTGAAGCTCTCAATGCAGCTGCACCAGCTCCTGAAGGATACACAGACGCATACGGGTTTTCTGCTTCAGGGTCGACTTCAGGTTGTTCGTTATTATCGTTATTTGTGTTATCATCGGATTCGTTGGCTGTTCCATGGTTTTGGTCTGGTTCATTTTCATCATCATAACCTGAGCTATATGGGTTCGACTCTGTATTCCCATAGCTATCGTTATTGTTGTTATGGCTACCAGTATTGTTGTTGTAGCTCGACTGCCTTCCTGAATTCATAGCCTCTTCTAGCCGCTTAGCCTCGGCCTCGATGCGAACAAGACTTTCCAACGATAATTTCTTATTTTCCAACGAATCAAATATCATTTCCACTTGAGCATGTTTCATATGCCTGTATTTGAGAACTTGCTTGATGGTTTGCGTAAATTGTGCGTATTCTTGAATTGGTTCAGAGAACTCGGCCTCCAGGGAACTTATCTATTTGAGGAAATCGGTTGAAAAACCCGCAAATGTTAATGAGAAATGCGATCGCACCTACAGGTGCATGATATAACGGATTCATACCAGTTGTCCGGTCATTGAGTAGGAGGAATCAACAGCCTGTCCAACCTTTTCAATAGCGTTGGCTAACTGCCCATTTTCATTGAGACTGAATCCATTATATACTGCTCCGAGTTCGGCATAGTCGTTAGCCAGTTCTACAGTAAAGTATTAAGTCAATAATGTAAGTTATTTCTAATCAAATATCATTGAAAGGCAAGTATCATTATCTACACAGCATCTTACCTCCTAAACGTCTGATTACCCTTCTCTGTGTCTTATCAACACTGGAACTCATATGGTGTGCTGCTTTATTAGTGAATGCCTCTGATTCAACGAATCGAGAGTCAGGATTTCGCAACGTGTGTGAGGCACTTGGCATAGGAATCAGACTGGAACTGGAGGATGATGAAGGTTGTAGAGAGCTGTCAGTTCCTTGCAGATCGCTTGTGCTTCTTGCTGTAAGTGACACATGCAATGGATTCTTAGGAAGAGTCGACAATGGAGGCGAGTGTAGAACTTCAGACTGTGAGCAAAAATTAAAAAATTTAAAATATCAGTATTACGATGAATTGACGATGACGCTACGACATGACAGAAAATTTTACCCAGCTGACTCCACTTTCAAGAAATCGGTGGAACACATGCTCTGAGCCAAGTTTACTATGATTGAGAACTCTGTTCAAAAAGCTTTGCAGCATTCGTTTTCGTTTTTCAATCATAACCACATCATCCTTTACACTCTTTTGAATGGCAGCATAGTCGGCTATACAAGAAGAAAGGGTTAACGGAATCCAAGGTTTGAAATCTACAGCCAAGTATTTGACATACTGATAGAATGCTTCTCCGGTATAGGAGGAACTATGACACTAGGGTATAATCGGATAAGAGCCTTTCTCAAAGACTCAAATTCACTGTATCTTCTGCGTGTTTCTATATCCTACATCCCAAGTATATAAAGGTTAACAACAATTTTACGGGCCCGAGTAGCTTGGTAAAGGGGAAAGGGGAGGGGCCTTGGCAACTTACCCCGACTCGGATATTATATGCAACATAAGAATTGCTTCCACCATCGGATTGTTTCTGAGCTCCAGTGATGTAAATGAAATTTCCTTGGCGGTGCAAAGCTCGATCAATTGCACAACCGCATTTCATGGTGTCATTCGGCTTTCTCGATTCAAAGTCGGGACCTGTGGTTAGCCAAGATACAACAGTTGGGGAAAGGTGTACAGAATGGGGAGCAGATTAAGTCAGCTGGATAAGTGAGATAAGAAAAGGTATGTTGGGATATGCAGTACTTACCTGAGGCAAAGGCATTAAAATCTGCAGACCCTTCAAAGTCTGCCATGGTGATTGCGTGGAGTGGACAAGAAAGAGTGGTGGTGAAAACACAGTCCTCTTGCAGGGAAATCAGCACAAAAAACCTGGAACTGCGCATGGCTGACACAATTTTCCCCTCCTCTCCAACTGAAAGACTATGCTGATATACTATGATGGACACTTGTTCACCTTTTGTTGTTCTCATCTTTATCACAATGTAGTATTTGCTACCCATCACAGAGACTCTACCCTTCGATATCGCACCCCTCTTGCGATGCAAAAATAAGTAAGGCCCAATGCCAAAATTGTATTGTATCGTATGGGTTTTTATATTGTAATTTTGAGCAATTTGTCTTTATCTACTATCATTTTTACAGCACGTCTAGTGAGCATCGCTACGTTGGCTGATGTACTCAACAGCCTGTGCGGCGGTCTTGATTTCGTCAGCTTCCTTGTCAGGAATTTCAACAGAGAATTCCTCCTCAATGGCCATGACAACTTCGACGGCGTCCAAACTGTCGAGACCAAGGTCGTTAGTGAAGGTGGCGTTCAAGGAAACCTATGTAAAGGAGAATGAGAAAGAGAAAAAAAATATAATGGTGAGTAATTTGACAAGAACAGTAACTTGGAAGGCATTTAGACAGTATGAGTATCCCATAGGTCAAAGGACATGTGGACTGACACGCTCACAGGTACCTCCAAATTTGAACTACAAGTCATTTAAATGAAATCTTACCTTAGTAGGGTCGATTTTGTCGAAACCCTTGAGAATGTCCAAAATTCGAGATTCAATGTCGCTACGGTCGAGACCAGCTCCTGCAGAGTAGAATCTGCCAACAGCTACGGGTGAGAGACGGGCAACAGGTTGAGCAACCTGGTAGGCGGCGACTCTAGAAGCGGTTTTGAAGATGGCGCTGAAAGCGGAAGTGCGAAGCATTGTACTGAAAGATATGAGGTGAGAAGGTGTTGAGCTTGTCCCTCTCTAAATTTTGTTTTGAAATTTTGTAGACAGCGCAGATCTACGTCATCAAAATCTTGGGCTTGAGTGTCAGAACTCAGCATCCTTTCTAAGCTAAATTGCCTTTTGCAGGTATAAAGTAACTCTCATTCATCGCTATACTATGAATCACAAAGATACATGAACGACTTACATACTTCAAAAACGGTAGTAATTAGTGAGAGCAATGTCTTTAGCTTTCAGCTTGAACCGTTGAGTGTGACATAGGGCCGCCTTGCAACCGCCAGCATTGTTTTGTTCAGGGACCAAACTACACACTTAGATTCTTATTGCTGATAATTGGAATTCTACAGACATTTGATATCATAAAGTACTCACCGGAATACATTTCATAGCGAACTATAGATAAATCATTCGTATTTGGCTTGGGATACTAGCCCTGTGTAAGTAGTAACTGATTTCCCAGCCTGCCCTACCGTGATAATCGACAAGTTTCAACAATCCCATGAGGAGTATGACGGTTGGCAGGTAACTTCCTATTTAAACCAAAAAATGGGCTAACAAAATGGTCATTATTCATCGCTCAGCGTAACAACACGTATACAGCATCAGCTCCAAAATTAATGAAGTAAATAAATGGCTATTTCCTCGAATCCTCTGTAGAAAGCAAAAAGCGGTTCATTGTTCCTTAAAGAAAATATACATAAAAAACACTACAAGAAAACAAGAGGACCCATATTCTACAAATAATCTTCTTCATCCGCTTCAAAGCAATGAAACAACCTGATTATTGGTATCACATCCATGAATCTATAATCAATAAATGTTTAGTGCAAATGCTCCTTTAACCAATTTGTCAAGTATATTCAACAAAGATGCTGACTTACAGTTATATTACCGTCGAAACTAGTGGAGGCCAGCATCATCATATTCGGGTGGAATGTTAGTGCATGGATGGAGCTACTTCGCTGACCTATCCATCCTGTCGGACGTATCGTGGATAAATTGGTTCCATTCACATTCCATACTTTAAGGGTGTGATCCTCGCTACCACTGGTCAACCAAAACCAAATCTACAAGTTAACAATAGAAAATAGGTATGCACAAAGAAGGTGTGAATTTACTTAAACTTACGTTGCAATGACGGGAGCGTGGTCATGAACAGTTAACGCTGTCATATCGGTGTTTTTATGAGAGGTAATGGTTCGAAGCGAAGCTGCCAGACGAATATCCCAAATCTTGATGTCACCATTATAGCTAGAAGAATAATATTTAACACTCTGGACTTTTTCTTATGATATAGATTGCAACGTTATTTCAAGTCTTTACCTTCCAGATACAAGCTCACGGTTGGCGTTCCTTTGTAGATGTACATTGGTGACCCAGGCATTGTGTTCAGCCCACTCCTGCACCACACTGAGCGAATGGGAAATGATATTAGATGACGGAAATGGGCAGTGAAGGATATAGAATAAAAATGGACGTACGCTGAATGAGCTGGCAATCTTCTGTCAAACACTCTTATACTGCCATCTCCAAAACCAGCTATGAAAACATTGCCCCCAGTTTGGTCACTAGTAATACTTGTGACGCACGCTGTTGAGCGTAATGCAATATCCTATCAAAGGGTTAAGTACAAATCCAGCGGAGACAGCTTCATATAAGTTTGATTCAAACACTAACCGTGAGCACGAGTTCCTGTTGAGCATCCCATACCTTGATGACACGAGCGTCTCCACCAATCAGTAATGTGCCACGGTTTTGGTACCAATCGCAGACCAAGCCACTTTGCTTATTACTACTCTTCTCCATGCCCTTAAGAGCACGCCACGCCGTTACCAAACCTGCTTCAGGTTTATCATATTCGTCGTATCCTTTGTATATGCGTATGACACCGTCATCTGTAGCAGAAAAACGAAGATTAACAAAGAAAATTATGAAATGAGATGGATGAAAAATAAGCAAATGATTCAGATATGTCAAGGACTTCATCTTGACTTACCAGATGCTGTCAACAACATAGCTATGTCGTCTTCGTTGATAAATTTCAAGTCCGTGATTCTACTGTTTCTAGGGTTGTGATTATTGATGGTACTAAGTTGCTGTGATGTTTTCCAATTCCAGACTCTGTGTTGAATGCACATGTTTTAGTACGTATATGTGATGAGCAAACGATGGATGAGTATTTGACTAACGTGATAGTATTGTGAGAATCGGCCGAGACTAGATGGGGTTCAAATTGATGGAAAAGTAGTTTGGTATTTTGTGCGTCGTTACCAAATGAACGGTATGGCTCATCCCAACGACAGACACCTATAAGTGCGCGATTTTAGTAATCTGAAGCATTTTGCGTAAAATATAATCAATGTCATACCTGCCACATCACACATTGATTGTGCCTCCATTAAAATCTTCTCATTACGAGAGCGTCGCCATTTTCGCTGTGTATAGCTTACGCTACCGGGTTCATCAGCTTCAGCAGCTCGCATCTGTGGTTCAGTAAAGTATTCACAACTCCAGTCGTAGAAGTCGGACTTGAGGGGCAAAACATCCTGATCCTCATCATTTTCCGACTTTATACCCCTCTCGAAGCTATTAGTATTTTGAGATTGTTGATGTGGATCGAGGCCTGATGCGACCGAGGCAGCTTTTGCAAGCAAACCATTCTGACTGCCATTGCTTGTTCCATTTGGTAATGCATGCGAGCTTGGCGACGCTGTACCTTGCGATGAAGTTTCAGATCCAGAAGTACCACTCAGCGTTCCACTTCCGAGGTTATAAAGTGATCGCAAAGTCTGAGCAAATGAAGCTGATCGCGTAAGTTTGGCAGGGCGTCGTAAGGCAGCCGCTGAAGATTTGTCTTCATGGATAGTAAACGATTGTGATCGATCAGGGAGCAAATGTGGATTGCTTACTACTGAAGCGGTCGTTTTGTGAATCAGGGATGATGCATAGTCGCTGACAGTGGAATTATTGTTGAGTAGTTTTGAATTAACATGGTCAACAACTGTTTGTGCGGCTTGGGCAACGTCAGGATGTGGATCAACTGACAGGTTGAGAAGAGCTTTCCAGATGACAGCATATACTGAGTCATGACTGGTGGAACTAAACATTCCATCCATACCTTGTCGTCTGTCTACATTACGACTCCTACCAATCTTTGCTCGTTCATCGAGATGTCCAGCTGCCCGTTGTGCAGTTTCTTCTTCAACCGTTTGAGTGGCAGCAGCCACGAACTTAGCATGCCCAGATTGATGGACAATATGTGATAAAGCGACAACGAATTCTTTGCGTACAATAGGTGATCCATCTGACATAGCAACCAGTGCAGAAATAGCAACGTTATGCTCAATGTTGACTACTTGTTCCGTCTTGTTGACATCTCCTAAGAAAGTCTCTAGTGCATACATAGCTGAAGCTCGCACCTCCGGTACCTTGTCCGTAAGAAGGCCACACAGCCTCTCATGAGCGTTCTGTGCTATGGCACTTGCCTTAGCTTCGCTGTTGTTCATCCATAACTGGCTGAGACAGAGGCATACCCATTGTCGTAGTAATGGATCAGGATCGGTGACATGTTCAAGACAGGCATTGATTACATTGGCTCGTAAACAATGTTGTTGTCCCACCTTGTAGTTGTGACAAAAAACAGAGAGGATGAAAGCGCTCATAGCACGATGTTCAGAAACGTGAGGTATTGTGAGCATAGCATTGTTTGGTGCCAATATGTTAATGAAGTAAGCATATCCTTCCACATGATCTTTTAATAGATCACCCTGGCAAGTTTTGTCAACAGCAAGGATGCGTGCCCAAATAAAGACAAGAACAGGCTTGAGTTCCGCCGCAGGGCTTTGTAACAACTTTAGCACATATGGGAAGATACCAACTGATAATGCTGCGTTGACAGCCCAAGGTCCAAGATCCAAGAAACGGCTGAGCAAGATGAGGGCACGTAGACGATGCACTTGACTTAATAACACTTGCAGAACAATAGGCAATTGCTCCGGAACTTGTTTTGTAACTGCGCCTTCTGTCAACCACACTTCGAAAGCCGTCAATTGCTCTGCAAAGAAATTGCTGCCTTGATATTGATATTGCTTTCTTCCTTTTTCTGCTGCCAATAATGATGGTAGTTGTAAAAGACACATATCCACAGCGAGATCCCAAGCTTGCCACATTGGATGGTCATGAGTTTGCGGTAATTTAGGCACTGACATGGGTGTACATCTATGAGAACGCATGATACGTTCGGCGAGCAGGAAATTGCGGAACATGGAAGCTACCATGAGATCCTGCCGGAAGAGTCTCTTAAAAAGCTCGGGTTGATCTTGGAGAACACACCAAGCGATGGTATCCGTGACGGCCGTAAAGATCCAGGTTAATTCGCCAAGAGGTGTTCGACGCTCTTGGGCTCGCCCAGGCAACTTTAGAATCATATCCAAGGTAATATCGGAGGCCAACAAAGGATTCTGTATGATGACCCATCTCAATGACATTTCTATAGGTGTGGTCAAACATGCAGTGAAGAGATCCGCTGGAAGATTAGGATTCATCGGCAGCGTTTCGTTGGGACCACAGGCAGCCAGTTGAATGCAGTCTCGCATATGTGATGTAGCAGATGGCAAGGATTGGTTGGAGCTAGCCAAGCGTATCGCCTCATTATCCCGTTGTTCTGCGAAGCGATTAAACGAATATATGATGTTTCCAGCCGAAGAGCAATCCCAGACATAAATTACAGGTGCTCCCAACCATGATTGTAAGTCGAATAGAGATACGGGTATATATTGGGTATAAGTTTTGTTAAACACCCAAATTTCTCCGCTTGCGGTAGGCTTTGGTACACCGTGGCCGTTGTAATGGAATAGAATACGATCCTGTTTTGCATTTCGACGCATCTGGCAGCACAACTTCTTAGTTTCTTCCACTGAAGGGTCGAGTGATTGCTTGAACCGGGTACGCATGTTGATAATTTCATATTGTGATTGCAGATTTTTGCCAATACTTTCTAAGGCTTTCGGTGGTGGTTGCGAGAAAGGGTCAATCCAGCATTCTAGCTTTGCGCTTGGATTTGTCTTTACAATATCCGGTGGGTCCGTTCCGATATTTAGACATACAATCAACAAACCTAAGCATATTTAAGACATGGTCAGTCATTTTGCTTATCAACTAGACATTTGTTATGTAGCGATAACGAGATTGAAAAAAGCTTTACCCCAAACGGTCTTGATTCTTTCTCTGAGCCTCTAGTGTACCAAAAACATGTTAGTTTGTACCAAATGCGACGTTGAACCAACAGCAACATATTTGAAACCTGTAACTTTACCCAGTCTTGTAGAGTGCCAGCAACCGTAGGCGAAGGTTTGCCATTGCTCTCGTGTCGCTTCTCGGTATAATACATAAATCGTATAAGCTCTTCTTCGTAAACTTGTTCATCAAAACCATGGCGTACATTCGATATCGCATCGTTCAAGGTCATTGAATTAAAAGTGTCTAGCACTTGGTCTGGTGTTGACAATTGTGATTGACCTTCATTTTCCTCGTCCGGTTGCTTTCCTTCTCTACTGACTAAAGTGCTACTAGTGCTCCTTGCGTCGTCATTACTAGGGTCTGCCTGGGCATTGTTGCCATCTGCAGTTGTCGAAGGCATTCTATATATCGACTTTCAAAGTGTAAGACCAGCTAATGAGTCAATCACTCAAAGGAAGAAATTCTGCACTGGAAGTCTTTTTGAGCCTTACTGAACCACAGTCTTTCAAGCAGAATCCTTTTTTTCTGCTGAGCGCAAAATTTTACAATGCAAAATGTACAAACGCCGCAATTGTAATCGCGATCTGGCGCTTGACTTCAACTTGCACCAATCTCAAATCTTTATACTTACAAAATGAGTGACGACGATGACTTTATGATGGAAGACGACGAAGAGGTACGCATAATTAGCATATTCATTACGTTGTGGTGAACGAATTCATCGAGGATGTCTGCAGAATCTGATTGTATTATACGAATTCTAGGAATACGACTTCGACTACGAAGACGACGAGCAGGAAGAACCTGACGTTGACCTGGAGAACAAATATTATAGCGCAAAAGGTAATTTATTGAATAAGACCAATATAGGCGTCCTCGGATTTACTCATGCAATATATAAATCGTCAATGTCTGTAGCTCGTAAAGAAGACGATTCAGAAGCCGCCATACAAGAGTTTCAAGACGTTGTAAACACCGAGGAGGAAAAAGGTGACTGGTGAGTAACAATATCTGCAAAGCAATATTAACATGCTGTAGTTGACTGTAATTTCTGCAGGGGTTTCAAAGCACTGAAGCAAATGGTGAAGCTCTCCTTTCAGCTCGGCAGATTTGATGATGTAGGTACATTGATATAATTTAACGATGCTGATGCAGAGCAAATAGTTTTGACTCCATAGCAAACTCTCCTCTACCCCCTACCTTCTTTTCCTTTCTGATTATTAGACATTACGATATTACGAAGAGCTTTTGACATATACCAAATCGGCTGTCACACGCAACTACAGTGAGAAGAGTATCAACAATATCCTTGATTACGTGTCGTCGTCGGATGACATGACATTTATGGAAAAGTTTTATCAGACTACACTCTCGTCGCTCATCGATTCTAAAAATGATGTAAGCTTTCATGGTAGGAATTTACTGGACATTTACTGAGGGACGAAACTGAACATAGCGCTATTTATGTTTCAACAGCGTCTTTGGGTGAAAACCAACTTAAAGTTGGCAAAGTTATGGCTGGACCGACATGAATACTCGAGATTAAACAAGGTACGTCTGTGATGTTACAAAATTTCCCGGCTTTTGGTGGAAATTGACATTGATCAATGGGTTATCTCTTTCGGTTAGATTCTTCGACAACTTCACGCGTCATGCCAGAAAGACGATGGAACTGATGATCAGCGGAAAGGCACGCACCTTCTGGAGATATTTGCCCTGGAAATCCAAATGTACACTGAAACTAAGAACAAGAAAAAGCTAAAGGTTAGATTTTTGAACTTGATCATTTCTAGTTAATTTCGTCGATTCTGATTACATTGCACGAGCAGGAAGTGTATCAGCAGTGCTTGCACGTCAAATCTGCTATTCCGCATCCAAGAATTATGGGAGTCATACGAGAATGTGGAGGAAAGATGCATATGAGTGAAAGTAAGAATATCTGAAGGTGCATAGTAGTATTGCAATTACTGCCTTATTCATTGTTGCGATTGCTAGAATCTTGGGACCAAGCACAAACAGATTTCTTTGAGTCCTTCAAGAATTATGATGAGGCTGGCAGCGCCCAAAGAATTCAAGTCTTGAAGTATGTTGATAAATAATTTTTCGTCTCTGGCGCAGTGGATACAGGAAACTCAAACATATGTTTCTTTAACAGATATTTGGTACTCGCCAACATGCTTACAGAGTCACAGATCAATCCGTTCGATTCTCAGGAAACCAAGCCGTAAGCCAAGCAACATTCAGCCCAAAAAATCACACTACGAAAACGCATCAAAGTGAGCTAATTGCTCTTACTTACTCTTTAGATACAAAAATGATCCTCAAATCGTTGCAATGACTAACCTAGTCAGTGCGTACCAGAAAAAGGAGATCCGAGAGTTTGAAAAGATTTTGAAAGGTACGGGGAAAGAGGTACCATGGGTTCACCAATACTGAAAATTTACTAACAGTGTGAACGAAACAGAGAACCACAATGCCATCATGGGTGATTCTTTTATCAGAACTTATATTGACGATGTATTGAAGAACATTCGAACGCAAGTTCTCATTCGTTTAATCAAGCCGTATACTCGCATTGAGATCCCATTCATATCTACGGTAAGCCATTATCACTTAACGTGATGTATGTCAACAGGAAGATGCTCATCCAAACGCAGCAATTGAACATTCCCGTAGAGGACGTTCAAGAGTTGCTTGTTACCCTTATTTTGGATAAAAAAATATCTGGACGCATTGATCAAGTCCAGCAGCGATTGGAGATTCAACAAAAGTAAGTATATCATTGTTAGCAAAAATTATGTTGTTGAGGGTCAATGCTAACTAATATATTATAATAGATCAAGCGATACCGATCGATATGCAGCCATGAATGATTGGTCTAACAATGTGGCAAATGTGTGCAAGGCGGTACTCAACAAAGTCAATTAACAATATACCGGATGGATGAATCATCTTGGAGGATTAGATGATTTAGAAACATCAATCGTTCTCTAGCTTTTTTCCTTTCAAAACATGAAAATTTGCCTATCTACAGTTACTTCTGTAAATGATTTGTGCCCAGCTAGTCCACAACTGATTCGTTCCGTGTAATGTATATATAAAAACAATAATCCCGAGTTCGGTGCTAAAATCCAAAGTTATTAGACTGATTATATCCAATTGTATCCAATGCCTTCAGCAAGTTTTCCCTAGCAGTCTTAATATCGTCGTAAGTCAGAGCGCTGATAGCAAATTTAGCAAGTTTTTGGGCTTGAGCAATTTCACTAGGTCCAATATGTTGTTGTGGTACGGCTGCTTGGGAAATTTCTGTTCGGTTTGGCGTTGGTAGCATTACTGTTGGTGGTGATACTACAGGCTGTTGAGGAGTTGGAGCTGGCATGGAAATATGGAACGTTGGGACACTGACATCTGCGGTATTGTTGGCATGCGCTGGGGGTGAGAACGATTGTCCGCCTTGAGGAAATGTAGGTGTACCTGATGGTGGCATATTTGCAGCAACTGAAAACCCTGTCGTCGAAGGCAAATTATCTTGCTGTGGAGAAGTAGGTGGTATGGCAGTTGTGAAATTGGATGGAGGGCTGGGGAACTGAGTTATGAACGGTTGAGAGGGATCGCTTGCACCTGTAGAAGGAGGAGGAGGAAAGTTGGGTCCCGATGCTAAGTCAGTATCTCCAGAGGGAACATCTGTGGCCTCCACTTGAGAGTCATCTCCACCAGGTGGTCCAGGTACAGACGCTCTACCTTCCTTTATGGCCTTCATTATATCCGCTGCTTTCCACTTGGCATACTTTATCTTGCCTGCCACCTAAAAGTAATCATTAGTTAGAAAAGCTAAAGCTTAAAGTTTATGTCGCCTAGCATTTTCACATACATCAGGATCGATGTCTCCAAATGTCTTCAGAATCTCTAAGAACACTGAGGCGGCAAGAAAGGTTTTTGCTGTTTTCCTTTGAATGATTGTCAGTCGTGGCAGATGAAATCGGTAGGTGTATCTTTGATATCTTGCAACTTACTTTGAAGCTCTGCCTGCGCGATCCTCATTATCTGCGTTTTCAAATACTTTTAGGCCAAAGTTCTCAATATGTGCATATCCAACCAAGTCGTCAGTGATGGCTTCGTTTGGTCCTATCTGTACTTTAGCCTATATGTAACAGCGGTTATCAACATGTAGGGTATGAAGGTCATGATCTGCTACTACTAGAAATACATACAGTTTCCAGTTCATCCAGTAAAGATATTACGAACTTTTCAGTGTTCTTGTTCTTTGGTCCTTTTGATAGAGCCAGCTTGGCAGCATAATACTTAGCTATAAGGAGAAAATATAGGAATCAAATTCAGATCTAATATAGATTATCTGTAGCCACAACGTGATTCTCGACTCTGACCATAATATGAAACCACAGGTTCACGGGATTGAAGTTCTTGCGAACGCTGTAGGTACGGTTGGAGATATTTTAGGTCGTCAGGTACAGATTCCATGACAAGTAGGGGGATGGAGGTGAATGCTTGGCTAGGCGACGGACTCATGGGATTTCAACGTCAGTGATGGCTAGAAAAATTTGAATGGCCGCAACTCTTTCATCATCCACTTCCTAATACTTCTGATTTGCTGTTTTAATATTGTTTAATCAATTGGGTATACTCATATTATCTAAGCAAACGACTTATTCAAAAGAAGAGTTTGAATATTATAATTACGTATTATCTAAAAGAATAGAACCATGATGGTGCATTGTAAAAAAGAAGATATATAATCTATGGCTTGATTCTAATGGCGTTAATCGTCATTTAGGCATCCTAAGAGCTTGGCTGTGGCGCGTTCACAGTCAAGGTTGCAGAAGGAATATCTAAGAAATCATCATAGAATATGCTTTCCTGGATATCATACAAATTTTGAACTGCCTCTTGGTAGTAATCGTCAACCTGCGGAAGAATCTCAGCGGCTTGGACTACTTCAGGAGCAGCAGGAGCAGCAGTTCCGTTATCTGCTTCGAATACAGTACCCTGGTACACTCCTACAATCTCATTTTGTGCCTCATTATCCTTCGATTTTTCTTGTACTTGCTGATCTTGTACTTTATGTTCTTGTTGTTGTTGCTCTTGTCCTTGTTGTCCTTGTACTTGCTGTTCTTGAACAGTAGCGTCTTGGACAGTAGCGTCTTGAACAGTAGTGTCTTGGACAGTAGTGTCTTGGACATCTTGTTGGTTAGCAGAACGGAGTCTCTCGGCTGCTTCTGCACTGCGGTGGTTGCAAATGATTGAATCACCAAAGGTGTTGCAGACGGTACCTTCTGAACACATGCGTCTAGTGAACAGGCCATTAACGCATTCATGGTAGTGTGACGATTCACCACGGTGAACACATTCCATATGACCAGGTGCGCAGGCCCTGTAATCCTTTGTCAAGTTCAGTTCCTCGGCACCAATAGCCGCTTCAGTTTCAGGGAGAGCTGTTTCAGCAGCTACAGACGAGGAAATGGTGGTGGCGGGATCGGCTTCTTTGGCTTTGTCCTCCTTTGTAGGGTGCGCATCTGGATCAGGTACATCAGAGACCTCACTTGCACCCTTCTTGGCATCCAATTCCTTCAATGTAGGACAACTTTCAGGTTTCTTTCCATTGATTCCTTGCACAGTTTCAATAAGCTCGCCGTTGTCTTGGTGAATATCCCTTTTTTGATTTGATTAATACAGACGTTGGTATAATATCTTTTTACGCACTAACAATGCTTACCATGCCATGACACCACCAATATCGAGACATAAGGCAAGGTCAACTTTGTGCTTAATGGATTCCTTGTCTTCGTATGAGATATAGGTTTTTGTGTTTTTGTTAAACAACCATGGGGTATTGGAGATAGAATCCCAATGCTTAGTATAGCCTGAACCAGGCTTTCCGTCGTTGTCAAGGACACCTTGCGATCTCAAGTTGGTCCACTTCCAAATCCCAGAGAAACCTCCTACATCAAGTTGACAGCTTGGATCCTGCCAGTAAGCATCGTCAGAATCTCCTTTTGGAGCTCCTTGGACGCTGGCAACATATTGGGTATCGTTCATATTTCCGACGGTTTGAATAGATCTTCCATAGTAAGCCATACCAGCGTTAATCTTTTCAGCGGGAACGCCAGCGTCAATCCAGTTTTTGATACCTTGATGATGAAAGAGTTTAATTGAGATCTATTCAAAATTGTGAATCTTGAAGAGAATTCCACAACACTTACTTGAGGCAAAAGATACTTGCTCACCCTTACCCTCTTCATTGTACAATGGGGCATTAGGTCCGGTCTGCGAAGCCCATGCTCCATTGATGTCTATAATAGATGGCAACGAAACTGAGGGTTAGTGACCTTACTTGTTTGATTGATATAATGGTGACGACAATATTCATACCGTAAGACATGATGTTGATATGATCAAAGTATGGGACAAAGTCCCCGACGTTCTTCATGTACCCGTTCTCGGTTTGGAATGGATATACGTGTACAGCCAAAGTGACTTCTTTGTGCTCATTGGGGAACTTCTCATCCAAAGCAGCACGGAGCTCCTCCAACAATTGCAAAAAGTTTGCAGCGTCGTTCTTTGCATCAAACTCGTTACAGCCAGCAGCTTGACGACCAGGGTACTCCCAATCTATTATAATTTTATTAGCATATCAGATTATACTGAGAACAGTCATAGTGGCATACTTACCGATATCGACACCATCAGTATTATACTTTTCAATAAAGTTTAAGTTCCAGTCAATAAATTTCTTTCTGGTGTCCTTCTTTGCTACCATTTTGGAGAACTTTATGGAGCCTGTCCAGCCACCTACTGAAAGCAAAACTTTGCTGCCAGCAGAGTGGGTGCTATTGACAAGCTTTGGTAGAGAGGATTCGACCGCCCAGTCGTCAGTAAAAGCTGGAACCATGTCGTCTTTGTTAAGAATGGCGAATGCTAAAGTAACCACTATTTAGTCTTCCGCACAATCTTTGTCTTCCTATCGCATGTGTCGACTTACCATAGTTGATGTGGGTATATTTGTCGACTGGGACATTTTCAATAGGGTAGTTCGCATATAGCCAGTTAGGGAAGTACCTGTGATTGGCGGTTGAGGTGAGATGCGTTTAGCGAGCTTTATGGATTTGGCGTTATTGACTAGACAGCCACGTTCTAATGACCACCTACCCGACAATCGTTTTTGCAGATACCTGTGATAGCAGCCCGCAGATGGCGATAGCACTTGTGAGTTTCATGTATAATTTGGAAAAATGGATGATCGATAAAAGTGGTGGAACTACACTTCGGTTTATATAACCTTTACGCTAGTGATGTTGTGAACAGAATGTGATTATTTTTATGCATAGGTTATAATTGAAACTAGTAGAGTCCACACAAATCCTACCGTGTGTACAGTCTTAAGGAATTGGTTGCTTTCAAGATCTTACAGCTGCCGACTACTTATCCTGAAACAAAAACATTCGCTGCCTGACTTATCAAACTCGAGCTTAATATATTCACATACCTCCAGACCAAAATACATTATTGATGACGGCAGAGAATCCATTCCGCAAGATACTCAATGACGTGTGTAGCCATTTTTTGACGGAACTGTGAACGACTTTCAGCGCTATCAGTCAATTTTATAATTTATTACAGGGATACACGCATATCCATACGAAATATGAGGTGCTTTGCCCTCTTTCTCTAGTCGGTCTACATACACTATGGAACATAAATGGAACAAGCCAATTGAAGCAAAGATGTGCCAGAAGGCATGAAGTTGCGGATTGATAGGTAGTGCAGATAGCCAGTTGCAAAAGTGAAGATCGACCATCCAACATGCTACTGCCAGGGCATATATGGATATGCCTCTCTTGAATAACGTCTCTAAACCCGGAATTTTTGTCTTCTTTGCCCTATATATTAACCATATCATGGCAATAGAGATGACCTCTAAGGAGCCAAAGGTACAGTGAAAAACATAGAATTGATACTGACTTGCGGGGGCAACCACTAAGATTGTGGCAAAGATGGCATAGAGTGTAAATCCAACTGCTACCTTTGGCATTGGGCCAAATCGTGTTTCCAACATGATGAAAAATAGAGCGATTGCAGCCCAGACCATAGGAACTTCATCCTGACAAACAAAAAGATTTGGTGGTTAATAAAAAGCAACATGGTTTTAAGTGCACGTCTTGGTCTGACAAGATTGATATTACCATGGCTTGAGTGTATCTATTAAGCGTTGCATGAAATAAGAAGCTGCCAATCTATGGCAACAATACCGATTAGTCACTCTGGTATGGCCATGGTTACGTTTTTTGATTACTCTTAAAAAAAAAAAAAATTTGAGAAATCTCGAAATTGATATCTTACCCCAACGACGGTAATAAGATGAAAAACAAATCGGAACTGCCTTGACTCTATCTTGTAGAATCTGACCTCTCCAAGAAGTACCATGGCGATGGACGAAATGGAGTTCCACAATTCCTGACATAGTATTAACATTAACTTCTAGTTGTGCCTGTCTTTCCATCCTGCTTTTCACTTACCGCAATATACGGCGAATAAGCATAGTTTGCTTCACACCAGTCGATGGATGATTCCATAATGTTATATTCCAGAGAGGCATTCAGGGTAAACCCCGCTCTCGAAAAAGTTGGTAAAGTCAAGATCAGTCTCAATGAATGAACAAGTAACACACAATAGCTTATTTTTATTTTTGAATTTATTGAATGAAAACCAAGTATGCTGTCACCACATCGCCCATGAAAATTACAAGACCTTATGGTTTAGATAAGAGTCTCATAAGGAACAGGGGTGATGGTCTCGGGGAAGTTAGCCTTGGTAGAGACATGGCGAGCTTCACGGGGTTGAGCGGGAAGTCTCTTCAAGACAACCTTGACTGCAATGGTGGTATAAGTGTGAGATAATGAATCTACAGATTTTATACTATGCTATGGTCTGGTGTGCCAACTTACCACCAGCCTCAGTGGCTTCCTTGCGCTTGCGAGCGTTCTCCTTGACGCGGTCCAAGAACTCTTGACGGCACTTGGAGTGCTTGACGTGCTCAACACGGATGTTGATGCGCTTCTCCATGTAACGGTTGCCAACACGCTTGTAGACGATGACACCGACAGCAGACTTGGTAACGTTGTAGACGATACCAGTGCGGCTGGAAGTTGAATGATATTAGATGAGGCTACTGTTATTGATCTCAGTAAACATGATGATACATACCCATGGTAGAACTTGTGGGGAAGACCCTTTTGGACAGCGGCGTTAGCCTTGATGTCAACAATGTCACCAACCTTGTACGTCTTGAGATAAGTGGACAAAGGAATAGAGCCATGCTCACGGAACTTGCGTGAGAACATGTGGCGGGTGCGAGCACGGACTAAGTAAGAGAATTTGTAGGTGAATCAAAGGTTCAAAGCGTAGCTGGATAGCAGTTGAATATAGATCGGTTTCTCGATACTTACTACCGTAGGAGTGAGGCATTCTTTATATCGACAGGTAGGTTGGTGAATAGAGAGACAGAGAGAGGAAGAAAATTTGAATCAGTATGGTATATATAACATATATCAACTCCATTCAATAGAGCAATGTAATTGTTGTTTTCATTGGAAATGCATTATCTGGTCTGCTTGTCAACAATGGTGAACTATCGATTTCCCTTGAAAAATAATTGTTTTCCACAGGAATGATGTTCGTATAATGTTGACGGGAGCAGACCTGACTTTGACATTTCTATGAAGTCTTTGGTTGAATAAATATAGGAATGGTGTAGTACCTGGGCTATACGACAACGAAAAGAGAGAGAGCAATAGCAAAAAAATTCTGTTGCAAGGTGAACACTGTGGATGGTGGCTTAGCTGCAAGCGAATAGCCTCAGCCAATGAGAAATTTTTATTTTGTTTTCCGCTCCCAATTGAAAAATTTTGTTGCGGCTCACAACAACAAAGTTCCTTCTCTTTTCCTTTCAACATGGCCGGTGCTCCCAGGAAATACTCCAAGACCTCCAAGGTCCCCAAGCGTCCCTTCGAATCTGAGCGTATTGATGCTGAATTGAAGCTCATTGGCGAGTTCGGTCTCAAGAACAAGCGTGAAGTCTGGCGTGTTGGTTATACTCTCTCCAAGATCCGTCGTGCTGCTCGTGAGCTTTTGAAGCTCGATGAGAAGGATCCACGTCGTCTCTTCGAGGGTAACGCTCTTATCCGTCGTCTTGTTCGTATTGGTGTGCTCGATGAGTCCCGTATGAAGCTCGATTATGTCTTGGGTCTCAAGATTGAAGATTTCTTGGAACGTCGTCTCCAGACTCAAGTCTTCAAGCTTGGTCTTGCCAAGTCCATCCACCACGCTCGTGTTCTCATCCGCCAACGTCACATCCGTGTCGGCAAGCAGATTGTCAACATCCCCTCCTTCATTGTCCGTTTGGTAAGTGTTGTCAGCTATTATCACTAGAACAAACAAAAAAAATTTCTCTGAACATCAAATCTAACGTGTTCCCAACATTCCACAGGACTCCCAAAAGCACATCGATTTCGCTTTGACTTCTCCCTATGGTGGTGGCCGCGCTGGTCGTGTCAAGAGAAAGCGCGCCAAGTCCTCTGCTGAGGGCGGTGATGAAGAAGAAGATGAAGAGTAAATCTCTAATTCCTTCGCCTAATAGCCTTGGCCTCGGCCCTGGCCATCTCACTTGCACACTCTTATCCACGTGTATGAACCTTTGCATTGAATAAAATCCAAAGATGTCCAATCTGAAAAAGAATTGGTTTCCTTTGAGCAGTGCAAAGCACCTGTGTAAATATAACACAGTATCTACATGACTCATGTGGTAAGTCTGAACCAACCTACTACCATGTCTCCAACGGTGCTTCATTGGAGAATTCACGTTACCTTCCAATCTGTTTGATGTTGATCCAGTTAGCATCATAATCATATTGAGTGACCTGTCATTGAAATGATCGTTACTGTACTCATCGATTGGAGATCAACATGGTAGATGTTTTGGTAGTTCAGGACTTTTTGAGTGCATGTCTGCTTCTGCCTTGTGAATTGTGTTTGTTATATTGAGATATTGATTGAAGTTTGAGAGTCACCTTTATCGCTTGTCATAATAGCGAACATTCTGAGTTCCTTATGTTGAAAATGTCGATCTTGATTCTGTTACAAATCCGTAACAGTTCTATTACAGTTTGCAAGGTTTGTATAGTAAAGTATTCTTAGCTTCTTTTACCTTAACTTAATCATCCAACAATAAACTTCAGAACGTTATTAAAAACCATAACATGGCGCTTTATAATGAAGATATGAAAAACAACAACAACTATAATGGTGTGATATTGCCTGAATACGTGGCTTTTTGCCTTCGTAGTATATGGTGTAGTAGAGTTTGGTTAAACTCTTGGTTAAATGGAGAATTTGGTGTCGATATATTTTTGTTCTTTCGTCTATAGTAAAAAGCATCAGTTTCACATCACGTCCTCCCCATCCACTTCTTCCTCGTTATCTACTACATCTTGTACAATATCCTCAGCGTTGACAGCTTCAGAAGGTGTCGAAGCATCCGCAGAGGCACCTTGGCCACTATTTTGCTCCGCTTCGTCAGCTGCATCTGTTGCGATATTGATATCATCGGCTACCTCGGCAGCGATCTGATCCTTAGGATCCATCAAGTGCTTGTTCTTATTCCAATAGCTCTTGACAGCGTCTTGGAACTGCTCTCCGAAGGCGATAGGTTGATTATACATGGAATAGTCAGTGTAGAACCTGAAAATGAATGAAGGGTCAGGGAAAAAAACTGCCGTGAATACCAAGTTTTAGAGTTCACCACTTACTGATTGCAGTCAAAATCCCATGTTTTAAGCCATTTAGCATTTTCACACTTGGCCTGTGTCCATGGCTCACCATACGTGATAGGGATAAACCGTCGGTACACCATGATAATGACAAAGATAGCAGCGGATGCCACCATGATGCGTCGTCTGTTAGGCATGCGGATAGTAACAAGGTCGAAGGTGACAGCAAGGGCAAGGATAGAGAAATACAAAGATGGCATGTAATGGTGCAAGAATAGTTGACGACCCATCAAATAGAATGGTATATAATGCAACAACCATCCCACGAAAAAGAATCCAGCGGACTCGTCATAGAATTTGCGTAGTCCTCCCATTTCGATATTGATACCTCGCTTGTCGAGCAAGAGACATATAACTTTGGAAAAGAGGTACAATGCAATGGCAGCACTAGAGGTCCAGTACACCAACGGATTTCCAAGGAGGTAAATGTGGCGATGAAGCTCGCCACCACCCCAAAAGTTGATACCACGACGCAACCATGGCCAATGCTGTTGGATTGTAAACGAGTTAGCAGGAAGTTGAAGCAAAATTTAGTTATGATCAGTGGTTTTGGTGTTATAACTTACTTGAGGTCTAGAATCATACGGATGGGAGTCAGTAAGTCCCTTGTTGGTATTCCACATAACTTGGTTGAGTTCTGCGAACTTGCTAAGGAATCCAGGCTTTCGGTAGTTGACTAATTCAGTATCCTCAGGTACTGTGATTGTAACTTATGAGCATAGTGCGATCAGGGATTAGCAGTACATGTACCCACACTTACAATTTTCGTTTTCACTTGCTTCAATATACCACATCGTTTTTGGTTTCTTGCCATCCTTGATACAGGTAACTTCTTGTTGGCCAAAGCCCCACTATGGAATGAGATACACATATTAGGGATTTATCAACAACCAGTAACGCCAACCAAAGGATATTTTTCACTTACCTCGGGTAGCTTTACACCATGCGAAAACAAGGCACAATTGCTATTGACATGCACAAGTTGGAACTTAGAATTCAACGTTCGAAGTCGATGTTGAGCCTCTGGATCCCGTTTGTCGTGATCCAAAATCTGAACCCGCCAGAAGTCATTGGCATCGCCTTGGAAATCAAGGTCACTTGTACCGTAGCAACTGAGAATGACGTCAATTAATATACACCAACCTATCCATGCGATGATGTACTTTTTACGGCAGCTGACATGACTTACCTCACTTCGTTATGGTAGTCCAAGTCTGTCATAGGTGGGCGGTAATCATGTGAGTGAAGTCGCTTATTGGTAGCAACGTGTTCTATGCGAACAATATCACCGTTCTGAACCCATTCGATATCTGTAGGATTTTCACCGTATTGTTTCGTGATTCGCCACCAGTTATTATCATCCTTGTGGGGGTATAGAGTCATTTGTTGTTCTAAGTTGAGATATTTTCAAAGTTAGTAAATGCGGTGATCGGATTGGTGGGGATTGCCGGAACGAAAAAGATATATACGTTTGCTTCCAGTAGGATAACTGTGAGGATGACTATGAAGATAGCCACCATTAGATTCGATGTGGCGAATATAAACTTTGGATCCATAGGCAATGTCGACTGGGGAGTCCATCATAGCATGACCGCTCAATGTTTGTTGGAATTCTGGGCTCATGAATCCATCACCTTCACCAGTATTTGGTAGAGTGATAAAGTGGATTTGGAACATAAGCATGTAGATTGCGATGGGGAGAATAATGAGGCATACAGCTCGTGCCATGAAATGACGGATGAATTCTGTAATTGGGATTCGAACATTGCCCCAAATATCCAAAAGACCTTTGATGGTGCTACATCCAATTGTAGCGATGGTAAACAAACCAACCCACTTGCAACTAACTGTCAATCCTAACCCAACGCCTGTCATTGCCAGCCAGGTCCACCACCAAAACTGGAAAGGGCTGTATACATGTTAGCATAATCGAGACAAGATTCGCTGGCTCATTGAGACTAAATATAACAGTATTTACCGATTCTTTTGGTTGTGAAAGTTTATCCACATTAGAATGGTGACGGAGGTAAAGAATAACAACGGCGGATCGAGCAAAATGAGACGATTATTAGCGATCAGACCATTTTCTATGGATGACAATTATTAATGTGAGAATTTCGAACAGTGAAATCATGACACGTTAATCTTAACTCACCATAACAAACGAAGAAAGCAGCTAATAATGCAGCAGCCACTGAGTGGCCAGCCCCGCGAACGGTCATGTAGGCTATTGGTACGACCAGCAAGCCCGTTAGGCCACAAAACAATCTGATCGGGACATAGGGGACTCCTGGCTCAATGTAATCTCTACCAATTGTAAAGATATTAGCATTTCAAGTGACCATACAGCGTATCCATTTGAAATGCAAAATTACACTTACTTTCCGATATCTTTGAAATCAAAACTACCATCAAAACCAGCCAATTTAGCAGCTAATGCAATCAACATCTTTGCCAGCTGTTGTCACAATAAAAGGGGTAGCCGATTTGGTGAGCCAGCCAGGGGTCAGTTGTCAACGAAAAGACGGTCAACATTCCTGAAATTAATTTGACATACCGGTGGATGTACATCCATGAAGAATCTCGTTTTGATGTACTTGCTAGCAAATCCTCCAAAATGAACTTCATCAAATCTGCCAAGCCAAGATGATGGACGCGATTTGAAATTGATTTAAGAAAAAAAAAACGTTCAAAATAAAGAAAAATTAGCTCGTGGGCAATTTCTTACAAGATATTCAAAAATAATGACACTTAATCAATGCCATCATAATTGATTGATTGATTACTTACACTACTGACGACGGCTGCCAGATCTTCCACAATCGAATATAACATGCCCATACAGTCAGGGCAAGAGCAATTTTAAGGTCTCGTTTTCGACTCTGTTCCTCCAATGCCGTTCGCTTCCGGGCAGCTTTTAGGTAACTATTATCATAATCCACTCCCAATCCCAGATCTTCGTTGTAATGTTTGTAAATGCCATTAGTTCTATTCACATCTCTTCTTCGTTGGCGAAACGAGTCGTATTTGTCGTTGGCTGAAGAATAGCTTTGAGAATAGTAGGAACCGTCTGCATCCAACGTCGAATCTGACGCTATGGTAATGTTGTGGTCCCCCGCGTAGTTTCTTACTCGGGAGTCCATTGATGGGAAGGAGGAGAAGTTGTCGTTCACTAAAATGGTGAGCTTTGCGTCTTTGGGCCCACGATCGGATTGTGAAAATGAAAGCTAACTGGGCTACATTGGCCAAAAAAGATGACGTCGTGTTGGCCACTGGCTGGGCGAGAGACGGACACTGTTGCTCCAGCACTCCAGGTAAGTCAAAACGCTGGTACATTATTTTGGGTCCGATCAATTTTTTTTCCTGAACTTTCTATGCTTCGTGCTGTCATTCTCAAAGACATTCTCAGAAAACCTCGACTTGCATCACAATATACCTCATATAGACTAATGAGCGCAAAACAAGACGGTCAGAATGAGGAGCCTATGGCAACAAAGACCCCATTAGCTCTGCCTGCTACCGCTGATTCCGACTCTATACCTACCGCTGAGGTCAACTCTTCTTTCAAGCTGAGTGAAATGGGACCGGTTGGTAAAGTATCTTTGGTAAGCTCAAACTGTTTGATGATTCTATATATCTCACGCCTATAATCAATTACAGTCATCAATGAAAACGGCACCATGTCTCGTATCGATAACTGGCACGAAATGTCTGATATCGAAAAAGCCAATGTCAATCGCATTCTATTAAAACGCAACAAGGCCCGATTAGAAAAACTTAAGAAGGAACGAGAAGCTGCTGGCAATGCATTATGAAAATAGATTCTGCAATCAATTATTGTATTATTGTGTACATGGTTATAGCAAGAAACCTAGATTGGACTCCTCGTGGATTAAACCACGATAATGGAGGGAGGATAAAAAGGAAAGAGAGAGAGAAAAAAGAATAAAATGGAAAGGTAAATGGAAAGGTAAAAAAAAAAAAGGAAAAGAAAGAAATAAAGGATTTTATCAAAAAGTGAAAATGAAGTTGTATTCCCAAAATGTTGTGTATATGTTTTGTGAGTGAAGTGAGGTTGTTGAAGTGAGGTTGAATGAAAGTATTGGCGTTTCTCAAAAGCGCACCGACCAAATTGGTTTTCGTTTCCTTTCTCTTTGGGTTTTGATTTTTCAACAAGAAAAAAAAAATATTTGTTGGGGGCGAGTTGATTGTAGATACATGGCAGGGCTACTTCAGTTGAAGCGTCGTCGAGATCGCTTAGGCTCCTGCGTTCGCTTCATGTGCTTCACCTTTTGGTCTTTCAGATATGACATGAGGCTTTCATAGTCAAAGACCAGGCTAGGATTTTGAGCGTTAAGGGTTTGGAAACGTCTTAGCTTTACGTGATGACGCCGGCGTGCATTCTGGTACCAAGTGGAGACTGTACAATGAATGATGATTAAAATGGTGTTACATAAAATGGGTTCAAATGGAAAAACATGACAACTTACTTTGGATGGAAGTTTTGTTAGTTAGACCTGCCAACTTTGTTTTAGTTTCTTGATCGGGGAGAAGTCCGTTATTGGTCAAGTACCAATTCATCAGGATACGAGTGATGTCCTTGGTATAGTTTTTACGGGTCTTCTTTCCAGTTGCAGATTGGACCCGACTTGCCTTACGCTTAGTAGGAGCCGTATCATCGTATTCATCACTACCATCATCGTCATCATCCTCTTCTTCTTCTTCTTCTTCTTCTTCTTCTTCTTCTTCAAGCTCTTCGTTGTAGTCATCTTCGTCGTCCTTGTCGTCGTCTTGCTTAAAGTCACTTTCGATATCATCTGCAGGAGAGCTTTCGACTTGAGAGTGTGACCGCTTCAAAAGTGGATTAGGGCTAGAAGGTTCAGACTCCAAGTGGCGGTGTTGGTTATACGTGGCCTTGGGTGAGTCACAGACAGAATCTTGTATTTCAGGTAAACTTTTAGGAGTGCTTGGTAATACATTGGCCTTTTCAAGTTCAGTTTGGGTATTCAAAGGAACAGAATGATCATAAGGATGATAAGCCATTTCAGTTGGCCAAATCCCTCTATGAGATAAACCTTCAACTGATGAAGAAGATCTCGAATTGAACGAACAATTGAATTGCTCGAGCTTCATCTGGGTCATAGGGGATTGAGAGCGGTTATTCTGTTGACAGAAGTTTGCATCCATCAATATTGGTGTAACGTTCCCGCTATGGTATTCCGCGGTCGTTTCAGTGTCGCATAAGGATGGTAAGCCGCCAGATACAGGTGATGGGCAAGTTGAACTATGCATCAAAGATGCTGGAGAGATGACTTCTACATCCTGTATAAAGTCGCATCCACAAGCATTCCAAGCAAAAGATGGGTCAAAGCCTGGGTCTATTGTCGAATGCCATATAGGTGTAGGAGTTGGGTAGCAGTTGTCCAACGGTGGAAAGTAAGCATCCATACCACCATCATTTTGTCGCAACCATAGAAGCTGACATTCTGATAATGCCTCTGGCTTCCCATAGCCAGTATATTCCTCTTCGAATACAACGGGATTGTAATGCATGGGAAGAAACCGAAAGAAAGGAGAGAGAGAGAGAGCGAAGAGAAAAGAAATGTAAAAGCAAAGAAAAAAGAAATATGCAGGAGGAAAAATAGGCTGATTATATGGCATCTTTAATAATGTGAGCTATGGCTAAGCACGCGGTCCATTTTGCGCTGAATGGTTTGACCAGGGATCGTCTTCATACGCCCAAAACCTGCAAGATGGCGTTCACCCTCTCTGGCCCTTTGTCGTTAAAAAAAAACCCCCATATTACTCTCGGATCGCGATGACGATCCATTCTCCATCAAGTAACCCGGGTGGGTGAAACTACCATTCTTTTTTCCTGCGATGCTCTTTTCTCTCTTCTTTCCACGCGCTATATTGAGACTTGTCATACTAACCGATGATTGAGTTTTGGAACCGCCACGCGTTCGTCAGCATGAGTTACGAAAAAAAAAAAAAAAAAAAAGAAAAGTGAAAAGCCTTTTTACTTTTACTTTATTCATCGACTATGGGAACGCATCTGTCAGACTAAGGACAAATATGTCTACGAATTATGGGCTGAAATTTTTTTTTTATTTAGTGTGGCACCAACTTTCTGGGTGCGTGATATTTTTCCTTTGGTTGAAAACAAAAGCACAGCATATTGCGATTATGTTTTGTTAAGCCAAAAAGCTAAAGCAACAGCAAATCGGTGTCTTGCAAATAACCGAAAGGACAAACTACTATTATCATATTCCCCAAACGGTAATCGTCCGCAAGCATGCGTCGTACCGAACCCCTCACGCCCGCATTGTTGCAAAAAGTCCTCATGTTCGGTTGCATGCTCGTTCGGTTAAGCCATCTATTTTTTTTTCCCTTAGTAGCCACTTTTTATAACACGTAATTAGCAAAGATATAATCTGGTAATTCGTTTTAGTAGTTTTAATAAAAACGAATGTCCACAGGATAAAGTTACGGGAGAGTTTGCATACAATGCTCGAGGGACGACAACATCTAATAGGGGCGCAAGCCCCAATGAAGAAGAGTGTAGCTAGAGACACAACATAACCTCTTCAAGATAATCCGGTCAAAAGTTGTATCTTTTATTTTTGTTCCTTACAGACTTTGTAGGTTGATCATTTCCTCTTTTAATGGCGCTAGATCTAACTTTTCGAATCTCGCAGCGTCAAAGAAGGTAGCAGTCACAATCCGGCCGCCAAAGTAACGTCCGTTCAGATCATCCACAGCACATTGTGCGGCCAATGTGGATTGAAACTTTACAAAGATACGAACAGCTTGATTGGCTCCAACTTGCGATTCAGGTACCTTTTTTTTTTTTTAAACCAAAAATCCGAACCCCAATGTAAATGGGCAAGAAGGCAAAAATCAATAATTAGTGAGCATTGTGCCAAAATAAAAAACATGCAAGCCCAACACAATCTAATCCAAATAATAACGGTGACGGTGCCATTACCTCAAAAATAAGGCATCTCTCGACTTTGCCATATTTACTACATTCATCAGCCGTTTCACGTTGTAATGTATCGTCTACTTCGCCCGGCCCAACCATATTCCTCAAAAGAACGATTGTCGTTGCGTCTGACCGTACTTTGTTGTTTTCATCTGCTGATCCATCATAATTAGTCTTCATGTCGTGGTGGTCAGATACGTCAATGTTATCGGATCGGCTATGATCCGGTTCAGGGCTTGGTGTAGACCTATCAATTTACCCAACATTTTTTTTTTCTTTTGTTAGTTGTTGTTGTTCCCTCATCACCTCGCCCGGTCCATTGTACGACAAGGTTATTTTTGAAGTAAAGAGAGATAAGCAGAAGTCCAAACCTTTTACGCGGCGTAACATTCGATTTTCCGCTCAATCTGGCTCTTCGCATCCAGGCGTCCTCGGCAGTCTCTTCCAAGTTGATGGACTTTTTTACTGGACTAACGACGACAGTGTCTGATTTAGGACCGGAGCCTCCCGGTGCGTCCAATTTCGACGAGTTCTCTGAGCCGTCTAAGTTTTTTGGAGGCGCAAACATTTCTGAAAACAAAAAAGATTTAACCGTGAGTCACTCTTTCCTATCCACCAGGTGGATGTACATTTAACAGAAACAGTCCAAAACGACGCTTGCGCGGTAAGATCTTACTGTTGTATCTTGGTGGGGTAGTCGATCGTGCTCGACTTGAACTAGAAGATTCAGAAGATATTGAAGGAGATCGACGCGTTATACGATACTGTAATCTTTCTCTTTCCTCTTCTTCCTTCAATCGATTTTGTTGTTCCATATACATTTCGTAATCATTAGGCCGTATAGGGTCATAATCCTCCATCATATCAAACTCAATTGGTGCTGGTTGATCTTTTTGTTTATGCTTCTGTATCTTTTTAGCTTTCTGTTCTCCCGGGGAGGGGGGGTTGAGTATAGTATATAAAATTTTTGGTTACAATAGGGGGGATCATGGGGTTTGAGATATCGTAACACGTTCTTAAAAACAATATTGTTACCTTTGCATTTGATACGAGATCGGCAAATCCATTGACATCACTCAAAGATGTTTTTAAAGGTACCGAGTTTTGCTTAAGTACTGGCGAAGAATCGTTGGTAGCCACTTTCTCTTCTTGTGTTGCAGTTTGGAATGTTTGTGCTGATATCGTAGACACTATTTTTCCCCCGACCGGAATGACGGGCTTATGGATTTTGGGTTTGGCCAGAATCGTGGGTTTGCGCATAACGGGTCGAAATTGATTATAGAGCGCCCAGCCTACTCGTGCAGGAAGAAAAATATTCCCAAAATGGATGAATGTTTGAGTAAAACAAATGGGTTATCTCAAGATAGGATGGATAGTATGAGAAATACCAGCCAGTCAGCTTTGAGCGGCCACAAACGGTTGCGCCCAAAGCCCACGGTGTTTTTTCTCATGTCATGCAGAAGACTTGTATTAGTCGATACCTGATGGTTTTGGTTGTTCTGTAGAAGATGCTGACGTTGATGCTGCTGCTGCTGTCGCTACTTCATTACTTGAAGGTTTGGGTGTTGGAGCCACGGCTGCCCAACCATTTGCGACAGAGTTGGTTCCGTCTTCTCCCTTGTTATCTTCACCCTTGCTGGACTTTGGCTTCGGAAGATCACCGTATAAGGAAAACGACATGTTGATGGGCAAACGTTCCCTCTGAACTTTGTTAATGGAATCAAAGATCTCGTTATGAATCACACCAGTGCTCAGCTCCCCCTTTTCCCTTATGGTAGTGACTGTGAAATTTTGATGTCGATGAGACACCAACTTTTTTTTTTTGAAGGTTGAATCAGAATAGTACACATGTCAACCGTAACCTCCGTCAACCAAGAGAACAAAAAGTCATGTTCATCCTCAGTAAATGCTGATCAGGAATTTGATCCAGCGGCAAAGTTTGGATCTCGGCTCCTGACTGATCAGGACGACGTATTTAATTACAATGCTTGGTATGAAATTTGAAACTATACACACAGACTACATTTATGGAATGCAACTAATGCAGGCTGTTTAACTTAGGGATAATGTCGAGTGGGACGAAGAACAAGAAAAGCATGCACTTTCACAAATCGAAAGGCAATCAAGTAGTCCTGTTCCTGAAGAACTAAGGTGTAAGGCATGCTGGATAGCACATGTGGTTAATGGAAATCGAGCTTGACTTAGAAATTCTCTTCATTAGACCAATACCATACCAATGCCGCTGAATACTGGAACAAGTTCTATCACATCAATGAAAACCGCTTCTTCAAAGATCGAAATTGGCTTAGACTGGAGTTTCCTGAGTTGTTCCAGACACTAGATCCAGCCGTATGTACATGGCCACAGGCCGCATTCGTACCTGCACCACCAAACAACACTATCAAAAGTACTCACATTATGCAATATGCTTTCACTCATTAGGCTGGTAGTAAGAAAATATTTGAAGTGGGCTGTGGTGCCGGTAACACCATGTTCCCATTGCTGCAAGAGAGCCGGAATCCAGACCTCTTTGTGTACGCTGCTGACTTTTCATCAACTGCTGTCGATGTCGTTAAATCTAATCCCAGCTATGACCCATCTCGATGCAAAGCGTTTGTGTGGGATTTGACGAGCTCAAGTATACCAGATAGCATAGAACCAGAGTCCCTTGATTTTGTGGTTCTAATTTTCGTACTATCCGCCATCCATCCTGATACCTGGAAACAGGCCGTTACCAATGTGCATAAAGTAAGTAGCGTTCACTGCATTAGTATGCATTCATCACTGTCGTATCATTGACCAATACCCTGTTTGAACAGATGTTGAAGCCAGGAGGTGTGGTATTGCTCCGAGATTATGGACGACATGATTTGGCGCAGCTCAGATTCAAAGCGGGTAGATTGCTGGACGATAATTTCTATATCCGTGGCGACGGAACGCGGGTGTATTTTTTCACATCTGCAGAATTGGAGTCCATGTTCACAGCCCCGCTAGAAGGTGGCTCCAGCCCTATGTTTGAAGTCCAGCAGAATGCAGTTGACCGACGACTTATTGTCAATCGAAGCAAAAAACTCAAGATGTACAGAGTATGGCTACAATGCAAATTTAAAAAGCTGTAGCACAATAGAGAAACAGACATCCTTTTTTTTTTTTTTTGTATATGGAAAAAGTTTATCATTTGGTTATCATCAGCAAACAACTAGACCGTTGATTGAAATCATAACAGTAATATTACATAATTTAAAAGTGCGAAACAAGAAGAAACCTTTTGGTCTACTTTAACTCAACATCACATTAACCATATTGTTGTCATTGTCGTCTGGCAAGCTGTTGCTGAAGCTCTGTGGCGAAATCAGTCATGACTTCGAGCTGCGACTTATAATTGGATTCGGTAGTAGTCAGAAGGTCCTGCACTTTTAGAACTTCTGCTTGAAGTCGGGCTATTTCGTCTTCTAAGACTGTTCTCTTTCCAACTTCAGCTTCCATCTTCTCTTTTATACTTTGGACGGTTCTATGATATCGAATAGCTTTGCTATCTGCCATTTGGAACTGAGAATAAACCATGGTGTTAATGATTGAATACCGACACATACCAGGCATTTATAATATATCGTTATGCCGACTCACCTTTTCATTTAGTGCCTTAATTTTAGCTTCATACATGCTGGCTAGCTGCGCTTCTCTAGCAGCAACCTCTTCAGGCGACAAATAATCCTATACAATTTAGGAAGGTGAGAAATTGAAATCCATTAACTTTGCAGTGCAAAGCTAGCATTGCGCATGCTTACTTCATCAATGTGCGGTGGTCGAGGAGGTAAATCTTGTTGAAGAGGTGGACCAGATTCTATTGTTTGGCAGCCTTCATCTGTTCCGAGCTGAATCCTCTCATTATCGCCAGTCTGGGTTGCCTGCGTAGCTGTCAAGATTGATTTTACTTGTTCATCGACAGGCGCATCGACTCCTTGGTATACAAATGCCTCTTCTTCTTCTTCGCCATTAACCTCGCTCGATGGACCTTCGTTAGTGGACGTTGGTGTATTTTGCTCTTCCACTGGTTCTTCGACTGCCTTTGGAGAAGGTATATCAACTTGTATACCTTCGTCCACCCGATTATGGACTTCCTGTTCCTCAGTCTTCAAGGCTTCAGTTTCAGCTCTAGATTGATTAAGCTCTTCCTCTTGTTGTTTGATCTGTGTTTCCAGTTCAGTTATCTCAGCTTCCAGTCGTCTGATCGTCTCTAGCTCATCTCGTTGACGGAATTTTTCATGTAAGTCCGACACAACACCTTGTAGATGCGTGACTCGGCCCGTCTCCTCTTCAAGCTTTTTCTTTACAGCTTTTTTCTCTTTCTTCAGTTGACTAATGTGATCTGTATAAACAAGTTAGATAGTTCATGCATTAATTGCCTGTCCTTCTTCTCTAAACTCTTACCTTCAGCCTGACTGATCTCTTGCTTCAAATGTTTCAATTCATCTCTAAATGTGGTGATGGATATACCGAGCTCATGTGCTAACGTGTCTGTGAGACCATTGGCAGGCTAGTCAAAACTGTCGTCAGTATCATATGGTGGTACCAACAACACGTAAACATACGTATCCTCTTACCTGAGCGTTTTCCATTCCGCTAATGTACTCCTTGCATTGTTGTACAATTGCATCCAGTTGCCGTTGAGCCTCAACGGTCAGCTTATTCTTTATCTAAGATGCAATCAATATTAGCCAACGTAATTACACTGTTAGCAGTTGGTTTCAAGCAATGCCAAGCCTCACCTCGCTTTGGCTCAACTCTCTGTTGGCTTCCGTTGCCGTTTCTTCTAAAAGGCCGACTTTTGAAAATAAAATTGCTCGCAATGTGTCAATTTCCCCTTGTAATCGGATGTCACTGTCCTTTAACACAGCCTCGTTTTCATCCAAAAGCGCAGATTTTCTAACAGAAACAATCTTTAAGCATCGTTTTGGTTCACGTAATTGTTTCATTTTGGCTATCAATTTGAGGCTTACGTGGCTAATTCTTCCTTTACTTTTCGTAATTCAGCTTCAAGGGACGTCTTGTCTTGTCGGATAGATTGCAATCTCTGTCGGGTTTCGCTTTGCTCATTGGATACCTCCTCCTTGAGCTGTTCAACTTGCTTTTCAAGATCGGCTATTTGTTGGTGCAAACCATTGACGTGAGCAGTGTAGATATGGTTGACTTCAGACATTTCCTTGTGAAGCGCCTCTAAAAAGGTCAAGTGAACAAATTTAATCGCACTTCGATATCAAAAAATCAGTATCTTTCAAATAAAATTGTACCATTTTCTTGAATCTTGTTTTGCAGATCTACAGTTGCAGCCTCTAGAGCTTGTGCGCTCTTCTCCAGCTCTTTTTTCACTGCCCCTCCAAGCAATGAGAAGGAGCTCCCTTTCTGTCACATGGACAGATATACATGAATTAGATTATTGTCCAAATAATATACGGTTCTCTATCTTCTTACATTATCTTTGTCTTGTACAGCTTCGATTCGTTTAGTGAGACGCTCGTTATGGTACTTTAAAAGATCCACTTGTTCTTGCAGCTGGTGAGGAACAAACAAGCCATGAGTAACCATACATTGTCCATCACACTAATTATCAAGTCACTCTTACCTTTCGAAGTTCCTTTTCCTTTTCTTTCACATTCCCTTGAAGTGATGCATTAGTCCCTTGCTCCTGGATTGCGAACGCAAAAGAAGTTATGCACTGTTGTCTTGGCTGATGACTCTGCAATTCTTCGTAATCTTACCTTGACCACAGCCTTCTTGAGAACAGTGTGTTGAGCTTTTATCCTATTTATTTCGTGTCAAAATGCGAGTGGCTAGAGGATAGCGATTCCTATAACATGAACAAGAAAGTCACCTTGAGTACTCCTGAAAGAGCCGTTGGTATTTTTGTGCAAGTTCTTCTGCCGAAGAAGTCGCGCTGCCTGATGTCAAGGTATGTTAGGGCATTTGATACAAATGGTTGAATGAATGAGAAGTAAATTGTTCTTGTAGTATGTCTGACAACTTACTCGAGTTCATTGACGCATGCCTCGACAGCACACCTTCACTCATAGCAAAACGTTCAGCTCCGATACAGCAGACTGCACTGCCGTATAAGTGCCGATTTTTCGCTGTCACGTACCGAATGCGGTTCAACTAGATTATGCATTGTATTGACATACACAGAGCAAATGCCTTGATAACTCTACTCATTAGCGTATATATACATTACCCATCCATATCATTTTAACAAAATTTATGTGGTACTTCAGCTTTATTTTGTTGCGTTGGTGATCATATATTCGATTGTGAATATAACGAATCAAAAAGGTTTGGTTCTAAAGCATCCAAGTAAGCCAATACATAAGTCTTACAGTCGTGCGTTTTTATGAAACACTTCAGGGCGAGTTCTTACATACTCTTGAATACTTGTTGGTTCCCGCCCTGTAAGTTCCTTCACCTTGTTGGTATAGCGATCATAGCGATTTAAACCGTGCAAACGAGCCATCTCACGAATATGGTTATATGTATGATCAGGTAGCTTAAAAATATGTCGAGCTTGCTCGTACCATTCATCAAAAGGCATAGCAATATACTTGATATCCTTCTCGAGAGCTTCAGAGTAAGCACGAGCTGCGCCGTGCAAATCTTGTGAGATTGGACCAGTCAGTTCATAGACTTTGCCAATATGGCCGGATGGATTCGCAAGGACAGTGGAAGCGACTGCAGCAACGTCTTGTGCAGCAATCGGTGAACTTTTGCCCGTTCCGAGAGGTAGGCGGAGCTCAGACTGCTGGTCTATAGAAATTGCTGCCCAGTGTGTGAAGAACGGACCGTCCATAAAGACCGTCGGCCGAAGATGAACAGTGGGTAATCCAGACCAGTTGAACGCCTGCTCAGATAACCAGTGGAGCCTCTGCTGCCTTGAATTTGTCATTTTGGTCAAACTCATTTCAGATACAGTCATTTGTGACATATTGACTAAGACTTCGACGTTGCCTTGTTCTCGTGCGGCAGCTGCCATTATGAGCGAAGCCTCCAGGTAATACTCGGATACTGACATGCTAAAATAAATGCGACTGCAACCTTCAACAGCTTTTACAACATCTGAAGATTGCGTGAGATCTCCAACGAAGATCTCAGCACCTAAAGCTTCCAACGCTTCTGATCGATTGTCTTGTTTTCGAACAAAGGCGCGAACAGGAAAGCCTTGGGCAAGTAATGTTTTCACAATCTTGGGACCAATACTTCCTAGGTTACCAGCTGCTCCAGTAATGAGAATCTTTGCACTGTTCGTTTGTGATTTACTGTTATTTGACATGATGTTGTGGAAAGAAAAATGGATTTTTGCATGACTGATTTGACGCACTGTTGATTTTGTTATATATTGGAAAACGAGTTAGTAATTTGATATAATTGGCAATACCGTTCGGTGAAAATGTATAACCTTTCTTTTCACCGAGCACTAATCGTTTCCTACATTTGGTCGATCATCTGCTTATTGTTGAAGGGTCATTTCCCAATGCCATTCTACCCACGTTGACTTTCAGGTAACGGTTTTGACCCAATCATATATATATATATATATATTCTTTGGTTTAAGTGAATAACTTAAACCAAAGAATTGCCCTAGCAAATTAAAGTCAAATGATTATTCATGTATGGAGTACATGCGATTTTTTTTTCATTGGATAAATTTGGAGTATTGATACTAACAAATTTTGCCCAAACATGGGTCAATTTTTTTGTTTTAGCTGTCAAATATACTCCAGGTGGATCCTGGGATTGTGCTTACTTGCCTCTGAGTTTATTCGAGAGTAATTATACAAAAAAAAAATTCTATTGAATGGTAATAAACTCTATCTTTTCTCCAGTACTGGTAAACACAAAAGAAAAGGGTGGGTGGATTGTGGACAATCCCAGAATCCTCGGCTCGTATAAGGGAGTTTGTATCGTTCGGTATACGACCTGTGCCATTTATTTCCATGGTCGTTAGATGTTAAATACGCAAAGCCATTTTCATGTTCAATTTCCTGCAAACGATGTTTATTGCGTCTGTAGTAGTCTATTGCATACCAGCCCATGTAATAAGTCAACACAGGAAGATGGCAAGCGCTCACAAGACGCGATTACTCATCCGCACAATTAATTGAATTTCATAATATTTAAGAGAAACATGAATTTATTTCTTGGTATGGCTTACAAGAAAATTTTATGACAGTGTGTGAGGCGAATATTGAATTACTTCAGGTGTCGCTAACATGAAGATTAATGTTTGGACACGAGACTTAACATCTATGGCTTTTGTAATCTACTGGAAACAAACATTGTTATACCCACCGTAAGTAAGCTTTCCGGTCAACAAGGTTGAAATATGGATAACGTCCGAAAAGTAAAATGACGGAATGAGCTAAAGCGCCTATTTAGAGCAGGTCACCGTAACGGTTATGAGAAGGCTGTGCTTCAGTTCCGCGGAAAATCGATCATATATCCATTTGAGTGAGGTATGAAAACTCTTACCCATTCTCTTCAAGGAGAGAAGGAGTTGTAGCAACATTTTTATGAATGAATGCAAACATGCGGAGAGTTTGGTCAGGCATAAGACAACTCGTTTATTGACGCTATATCAACTACAGTGTCAGTCACCCACAGTACGGCATAATTTGGTGCGCAAGTTCAGGAATAATATTGTGAAATTTCTGACAGAATTGCTAGTAATTTCAGACAGGCAGCATAAAATTGCGTAATATTGGATCTCCACGGACTCATCCCTTGTTTTGAACGGCCCAGACAAAGTCGCTTAAACTTTAATGAAGTTCCAAGGTCCGACTAAAGACAAGCACCAATGGAGACATCGCACGGTTTCCAATATATTGCCAGTATAGACTTCTTCAGCAACTGCAAATATCGGTTGCAACACTATCTACATATGCATAGCATCGGTTGTATGCTGTTGCTGGTGCAGCCTATAACGATTTCATCAATTCCTTTCACTCATGCGGGATTGCGGCGTAACCTACCCAACAAATTTTTTGTCAGCGGAAATTTCGCATCGTGTCTCAATTCATAAAAGGCACTTAACCTAACACATGCAGCTAGATGAATACCATCTAGGCTCAGTCAGGACTTACAGCTTCGGATTGTCAACTAGATGCATTCCAGCACTTCCGCTTTCGATCTACCAGCGGGACCTGAACAACACTCCCCAACCGATACGTCACTTTGAAAGTCCATTTGGCAACCATGACGATGTTAATGTTTCAGCTGTTCAGTACAATGGATCGACGTATAACCGTGGCCATTACATTAGATAATGATGGCTTGAGTCGCACATCTAGTACGGGGTAAATTGAGATCATGACCATTATGTCAGGTGTTTTAAGAGTAAACATGTGCAAAGAGACTTTAAACATGCAATTGAATTCTATATTGTTTATACTTGGCTATGGTATGCATCTACTATAATGTTAAGTCCAAAGTTCTCTGGTGGAGGAAAGTTATTCCTCTGTAACTTCAAATTGGCATATTGATCATTGACCATGATGCACAGCCGAAAAGGATAGATGTGTTATGCTTTATGAAAGCTTTCAATTACTGGAGCTGTTGTATTGAAAACAGTCTGAACTGACCTTGGATGACTCAACACTCCGCTTGGTGCCCCACAAATTTCTCACGAGTCTAAATTTGGTAGTTTCTCACACTCAAATCGCTAAGAGCTTAGGCAGCACTGGAGCCGTCACTTGGTCATCCGCCAACTTGTGAGCAGAAAGTTGATGTAACGTAAGATTTATTTACAAATTCATTCATGATCAATGTAATACAAGAAGTACTGCTTCAGTAGACTAATGGTGAAGGTGTAATTGGGCATAAAAGGGCTCATTCCGCGGATGGCCTGGACTGGCTTTTTTCTAATTATAAACTGCACCCTGCCATGATTTTTTTATTTGGTGAAAGAGCGCGCTGAAGGCAGCCAAGCTTTATAAACCGTGGTTCCTGTACTGAAATTTCTACAACTGAAACTTTTTTTCTCTTTTCTTTACACATTTTTTTTACTATGACTATTGCTACCGATCATGGAGCTCAGCGGTTGTTGGTTCCATCAATAGACAAATCACACACTGTCAAAAATGTTAGTGGTTACAACGCTAACGTCTTTCCTGGCAAGGAGGAACAGATGGTCAGTGTCTGTGATTATCTTTCTGGTATTGGCTTTCTCCCAAAGGACCTCGTTCAAAATGAAGTCTCCTGGTTCTACGGGTAATGTATCGATTGGAGCTTGGGAAGATCCTCCACAAGAGGTTTTTATTGACATTTGCCTCCGTAATAGAAACCTTGGTATTGATGACTACTATTTTGCTCTGGAAACTGTGGAAACCATTGCAAACCATATTATGGCTCTCTATGGTGCAAAGATTCTAGCATATACCAGACACGAAAGCGTGTTGGATATCAACTTGGAGAGAGAGACTGATGATGCTACTGTGTATATCCACTCTTCCAAGCCTGGTATCTCTCAACTGAGTGGCCCCAAGTATGAAAAGAGGTAAGTAGAGTGACTCATCCAAGCAGAAGGATAGCTAGGGGGTTAGTTGATATGAAATGGGAGGGGAGGGGTTCAGTAAACCAATCAACCAAAAATAATTTTGGCTGAGCAAGACACACGATAAAGATAACGAAAAATTACCCCATTCCACATGTGTGCAATCTCTCAGCCCTCCTTTATCATGCCTTACTGGGAAAGCCTTTGCCATGATGTATTAACACATTTCTTCCCTTTTTCAATAGAATTGATGAGAAATATCTCGATACTAGTGTCCGTAATTTGGCTTACCGTCTGGAATCATACCGATCCAACGGTACCGTCTCATCAAGCATGACATCTCAACTCCGCTGTTACTTTGTAACCAAGTGCCAGTTCGTCAATGAGAATCCCACTGCAGAACAGGAAACTGATATCAAACAAGTGGCGGATGTTACCTTTTTGAAGAAGGCTACCGACCACACTCTTCAAGTTTATGAAGAGGTTATGAACAACGTTCTGCAAAGAACTGGCCCTGTTATAGAGATGTATCAGGTCGAAGGAAGTCGAGAACATCGACTGGTCATTGGTTATAGACAACGAAGCACTCAAAACTTCTTCTCTGCTATGTCCGATTTGTACCATTACTATAATTTGTACTCCACTCGCAAGTATGTCGGTAAGTCATTATTTCAGCCTCTTCCAAAAAAATATCACACACAATTTTCTTATCATGCCGATCTAACTCGTTACTTCCACAAATTTTTAGAGCAATTTTCCAATGGCGTTACCATCATGAGCTTGTATTTGAATCCGGTACAAAATGCCCGTGGCTTCCCTATTGAACACTCCATTCACCAAGTTATCAAGGAAACTTCTTTGATCTACTGTTTGCCAAACACTCCTTTGCAATCATTCTTCCAAAGCAACCAATTGTCAGTACAAGAGACTGTGTATGGATATGTCGGTTGGATTTTCTGTCAACACTTCCTTAACCGATTGGGTTCAGAGTACCTTGCTCTTACCACCATTCTTGATCGTACCAACCCTATCCATGAAGAAGTTCTCAACAAGATGAAGAAGCGCTTGCGTCAAGAGACTTTCACCCGTGAATACATCCTGGATATCATTTCTCAATACCCAGAACTTATTAAGGTCCTGTATGCTAATTTTGCCACCGTTCATTATGTCAACCAACGGGAGGCCACCCTCCAACCTACTCTTTCATACCAACGTTTGAGCACCCAAGAAATCCTAACAGAAGAGCAACTTCGTGACAAGATCAAGCATGCTACCTCTAATGCTCACGAACAGATGGTCCTAGAATCGTTTTTGGCATTCAACAAGCATGTTCTCAAGACCAATTTTTATCAGTCTACCAAGGTTGCTCTCTCCTTCCGTATGGATCCCAGCTTTTTGCCTGAAATTGAATACCCTAATAAGGTTTATGGTATGTTCTTGGTAGTTGGCTCAGAGTTCCGAGGTTTTCACGTGCGTTTCCGAGATGTGGCTCGTGGTGGTATCCGTATTATCAAGTCACGTAACACCGAAGCCTATTCCATCAACCAACGTACCTTGTTTGATGAAAATTATGCTCTTGCTGCCACTCAGCAACGCAAGAACAAGGATATTCCTGAAGGTGGCTCCAAGGGTACCATTCTACTTGATATCGATCAGCAAGACAAGCCTCGTGTTGCCTTTGAGAAATATGTCGATTCCGTTCTAGATTTGTTGATTACTGGAAAGACACCTGGTATTAAGGAAACCCTGGTTGATAGGTATAAGAAGCCTGAGATCCTATTCTTTGGTCCTGATGAAGGTACAGCTGACTATATGGACTGGGCTTCAGCTCATGCAAGACGTCGCAAAGCCAGCTTCTGGAAGGCTTTTACTACGGGTAAGAGTCAGAGCCTTGGTGGTATTCCTCATGATATCTTTGGTATGACCACTCGATCTGTGCATCAATATGTGTTGGGTATCTATCGCAAGCTTGGTCTCCAGGAAGAGGAATGCACCAAATTGCAAACTGGTGGTCCAGATGGTGACTTGGGATCCAACGAGATCAAGATTTCCAAGGATAAGACCGTCGCAATTGTCGATGGCTCTGGTGTTCTCTATGACGATCAAGGCATTGACCGTGAGGAATTAACTCGACTTGCCAACGCTCGTCTCATGATTAGCAATTTCAATCCAGAAAAACTCAGCAAGACTGGATTCAAAGTCTTGGTCGATGAAAACAATGTCAAGTTGCCTAATGGTATGGTTGTCGAAAATGGCTTGCAGTTCAGAAACACCTTCCATGTGAACGATCTCTCTTCGGCTATGATCTTTGTGCCCTGTGGTGGACGTCCTGAATCTGTTGATCTCGGAAACGTGACAAAGCTATTGGATCAAGATGGTGTTCCCCGTTTCAAGTATGTTGTTGAAGGTGCCAACTTATTCTTTACCCAAGAAGCTCGTCTCCGTCTCGAGAAGAATGGTGTAGTGATCTTTAAGGATGCTTCTGCCAACAAGGGTGGTGTTACCTCGTCATCTCTCGAAGTCCTCGCTGCCTTGGCTTTCAACAATGAAGAGTTTGAAGAACACATGTGTGTCCGCGACGGAAAGGTACCTGCTTTCTACGAAGCATATGTCAAGGAAGTACAAGAAATCATTGAGCGCAACGCCGCCCTTGAATTTGAGGCGTTGTGGAGAGAACACCACATCAGCAAGGCTCCTCTATCTATTCTTTCGGATGATTTGTCTGTTGCCATTGTCCAACTTAATGAGCAACTCCAGCATAACTCTTTGTGGAACAACATGGAACTTCGCCGCATTGTTCTTGAAGCCGCTTTTCCCAAACTTCTATTGGAGAAGCTCGGTTTGGACACTCTTTTGCAACGCGTGCCTGAGAGTTATGTCCGTGCTATCTTTGGTGCATCTCTTGCTTCACAGTTTGTCTACAAGTATGGCCCCAACCCAAGTCAATTTGCCTTCTTTGAGTTCATGAACAGCTTCGCATCCCCCAAGAATTAATACATCTCCGTCTCTTTAATTTGTTCGCTTAATTCCTCGTTTTATTATCATACACATTCGTTCCCCCTTCCACTGTAAAAAAATTGTCAATTCAAATCCATCAACCAAACGCACGCTACAATAAACTTTTTTGTTCAATTTAAAGTCGACAATATGCAAATTTCTGCGCATTTGGGACAAATCTTGTATAGAATCAACAAGATACTCTATCCAAATACTATGTCACGGAAAATTGACAGTGGCATGGCCGTATACGGTGGGCAGATATGTTTTCACGGTACCTTGGCAAAGGCAGGGCTCATCTACCGTTTGCTTTGAGCCTGTTGTGACTTTTTTGACTTCGGGTAGAGGCGGGCCATTTGCCAGCAAAAAATTTCAGGGCCCACAAAAAAAGTAATAACCTCAGCACCTTCATCATCTACTAATCATGGTTGACGCTAAAGCTCTCAAGGAAGCTAACCGAAAGGCTTTCCTCGATGTATTCCCTGAATTGGCCAATGAAGTGCTTGACGAGCTTCGCAAGTACAACATGCCCGAAGATGCCTATGAATGGACAAAGCAGGTACGTTCATCCTGTCATACCAGTTGAGCCTGACAGTCTATTGTATTTCCATCACCAGCAAGCTGATTATCATTTCTTCGTTATTTCACCTTATCATTCGAATTAGAACTTGAACTACAACGTTCCCGGAGGTACATTACCTTTTGATCTACTAGCATCATCATCCCATTGTCCCTTTCGCTGATCTCACTTTATCGTTTCATCAGGAAAACTCAACCGCGGTATATCTGTTGTTGACACTCTTTATATTCTCAAAGGTGATGCTGCAACTGAGGAAGAGCTTCATAAGGCTAGAATCTTGGGTTGGCTCGTTGAATTTGTAAGTGGAACAATATACCCTCGTCACCGTAATTTTCATCTCACACATCACGCGTTTGTCGCTAGTTGCAAGCCTATTTCCTTGTCGCTGACGATATGATGGATGCCTCCATCACTCGTCGCGGTCAACCCTGCTGGTACCGCAAGGATGGTGTTGGCACCATTGCCATCAACGACTCCTTCATTTTGGAATCCTGCATTTTCATCTTCTTGAAGAAGTACTTCAAGAACACCAACTACTACATTGATCTTGTTGAGCTTTTCCATGATGTAAGAATCGATTTTTTGGAATTTGGTTGGCTTGACTGTGCCCTTTTGTTGACAACTGTTTCATCAATTTAGGTCAGCTTCCAGACTCAATTGGGCCAGCTTTGTGACTTGATCACTGCCCCTGAGGACCACGTTGATCTCAGCAAGTTCTCTCCCCAAAAGTAAGTATCGGGATCAGAGGGCTAGAAAGATGAATAGTTGAATATGAGAGCTAACTTTGGACATTATCAATATTTTTTCTTGATGTATCACTCAGGCATCAATTTATTGTCATCTACAAGACTGCTTACTACTCTTTCTATCTTCCCGTCGTCCTCGCTTTGCACATGGTGAGTTAACCCTTTGATGAATGGTACATTTTATGGTCATGAATGCTTACAATGCTCCCTCCATACCGTTAGGCTGGTGTCCACAGTGCTGAGGCCTTCAAGCAGTGTCACGACATTTTGATTCCTCTTGGCGAGTACTTCCAGGTTCAAGATGATTACCTTGACTGCTATGGTGACCCTGCTTTCATTGGCAAGATCGGAACTGATATCCAAGACAACAAGTGCTCATGGCTCATCAACCAGGCACTCGTTATTGCTAACCCTGAACAACGCAAGCTCCTTGACGTAAGTGCAGTTAATTTAACTCGAGAGAAAGGGATTCGATTTCCAAATATATTAACATGCCGTCATGCCTTCCCCATCTTAGGAAAACTATGGCAAGAAGGATGCTGAGGCTGAAGCCAAGGTTAAACAATTGTACAGAGACTTGAACATTGAGGGTATCTACAAGGACTACGAAAACAAGAGCTACACTGAATTGAGAGCTTTGATTGATCAAGTCGATGAGTCCACTGGTGTCAAGAAGCAAGTATTCATTGAGTTCATGGACAAGATCTATAAGAGAACAAAATAAATATAGAATGTTCCCAGCAAATTATATAAGCTTTATATAGCCGATATCTTTCATTTTTGACCTTTCAGTACGGCAGCTCTAATACAGAATAAACGTCAAGCCGAAGATGAATCAGACGAACATGTAAAGGAGGATGGTAATGAAATGAAATTTGTATGTGGATCATGATATTGGGTTGCTTGACATGATGTATGTGATAATTTGATGAGAATCACAAGCTAAGTGTTTAGCGAACTTGGCGTATTGGTTTGTCTTCCATGCGACGGCTCGGTTACAGCAGCAATCCGAAGAATGTTGCAAACTCCGTCCATCCAAATTAATTTTTTTTTTTTTTTGGTGTAGAGTCAAAGACGAGCATGTCAAGCCATTGAAGAAAAACCGTCCAAATTTTAATTTTTTGTTTTTCAACATTGTCTCCATCATGGAACAGCAAATTGTGGAGGTAAACTTGGGGCAACAAGCTTTTCAAAGAAATTTATGAATACATAGATCGTACTAATCATATATAACTTGTCTTTTCAGCTGATCGATTTCTTGCATGAACCGAAATTAGAGGTATGATTGAGAATTTATGTCCTTTAGTGAATCTCCAACTACTTTGCTTCGATTCTTGTATTGACAACTTCAACTCATGTACAGGTTCGAGCCATTGCTCTGCATCATCTTGCTGGCTTTACACACCAAAGCTCTGAATATCAACCGCTCATTTTGAGCAAACGTAAGACCGTCATTCCAGATCTTAAAGCTCTTTGCCGAGAGGATCCCGTATGTACACATTGCATTCAACGTTAAGTTAGCTATCGTCTTTTGAAACACGTCGTAACATTTGTTGGATCCACAGATCACTGCACACGATGCATTGAAGGCTCTCATCAATTTGTCCGGCGACCTTCGAACTCACCCCGATCTCGATGATGACAAATTCATTAAACACATTTGTCTTCTTATTACGGTTGGTCATTCTATCCATATCACCTATTTAACATCCTTCACATCCTAAGCATCGACAAACTCTAATTTAATTAGATCCCAAAATCAGTTTTGGCCGATGTTGCTTGCATGCTCTTATCCAATATGACAAAGTACGAGCCTATTTGTGTCAAATTAATAGACGCTGCCGCTACACCTTTGGAAGGACTTTCAGAATCTACACGTTTGATGGATCATTTGGTTGAGGTATTCCACAAAGGAGTGGGTAAGAACTACAACCCACAAGCTGAATTTCATTTCTTGGCTAGTGTCTTTGCCAATGCTTCTGCTGTAAGTTTCACAATGACATAGCACAATGACATACCAGTGTTGTGGATTCTGGGATATTCCCATACTAAATGTTTGCTTTAGATCCGTCATGGTCGAGTGTATTTCGTTGAACCAGCCAAGCATGATAACCTCGCACCAGTCACAAAGATTCAAATCTTTAGCGAAGACAAGAGTGTTATTCGAAGAGGAGGTGCTATCTCCACTATGAAGTACGGCGAAATCCTGGGTTTGGAAAGATCTTGTATGATACACGTGCTAACTGTATGATCATTAGAAACTGTTGCTTTGAAACTAGAAAACATAATGAAATCCTGGACGTCGATGGTATCAATATGTTGCCTTTCATCCTCTTACCGCTGTGTGGTAATGAAGAGTATGACATGGATGTGAGTATTGTACTTGCATGCACTTTTCAAGTGGTCGGTGCTATATCACTTATATTTTTTCGGCCTTTTAGGAATTCGAAAAGTTTCCCGAAGAGATTCAATTACTAGATGATGATAAGGTAACTTGTTTGTTTGTAGACGGCCTCTGGATCATGTTAGCTACATCCACTCACACCACATTTATTTTAGACCCGGGAATCAGATCCATTGTTGCGACTAATGTTGTGTGAAGCTATTCTGTTGCTTACCACTACCCGCGACGGCAGAGATTACTTGCGAGAAAAACAAGTTTATCGTGTCATCCAGCGCTTGCACGCACAAGAAAACGATGACAAGGTATTGGACAAGTGTCAAGACATTGTCGACATGCTCATGCGAGACGAAGGAGAGGAAAAGATCGTGCAGCTTGACGAGCATCCAACTCAAGCTCCAGTAGTGGAGGAAGAAGATGAGGATCTTGCCATTGAAGAAATCGCTTAAGGGGATGGAAGAATAGTCCCAACGCACTTATAGACAGACCAATTTTGATTGTATTTATATATTCCATATGCCATTCTCATTTGACATTTTACTTTTCGTCAATAAACAGTGAAGCCCCAACCCAGCCATGCAAAGAAAAAGTCGACTATGACTCGGGATGCAACATATGGAGCAATCTGGAGGGAGAGAAAGAGACCAAAAAAAAAAATATTTTTTTCTTGATGCTGTGCAAATAAAAAATTTTGCTCCACCAGTCTAGCGAGCAAAAGTGCAAAAACTCAGATTCCACTGCTTTCCAGCAGATACTGGGATTGGTCATACAGAAAGACCGATTAGTGGAGACATCTTCATTGAATCGTCGACGTTGATCGACTGTAATAGGAGTTGTACTGACAAACGAGCGAATCGTCACCGGAATCTAACTCCCACTTATTTGATTTGGCGCTGTAATAAATACTTTCATTAACCGCTTTCTGAGTTCCTACCTTTTATCGATGAACTGTTTAGTTCTATCATAGAAAGCAGAAATAGTGAAAGTAGTCTGTCTCCCACTAATAAAACCATCATCTTTCTTTTCGGATAACTTCTTTACGGATTTTCAAGGTCGATATAGTGAGCTTGATGCGAGACTATACAGCTTATGAGAGTATTTTCATGGAAGACCATCCAATTAACAAACCACACAAACATCATATCATACATCAAACCAAAGTCTTCAATTTCACCACGTAAAACAATCGCTTAAAACAAAATTTTGAAGTTTTATTACTTTTCAGCAAATTGCATCTCCGTTTTGACCCTCTTCATCTTCTTCTTAAGTCCTTGATGGAGTCAATCATAAGTTCAGCTCATCGTTTATCTCGCTTTCACACTATCACATTTACTCACATCCGTTACTCGTTCTTTTGCGGAAGCCTCTTGCAATGTTGTGGCAATTTATAATGTATTCAATGCGTGTATGTCGCAATGACAATACGTTACTCGGACGGTTTGTGGCAGACGTTGTAAAAATGTTACCAAAGCAGAAAGTTACAAAATATCGGCTATCTAATGTTTTTTAATTACTACATTGTTGATATTAATAACTACAGAACCAGAAGATATTCTTGTCCTTGACGTATCGATCGATTTATTATGGTCTTTTATGAGTACTCGATCTTGATGAATCTTAGTACTGTGGCTCTTACTGTGGACCATGACTTGGGTATCTTCATCCTGGTAGAGAATAGTTTGGCTGTTGTGTTCCTCGAAGACAGCAACTTGACTGTCATTGCGATAATCCTTGTCATCATAATAAACCTTGTTATTGAAGTAATTTTTAAAATTTTGTCTTCTGACTGGAACAGCTTGTCCCCCACGTTTATCCTGTTTATGTGAATGCCTAGACATTTGAATGTTCTCAAATGGGGAAAGAGCGTTGCAGCCAAAGAGTGAAAAGTTTGATTTTATACTGAGCAAGGATAACGTGGATGAATCAAAGACTGTGTACTTCTTTTATGCTTTCTACAACGAACCAGCTGCTGAGCAAATCAATGGTCTTTTGCAAAGAACCGCTCAGTATTGCTGAGTGAAGCAAGATGTCACAGGATTGACAAGAGCATGATGACTTTTGTTTTTCTTTTCTAGAAAACTGCGGATATTGGAACCAGCTATCTTCTTTTATGATACATCTTCTCTCCAAAGAAAGATTTTCCGTTTACGTGTTATAATATGTTTCATAGCGATTTTTTTTTAAAAAAACGTTTCTCATTCGCATTATGAGTATGCGATGGTAAGATTGATTTGCTTCAAATTTTTCGGTATTACTCTGTTAACCCCATCTATGTGCGTTGGCCAACAATGTATTGGCCCAGATACGGGATAGAATGAAGTTTTCCAAGGGTGACTACCGTTGGTTGGCTAGAAAGAATATCAGTAGCCACCTGAATTGGATAGAATAAATATTATAAAATGCATCAAAGCTTTGGGCGTTCATCTAAGCATATGTTTTCTCTACCTTTTGCAAGTCTTGCTTTTGAACTCTGTCGATAGACTCCAGAATACTACTGAAGTTACCGGTGTGTCCATTCAGGATCTAATTGAAGAACCCTTAAGAAAATTATTCGACATGAGAAGCGTTACTGTAATCTCACTCACCCTGAAACCAAGGTAATCCATTGAATCCAATCGGCTCTGCGCAATGCTGGCGACATTCAACTTCGCATGAATTTTTGCTCTTGAGATCTCATGGTCCGCGATCTTGCAGCTTAGCGTTGCCATAACATCCATTGTTAATTTTACTGCTTTCCCGATATCTTGATTAGGTGTATTGATTTGCACACCGAATAGTCCGTTATCAGAATAGCCTATATTGAATGTGGTAATTTCACTATCAGTCGAAATTTGAGATTTTACTGTCGTAAGCTTGCATTGCTCAGTTCCCCATTTGAGATGGTTCTGACTTCCCAATATTTCCTGCAGCACTTTGGAAGCGTAATATTCATTTGAACAAACCGGAAAACCTTGAAATGCAATGGTACAATGTGCATTTTGATTGACGCCCATGGTCCGGTCATCTCCTCCATAATAGGTAGACTGACTTTTGGTTTGTTCTGGGTCTTTCAAGTCGAAATGGAGGTGGACATATCCTAGCAGGGCTTTATGATCTACTCCACTACCCACTACCACAATGTTTGACCTTGTGAATATAGTTCTGGCAAACTTGCGCACAGTATGATGATCCACGAAGTCTTTTAATTCTGAGAATAAAGGGTTTCCCAAACCGGTCCTGAAAGCAAGTTGATGAGCCCTTTCTAACCCCACAATATTGATTTGCTGTCTTGCGTTACGAGTCTGCCACATAGTTCTCTCACACACATGTGGAAATTCGTGAGGTTCATATTTTTGTCTGCAGACAATATCGGAAAGTACTTCTGAAAAATAATCTCTTGGGAAGTCATTGGCATCATTTTCAACAATTTGGTGCTGATATTGCTTAAATTTGCGGAAATAATCATACTCACTCGTCGCCTTTGAGAAATTGAATTTGAGTAGACATATATTCGTGTGTCAGAGTACGCGAAAGGACGGCACTATTAAGCTCAGCTTCTCGAACGATCCGCAATGCTCTTCTTTTTTCGTTGTTCTACAAGTGAAATTCATTCAAATGGTCAAAGCAGCTTTCAAATGTCAATGAAAGCTTACCATAAAGGTGTAATTTTTCAGAAAATGTGCTGCTCCAGCTGTGCTTTCGGATTCGTATCTTGTTCCTCCACCTATTACGATAGATAATCCTGCAGTTAAACCTGGTTCTGGGTACGTGGCAACTGTGACGCCTGCCATAGTTCGACTGACGTGCAACGCTCTGGAGTGTAAAGGCACAGGTGAGAGTTGAAATTGAGACAGATATTTGGATAGATAGTTCATAGTGAAGAAGAGAATATACGCTTACTGATGACCACGTCAGCGGATAGATATATTTTTGCATTGCATAAAAACAAGCTGGACCGGTATTTTCAAGAGGATTATCCAATATGAATTTCTTGCATCTGGGGTCTTTTGCTGAACATTTCGAGAACCGCCGTCATAAATTATAAAAAAAAAATTGAATTGTGGCATTAAAGGGAAAGTATGTTTTAAAGCGCGTTTACCCGTGCCGTTTTGTTCTTTGCCTTACACAAACATGAGCATCAAAAAGAATGTAGTGGATGAGAAAGTCAAAGTTGTTTGCAGGGTACGGCCATTCCTTGAGCATGAAGCTCCTGACGATTCTGTCGCGGTAGAAGGTTGCGAAATAAAGATCACCAATCAGCGCAACACGAACGAAATAGTCTCCTTTCGGTAATTGATTTCGCCATTCCTGAATCCAATATTACCACATGACAGCCATTAATGAATATTATGGTAGATTCTCATCGTGCCATGGACCAGAAGCGATGCAAGCAGAAATATACGAGCAAGACGTCCAGCCAATGATAGACAAGGTGTTCTCAGGTGTGGTAGGTAACATTTAATATGACGCATCGAACACGGACAATATCTCAACAGTTGCTTGCGTCATACTTCACAATAGGACTCGACCATATTTGCCTACGGTGTCACAGGCTCAGGTACGGTATAAGCATGAAGAGGCGGTAGTTTACTGTTGCGAGTCGTACCTGACTTTTCACCCGTGTTGTTAGGTAAAACCCACACAATGCAAGGTACCGAAGAGGAGCCAGGCATCATACCTAGAGTGGCACAATACCTTTTTCGGCGACGCTTGGACTATCCAAAGCACGCGGTCAGGATTCATGTATCGTACATGGAGATTTACAAAGAGCTGGTGTACGATTTATTGATCCCGAGAGAAGGGGTAGGTGGAAATCGAGCATGCCTAAATTTGATATTGCTAGTATTAACCATTTTGATTCATCTAGCAAGGTGCAGGCCTAACTATCAGAGAGGATTCCTCTAGAAACATTTTTGTTGCAAATCTTACAGACGTGAGTGCACACTGACATAGAGATTGGATCAGGTCATCCGTCAACAGCCTGAAATGCTAACCCACGTCATAGAGAGAGATCACTTCGTTAGAAGAATTTGTTCAAGTATTCAAGTAAGTATTTCACCATCATTTGAGTACTTCGTCAACTACATCTAGGTGCTCATTAACCATTGTACATAGTATTGCCTGCAAAAATCGATCTACCGCAAGCACCAAAATGAATGTCTCATCCAGCAGATCGCACGCAATCTTATCATTCCAAGTGACGGTGGCAATGAATGAAGACCCACCACAGCAAGATGATGATAGTGATACAGAACAATATGCCTTGTCTGGCAAAATTAATCTTATCGACCTTGCTGGTTCAGAAGACAATCGAAGGACAGATAATGGAAAAGAAAGGCTAGCTGAAAGCGGAGCTATCAACAAAAGCCTATTTGTACTTGGTCAAGTCGTAGAGTCAATCAATGCTGCATCTGTAAGGAAACGTTTGAATGCTAAAGAAATATTCATCAAAGAACGTGCTAATATATTATTATATTTAAAGTCCCGTATACCCTTTCGAGACTCCAAAATGACTCGAATTCTTCAGGTGTGTATCGTAAAATACCTATCTTTCGCAACAGCTCTTTGTACTGATCGCGAATTTAGCCTTCCTTGGGAGGTAAAGCTCAAGGCATGATGATTGTCAATATTGCTCCTGGTCAAAGTTATTTTATGGATAGCTACAAGTAAGTAGTGATTCAATGGTGAGACAGTGGCACTGAATGTCATTCTCATAACTGCTACTTTCCACCTAGTTCACTTAACTTTGCAACCAAATCTAAGACTATAGAAAATGCTCCGATCGTCAACACCATAGCACAAGACGAGCCAGCATTGATATCTACACTCTCAGATCCTCCTAGACTTGGTCAAGCATTGCGAGTGGCAGTACATAATGGAAAAAAGCGAACAAGGAAGAGACTATCGGATTCTACGGTGGATAGATCGAGAAAAAGACGACTTTATGATCCATTTCGATGGATGGGTAATCAAAGCCGTGGTATCAGAGACCGAGAGAATGAAGAATACGACACATCAGAGAAAACGAACTATTACAGTCGTATGTTGAAGCCATGGAAGCGATTCACAGCGGGGAATTATGATCCATGGCCACGATTCAAGTTGAACGAAGAGCAGGTGGAATCTCACTTGGAATCACGTGTGGCAGCACTGGTTGCAGAAAAGGTGCAAGAGCTTCATAAATCAAACACAGAATTAAAGTAAGCATGCTGGCAGCACTTTCTACATCTATAATCCTCTAGTGGTGATAATAACTGAAAATTATATTGTTTTTTTTTTAGCACGCAGTTAGAGGAGCAGAAACAGCTTACGGCTGACATTTTGCAACGTATGAAAGCGCTTGAAGCAAAGCTGTATGTCACGTTATTTTTGGTTTCATTTGTTTTCAACGGAGTCGTTTTAATATTGTTCTTTTCTCATAGTGGCGAAAGCGCAAACAACCATGACACTACGCAACACCAATGACCATAGCATTTACATACTGTAGAGTTTATTTATACCAATTCACATTATCACTTAATATTGTACAATCAATCACATATTCACCTGCAATTTGCCCATGTTCGCACCGCCTGAGAGTTTTTCCGTCATCGTTGTCCTTTTAGTTCTGAGATGATCCGACGTATTCGAGTAAGTTTTCCTTTCTCATCCAAAACAAAAATTCTCATCCACAAGCACACTAGCAAAAATGCATTACAAAAAGACTGGTGAAAAAATGATTCCAGCTTCTACCTGGATTGGACGAAAAGACTTGACTGGATACACTGTTGTAGTCACAGGGTAAGTTGAGTAAAAGTTTTCTTTCAAAAAGTTGTGCCGGGCAAGTTGATAACCGCTCAGCAAAACCTCCAAAGAGCCAACTCTGGTCTTGGATTCATCACATCTTGCGTATTTGCTTGCTTAGGCGCCAATGTCCATATAGGAGTTCGTACCAAAGCAAAAGGAGATGAAACTTTGAAACAGATACTAGCGTATGTTAGCGAGCACGATCCTGACAAAGCCCCCAATGCTGAGAAGCGACTTTTTGCTCATTATGTTGAGATGTCTGACTTTGCCTCAGTTCGAGCGTTTTGCCAAGATTTCCAGCAGCCAATTGATATATTGATCAATAATGCTGGGCTTCAAAGTAACCAAAAGCAAACTACTAAAGATGGTTATGAAATGACATGGCAAGTCAACTACCTCAGCTCGACTTTCCTTACCACCAAATTACTATTGCCTCTTCTAGAGCAAGCAGGGAAAGAACGTGGCAAGCGAGCCAAAGTCATCAATATAACATCTGGAATGCATAAAATGGTGAAAGACCTAGACCTTGAAGATATCAATTACGATAAGCAACCGTACGATTTTACAGAAGGCAGGTAATACATTATGACGTTGTTTCGGATGAGTGGAAAATTAAGTAGTCTAAATGTGATTTTTGCCAGCATACACAAAATCCAAATTGGCGCAGGTCCTCAATATCGAGTACTATACTAAAGTTGAATTGCCACCTTCGACATCACCTACTTCTCCCCTGTTTTATGGCATTATTCCTGGCCCTGTGCAGACAAGTAAGGGTTTCTTGTTACCGATCATCTCCTGAAAATATTTTATCACCTGACTCCTTTCTCCTCATTCCTCACCACCGCTTTATTTTTCATAGACCTTTATCGACAGGAGAACGGATTTGATCAGCCACCATGGAGTGGTTTTGCCGACCGTCCTTCTCCAGATGAGGCGGCATATCCTATTTTTGTTTGTGCTCTGGAGGATTATGCGGCACCAGGATCTCTTCTTGCTGTTCCGGATGGTAGAGAAGACACAAAGAGTGATTTAGCTCTAGATATGAATCTCACAAAATCGCTGTGGAGTTATTCCATAAATGCAACCGGATAAATGGAGAGAGAGCGAACCCCCACCTATCCTACTTTGCTTTTCAAGCCTCGTGGTTCTAGTTTATAATCTGTCTAGTGAGATTAGTTTAACTTGTATTGAACAACGAGGTGGCAAAAATCAATAGTATTCCTCTCCCATCTGAAATCCAATTTTTGCTCGTATGATAATACATTGATGCAGAGTTTATCCAGAAAACAGAGGAAACAAAGTGACATTTAGCGCATGTCTTTCATGCAAATGACCACGGAGCCATGGAAAATTTTCAAAGATACGCGTATGCAGTCATTATAATGAAGCTCTGTTTGTTTGCTCTTTATGCCACACAGTAAACATTATTTTTAGAATACCGTAGAGTGTGCCGTATGAGCAATTTTTTATTGGACTCAATGTACTTCTTTTCAATTTTTTTTTGGAGCGAGTGTAAGGGCATATCAAATTTAGGAGTTGGTGGTCTTGGTAAGCAAGCCAGGGAAATCTGTTTAAAGACGTTAGGCGAAGATAACCAATTTGGGAAGAGCCTCCAAGGCGAGGTATTCCAGATCAGGAACACAAAAAGTCAAAAGTCGGATACATATTCCCCTCATGCCAGAATTTCTGGTGTTGCACTTTTAATCACTCCTTTGTCTGTCTTACTACCAAAGTCCAGTATTCAATTGTATAGTATCGTCTTATAGGCATCGCATCGCAAGCCCTTCCCCCATGGCCACCACATATATAGATTATTTTCGAGATACAAACGTATTGAATTCAAATGATGGCCGTAGAATATCTCAACAGTCGATACCCTCGCTCTCCACTACTTCAACCGACACCTCAACCTCGATCGATACTTCAAGACCAAAGAGTGCTGGCTCACCTAAAGTGAACCGTAGAAGGACAAGGTCACCTTCACCATCAGGAGGAGGGTATTTATATCAAACCAATGATTTCCAACCATGGTCCATTTACCAGCAACAGCATAGAGGCTGTTATTCTCCATTCTATCCGCAAATGTACGGTATCGCACCGCAACCACTAATTAATTTTCCAGACCCTACACTACCACCTATGCATTATAAGCATACGCCTTCTCCTAAATCCAAAAAATGTTACAAGTATGAACCTATTCTGCCAGTACCTCTCGCTGCTGTTACAATGGAAGCAACTTCTATGTCAGAGGGGTATGATTATGACGACAATATCCCGCTGGCCTACTTTAAACGCATGAGTAGCAGTAGTGTAACAAACAAACCCCATACCACCAAAAAGGTTGGAACTTCACCCGTGTTATCAAGTAATAATAGTATTCCAACGTTATCCACCAGTGCAGACCTGAGGCACAGCTCAACCAGCAGGTCACGCACACATAATGATATGAACCAAGAGAAGATCATGAAAAGATTGGCGCGATCATCTACTGCCACTCAGCAAAATCAATCTTCGAATCCCGTGAGGACAGAGAAAATTCCAAAGAAGCAACGCCTCAAACCTAGTCATTCTTCTTCGTCGCCAAAGCCAAAGGATATTCAAGCATCTCCCAAGACAAGTGATTCTGGCAGCAATAGTAGCATTTCATCTCCGAACTGGGTCAGTCGTTTTCAAGCAGGTATGGCCCGAATTAGGCTGAAATCCGTGAAAACTATGTAAAAGCCAAAAAAAAAAAAAGTAGCAAATCATCAGCATATCGTATGATTTCAACTAAGTTTCAATTTTATATCGAAAGACGCCATAAATATGTACTTTCAATACTCACACAAATACATGTAGTTGGGATACTGTAGGCTCATGTGCACTTTGGAAGAAAATTTTTTTTGTTACTGTGTGTCATTTGGTTCCTTGTTACTGTCGGAGGTACGAACGCTTTTGAAATTTCTCTCTCAGCGACGTAGAACCAGAAAGAAAAAAAAGAAAATATAGGCGCCAAGCTTTATCAGGAAAGGAAGCTCATTCACGTTCCGCATACAGCAGCAGGTCTGTGCTTCCACCTGTCAAGGCAGGGCAAAAGCTCAGTCAATGGTGGCCTGGACCGCATCGGTTATGTAAATAGATCCATACTCTATTAATATTAACTTCCTTAACCTTGCTATTGTAAAAAGGAGTTCGTATCGATCAGCTTTATCGCTCACAACACATATTTTAATAGTCCATAGTCTGCGCACGCTGAGGTCGAAGCGTGACAGGCCTAAATCAGGCCGGAGAAACTTGCACACTCTGACATCGACTTCCTCATTTGTGAATTGAGTGAACAAGGTACCTCTAAAAATATGTGGTTCAGAAATTATAAAGTTTTTTTTTTTTTTCCTGCTCGGCAGTTCTTCCATTTCTACTATTACTGCCAACTGTATTTTAAGCCAGACACTGTCATTTTGGTACTACGTTCAGCTACTTTCTTCTTTCTTCTTCGGTGTCCCTAGACAATGTCAGCTGTAGACGATGTATGCCACTTACATCCACCTCAAGTCTACACCACCTACATAGAAAGCAACAGTAGCAACCTGGGACGAACGCCCACTGAAAAATATGCAAAGACACATATCAAATCATCATCGTGGCCACATAACCGCATTCCCCAAGATACCAACAGTTTGAAGAACGCTGTACCGCAGAGGCAGACTCGTCATGAACGAACCTTTTCAGATAGTTATAGACCACGGTCTCCCACTCCTGTTATCCCTCGACCTCACTCTTCGCCTCGTACATCAACCCATCTATCATCGACAGTCATACCAACCGCACCACTGGCTAATAGTTCACTCGGCACCATACGATCCAGAGACGAAAGCTCACTATTGAAAGCTCTGGGTAAAGATCTATTACCACCGACGCCGGATGTGGCCAAGGAGCGAGAAAAGTGGTTATATCAGCATAATCGAGCAAATCGTCAAGTTAGCTTTAACGATACCGTTGTCATCATTTCCGATGGAACGGGCGCGGAGACGCAAAAAATCTTGTTACAACAACAACCACATAAGGTCACTCAGACCACCACCCGCCGTCCTCAATCTCCGCCCCCAAAACATATCCCTTTTAAAGCGCCTGCGGTGGTGACGAAGACCATAGCCCCAAGCTCAGTAGCTACATACGATGATTCTCAGTTAGCTATGGACTTGGCTGAAGATTTACCATCGGAGACGAGTTTTTTTTCAAAAGTCTTCACAAAAGTAGGTAAACGCTTCATGTGATATTCCCGCTTTCTAAAATATACAACACGAAAGCATTGTATAAATTACTGGCGTCCAACACAAGCGTGCTTGCCCTGCATCCGCGTGTGCGTTATAGCTCATAATCCGCTTAATCTGTACATATTGATCCTTAATGGATACTTTTCCATGTTATTATCATATCGTCATTGTATTCATTATATTATACATACATATATAAAATCAAATGAAAGCTAGCAGCCGGAAAAATGATATTGTCATTAATGCTACCCCATAATTTATTAGTATCGCAATTGATGCTTTGGTGGACACAGTGTCACCACAGCACATGATCATCATTTCCAATGTAGTGGGCCCACTCAGTTTATTCCTGTGCGTGACTTTCTATGCAATTACTTTTGGGAGAAAAACCTCCATGTTTGGCCATCCTGTAATCAAAGCTTTGACTTGCTTTGCTATGTGGCTAAGGCAACGAGGCATTGCTCAATAAGCGTATCATGCATCCTTCAATTCAATAAAATTAAGTAAAAATACGAACAAATTAACTACTTATTATGTCATCACATATTTCCGATCAAGCTGTCGGTTTATGACCGACTTGACATTCACCAAAAATCAGGCACTTTGCCTACCACATAACACACAACTGGGAGCGCTCTTTCAAAAAATTTTCAGGCTGCAGCTTTCAGTCAATTTTTTTTCCTTTGGGAAATCGCAGATCTCAAGTACTGTTTCAAAACGTCATATGGGAAAGAAAGGATCAGCCGATTATAGCTCGCAAAATCGGTCTCGAGGGACCCCAAAGAGTAGAGGGAAGGGAAGAAAGGATAATCACAGAAGGTAATCATTGCTCTCCAATCTATCATACCCCGCTATTCATTCGCTCATGTCTTTATTCAGCCAAACTCGAGAAGTGCACCATGAAGATCAAGGCTACGACGAAGAATCAGGTAAGGCGAGTCTTGTATCTTGAATGCAAATAGATAACACAATAGGCTAATGCCAAGAGTTTTAGCCTCAAGTATTCCCATGCCTGTAGCTATGTGGGTAAGTACTGCCGCCGCATCTCATCCTTATTTTGAATACGCCAGTCCATTTGTCTTAACCACACTGCCACGTTTCAGGATTTCAAACATTGTGATCCAAAGCGATGCTCGGGTGTGAAGCTGGCCAGACACAATATGCTCAAAACCCTCAAGGTGACGCAGCGATTCAGAGGTATTGTGGCAAGGTATGATTTTATCAGCGCGACATGCAAGGTGGTAGGACACAACTGTAATAATTCTTTTCAAAAGTCCGGTAGGAGAAAAGGCAGTGTCGCCTGCTGATCGACATATAGTAGAGCGATTTGGTGTGGCTGTAGTGGATTGTTCATGGGCGAAAATAGATGAAGTGCCATTTTCCCGTATCAAATCTCCTGGTGACCGATTACGTGAGTATCCCCAATCATTCACTTATCTGGAGGAACACAATATCATTAATACAATGTGTGCGTATCGGAACGGCTTTGTAGTTCCATATCTGGTTGCTACCAATCCAGTCAATTATGGGAAGCCTTGGAAGCTTAACTGTGCCGAGGCCCTTGCAGCTTGCTTCTACATCACAGGTAATGTATATTAATTAATAATAGAATGAGACGTAAAACGACAACTGGTGTTAACATCTTGCCCTCCCAGGTTTTCCTGAGTATGGTGAGGAATTGCTCTCCAAGTTCAAATGGGGGCATGCCTTCCGCAAAGTAAACGGGTAAGTAATCGGTACTATGTCTTTATAATACAGACGCGGTGTTACTGACATCTCCATCGTAGCCATTTATTATCCATGTATGCAAAATGCCAGGATTCAACGGAAGTTGTCCAAGTGCAAAACGAGTGGTTGGAAAAAATTGAAAATGAACATAAGGTTGCACGAGAAACCGGTGACAGTAGGTAGCTTTATCCACTGGCTTTGTATGCCAATCATTGACTAAACAGATTGGATCAATCTAGATGATGATGACGATCTGCTAGTTGCAAACACAAATCATTCGGGTGATTTTGGTGGATATAGTGATGATGATGACGAGACATCCGAAGACGATGATGAGGACGAGGAAAGTGAGGATGAAGAAGACCAGGGAACTGAAGAAGATGAAGAAGATATAAAAGATGAGTTACGAGGAACTGTAGACAAATTGGGCAATACCCGCATTTAAACACCAATGTAATGCCATGGCCGCCCATTTTGCCCTCCACCTCTAATCAACTCCACAACGTTCGCTATTAAAACTGAGTGAATATAGAATATGGATTTGTTTATTGTTTTCACTGTACCCTAGAGATATAAGCTGTAATGATATATACAATGTATTTTTTTTCTTTTTTTGTTTCATTTTGTCTTCTAGTCATTCACAGAATTGACTACACTGTAATACGCTTGATAAAGGAATGTGCTTGACATATAAATCAAACAAGACTACGTACACCCACTCGAATCAGTTACCCTAATGGGCCTTCGTTTGGGCAGGATTCTTCTTCTTATAGTCAGATATGGCTGACTTAATAGCGTCTTCTGCGAGCACTACAAAATGAAAGTGTTTTAGTAATCCTGAGTCAATGTATTCGTGCGAGCAAGTTACATACTAGAACAATGGAGTTTGACAGGAGGCAAACTAAGCTCTTTGGCAATAGTGGTATTCTTAATTGCACCGGCTTCATCCAGTGTCATGCCATTGACCAGTTCGGACATGTACGAACTGCTGGCAATAGCTGAACCACAACCAAAGGTCTTGAACTTGACGTCGGTGATTTTACCAGACAAGTCGTCAACCTTGATTTGCAATTTCATTACATCACCGCATGCCGGAGCTCCAACAAGACCGGTACCAACCGACTTGTCTTTTTTATCGAGAGTACCAACATTTCTCGGTCGCTCATAGTGATCGATCACCTGGGGACGGTGGGGCCTGGTTAATAGTGTATAAAAGTGGGTGACACAAATTTATAATCGTTGCACACCTTCTCATGATACTGTCGAGCGGCGACAATGGATGGGCTGACAGCATACTTGATAGGTGTATTTTTCAAAATAGTTGAGCGCAACATATTTTATTGGTAGTAGTGGGAGAAGAGATTACATTGAGAAAGCGTTTTGGATTGGCTCAAGTGCTTTAATGGTTTGAACTATGACGTTCAAAACGCAGTCACAGCTTTAACTATGCCTAAAGTTAAACACAGGATCTGGTCGATTACCTAGTATCGTTTCGATCTCCGACATCACTTCATCCGTCAATAAATGGACATAGCGTATAGCTTGTACATTTTCCTCGACCTGCGAGGGCATGGATGCTCCTGTTATGACAGTTGAGATTCTAGTATTTTTTAAACACCAAGCTATCGAAAGCTGTGCAGGCGTTATCTTGAGCTTTTGTGCGATCCTCTAAAGAAAATAAAACCATCAACATACCAGTTTGAATTGCGCAATCATAGGTCGATTGCCTTGACACATACCACTAACAATTTGACTTTTTCAACCTTTCGCCTTCCTTCTTCACTAAAGAATCCAGCTCTAAGACGATTCATCACTGGATGGTCTTGGATTGCTAGTCGTGCATTTGGTGGTATGCTGCCATTATTATATTTGCCAGTAAGGACACCTACAGGTTTTTTTTGGGGGGGGGGAGAGGATTAGGTGAGACATGGGTAAAAGTATAAAGCTCCTTGAAAAAACTGATATGTGTCATACCGGAAGCAAGCGGCGACCAAGTTGCTATGCCAAGCTTATGGATATCATAGAGAGGCGAATATTCTTTTTCAACTCTATCGCGGTGAAACATGTTATATTGAGGTTGCTAAGGAATAGCATCGGTCCGAAGCGGAATAACAAATCAGTATAATTGATCACTTGAACATATTATCCCATAATATCATCCATAACCCAGACTCTTACCTCGACAATAGGCTCTATCAGACCAAGTCGCTTAGCAACCGCGATAGCTTCAGTAACTAAATAAGCAGGCCATTCACTGGTTCCCCAGTAGAAGGCCATTCCTTTATCGATACACCATGAGAATGCTCGCACTGTCTCTTCCATGGGGGTATCGGGATCTGGTCGTTGCGCATAGACAATGTCGACATAATCCAGCTGAAGGCGGTTCAATGACGCGGATAAACCTTCGATGATATGCTTTCTTGATAGGCCTCGGTCATTCGGGCCCTTACCTCCCCAGAATATCTTGGTTGAAATTACAAAATCAGACCGCCTCCAGTTATGTTTTCGAATTGCCAGACCCATATCGATCTCGGCTTGGCCACCTAATAACACAAAGATATGTTAGATTTTGGGGGTTCGATGTGGGGAGCAATGGTAAAACCACGTGAAGCACTTTTTTTCTTTTTTGCACATTGCTGGAGAAAGTTTTATCCCGTTTTACCTACCTGAATGAGATTCAGCCACATCAAAGAAATTGACACCATGTTCAAAAGCAACCCGCATACATTCCGCAGCAGTAGCTATAGTTAGAGAGCATAGACACATATTAATAACAGCCCATAGTGTTGGTTATGTTTCCCAGGAATTGGTGTGCTCGTTTTTAAAAAAGTTTTTCACATACCAGCATCAATTTGACCTGCTGTTCGTGATAGAGTAATGTTTAGATGTATTGGTTGTTAAAATGTATAATCTTAGCCTATCTTATAGTATATTAATAACCTTACCAAAAGTGACCCAAGATCCAAGACCAATGGCGCTGACCTGTTAAAAAAGCGAGATTCACCATTGATCATTAAAACGCTGAAACGATCGTAATGTCAGATCGCGAAGTGGATTATTAGTGGTTGAATTACCTTGAGTCCAGAATTGCCTAGGTATCTATATTCCATCAAATACCGTGATGATTGTTGAGACAGAGATGGTAAGGATTACGAAGAAAGATGGAAAGAAACAGCAAGCTGCACAGGCGGCAGAGAATATAGGCTCTGCGATTTACCGAAGAGCCTTTTTCAAGGTGGCATACCTCATTCAGAGTCAGCATAGCGATTTCCCCCCCCCTCAACTTTTCCCAGAAACCCAGGTAACTCTCATTTGATTACGGAAAAAACTTTTTTGGGGCCTAAAAATTTACCTTCTTGTCGCACAGTTGCACATCATGCTTTTCACTATTGCCTCATCGATTTTCATATCTACTGCTTCATTGGAATTAGGATAATAACTTTGACTTATTGAGTACCATTAGCTTTCTGAGCTATTGATGATCTTCAGCGACCTACCGTGTTCGTGAAAATGACAAATCTTTGTTTGGCCGTGAGATTCAAAACCACGACAATCTCAGAATACTAAGAATATGTCTATCAATTAAACGCAATCAATCACTTCTTTCGGTTCCAACGCACTAAATTAACGGTCTGCATGTTAAGCCTTCGAAACCTATATGTATATCTTTCATTTATGTCCCTTTTTTACTTCATTTTATTTTTTACTTGGCGCAGTGTTTTCACATCAGCCAACAAGTGGCACTCCACATCGGTGACTCTGTCCGTTCTAACGATGTGACTGCAATCGCTCCCCCTTCAGCCAATAGCCTTCCAAGGTGTTCCCATGGTTCACCAAAGAGTCTCGACTTTCATATCAACCTACGCTTGATGTGCATGTTAACCCTATGCGATAATTTCATACTGTTAACTTCGCCTAGAACCTGCATCCAAGCTGATATGCCCAGTATCTGATGGTAATTACCAAAATCGGCAATCTCCCCCCCCCCCAAACACCCAACTTTCAGTGCTCTTTTTAACTTCTCTTTATAAGCAATGATGCAATAAGCTTTTCTCTGCGTCGGCTAAAATTATGGCCAGCAACACATTTTCTAATTTGCTGACAAACGTCTTCCAATTAACTGTGTTGTATTTAGTACCATTGCGCGCGTCCTCGCTCTTCGTTCATTCGGAAACTTTACCAGCTCCACAGCCCAGTCGAGGTTAGTTTAGATGCCACCAAGGTGGTATACTGGCCCCCTTATTCTTAGCACTTGGCGTTTGCTCTGATGATATGGATAAACGGCAAAGATGAATTTTCAAGCTTATCACTTCAATAAAATTAGCTTTGAAGTAGTTTACTGCCACGTAACTAGAGCAAACATAATTCAACCTCCATTGCTGATAAATAAAGTATGGATTGTGTGGATTGCATCGTTTCTTTACCATGTTGAGATTATATATCTGGATACAGCTTGAAATAAAATTCCCTAGAGTACAAGTTCATTTTGGCAATCAATAATCGATTGTGTCATGGCTGTTTATACAGCCACATCTGCTGTTCTAAAAATGAGTTAAAAGGTGTTGAAAATGGGCAAACAGCTGTGAGTGACAAGCATGATTTGAAACAAATTTATTTGTAAAATGGAAAAAATTTATTGGTGCAGCGTTTGTGCAATAATTTTCTCACTCAATTGCCACAGCTTTTCAGCTTGTGTATCATCTTTGGCATATGGCAGCATTATCCATGGCAATTTGACAGTCCTCCAGGTAAGATCCAGACTCTGAGGTGATATTTGGATCAAGTCAGCAACCAAGTGAGTTGAAGTGCCTTCAGGAATGGACTTCCATTCTAGATTGCTCCAATCGACAGTTTGGCCGTCGTAGTCTTTGAGAGGTTTGGTGAACTCCTCAGGATTAACATCACGACCAAGATTAGTGGCTATACCACCTGGGTGAAGACTGAAAGCAGTAAGTCCTTTGTTCTTGTATCGTTTGGCTAGTTCACGTGCAAACAGCATATTGGCAGTCTTGGATTGGCCATAGGAAGCCCACTTGTGATAGGTTTTACCATTGTCGAAGAAAGGATCGTCGAATCGAATTGGAGAGAAGATATGTCCAATGCTAGATACATTGACAATACGTGGTGCTCCAGTCTTGGAAGCAAGAAGCTTTGGCATGATCAAGTTGGTGAATAGGAATGGTCCAATATGGTTTGTACCGAATTGAGCTTCAAATCCATCCTTGGTGGTATGATATGGAGATGCCATAATAGCAGCATTGTTGATCAGCACATCAATTGCTTCAGGATAGGCATTGACATCAGCTGCAGCTTTTTTAACGGACTCGAGTGACGCAAGATCAATAATCAGAGCTCTGACACTGGCAGATGGCGTTTCTGCTTTGATCTTCTGAATGGTATCATCGAGAGATTCTTGTTTTCTACCAGCAACAATCACTAAAGCTGCATGATGCTTAGCGATGACACGAGCAGCTTCAGCACCAAGACCACCCCATGTGCATCCAGTGATCAAAACCGTCTTTCCTTTGATTTCGTTTTCAAAGTAAGTAGCAACTTCGTCAGCTTCGGTGTGGAATCCAAAATTTTGTTTGACATATTATAGTTTGATGTATCTGTTAATATTTTTGTAAAGTGTGTTGGCTTACATTATATATATATATGTTTTATGAGTGTGGTTGCTTACGTCTCATATAGATGACGCTTCAATGTCAAACCCCATTAGTTTCGCACACGTCGTCCCTATTATTTCCTGTGTTCGTGATATAATGTCAAACACCAAATTGCGTGTCCTTCGGTACAACAGAAATTCCGATGGTGTAATTACCATATAAGTGATTGAGCTTTTCACCATTAATAATGCTGTTTGTATGGGCATAGTGTATTAACCTCTGCAATTGTAATGATAGTTCACGTTATGGAAACGTATCATATTTGAATATAGCGAGCGCTTATGCACTATGTTGTATATAACGTTGTGTATTCAAATTCAAAGGCGTAAAGTCGAGCTTTGGAATTTATACCAGGCAAACTGCACGTGACTATTTGGACAAAAGGCTGTTATAGAGATAGATCCTTCCTCTCTAGTGTCAACTGCAGTCAATGCTACGGAACTACCCTTAGTACTTCGCATTAACTGACAGAATAATATACATAACAGGGTTCTGAAGAATAGAAAGAGTAGTGTCGAATAGAGTATTACTCTAGTTTATTAAAGTACTCAAAACTTCATCCCAACAATTTTCTCGCTCAATTGCCACAACTTTTCAGCTTGTGTATCGTCCTTGGCGTATGGCTTAGCTTGATCCATAGCAATTTGACAGTCAACCAAGTACGATCCAGACTCCGAGGTGATATTTGGATCAAAGGCAGCAACTATATGAGTTGACGTGCCTTCGGGAATGGACTTCCATTCTACCTTGCTAAAGTCAATGGTATTGCCATCGTAATCCTGTAGCGGTTCAGAAAACTCCTCAGGTTTGATATCACGTGCAAGATTTGTGTTGATACCACCAGGATGGAGACTGAAGGCAGTAAGTCCTTTGTTCTTGTATCGTTTGGCTAGCTCACGAGCAAACAACATATTGGCAGTCTTGGATTGACCATAAGAAACAAACTTTTGATAAGTTTTGCCATTGTCGAAGAAAGGATCGTCAAATCGGATTGGAGAGAAGATATGTCCAATGCTAGATACATTGACAATACGTGGTGCTCCAGTCTTGGAAGCAAGAAGCTTTGGCATGATCAAGTTGGTGAATAGGAATGGTCCAATATGGTTTGTACCGAATTGAGCTTCAAATCCATCCTTGGTGGTATGATATGGAGATGCCATAATAGCAGCATTGTTGATCAGCACATCAATTGCTTCAGGATAGGCATTGACATCAGCTGCAGCTTTTTTAACGGACTCGAGTGACGCAAGATCAATAATCAGAGCTCTGACACTGGCAGATGGCGTTTCTGCTTTGATCTTCTGAATGGTATCATCGAGAGATTCTTGTTTTCTACCAGCAACAATCACTAAAGCTGCATGATGCTTAGCGATGACACGAGCAGCTTCAGCACCAAGACCACCCCATGTGCATCCAGTGATCAAAACCGTCTTTCCTTTGATTTCGTTTTCAAAGTAAGTAGCAACTTCGTCAGCTTCGGTGTGGAATCCAAAATTCTTGTTCGACATAATTAAACAGAGATACTTGTGAGTGAAATGTGTTTGTGAATATTCGTGAACTGAGGATTCATATTATATGCATTTTTGATTCTGAAGGGGACGCTTACGTCTCCCGATCTGAAATTAAAACTTCGATGCAAAACTTTACGTGTCGTTTCGGTAAAGCCAATTATCCGGGAATATACGCATGCTAAAAGTATCGACTAAAACACATATGCAGCAAATATGACATCGCCGAAAAAGGTAAACTCTCAGGTTTACGTATTCACAAGTGAAGTTCTGGAAATCGTTGTTTAAGGTAACTAGATTGTTTACTGACGTGTTTTTGCGTACAGCATTAATAATAGTAAAACTTTTCTCTCAAGTTATGAATATTGCTTGTTTCCAAGCTACTGGGAAAAAGTGGTGCATGGATTCCGGGCCTTGTCATTGCATTAGAAAATAATTACGAAGAATGCAGCCGATGCGTGGACAAAAAAAAAATGAAGGCACTAATCATTATTGTGTTCAATACATAGATGCGTAATTTGACTTGTCCAACGGACACTTAAAAGACGCTACCGGCAAGGAATAAATTGTATTGAATGTGATAGCCTTTTTTCTTTATGTCAATTATAATTTGGTAACAGTTCATTATATTACTATTTGGCTTCAGGGTCATAAGGCGTATTGCAATAGTACGTATGAATGGTATACTAGTAGGTTTATTGTTCAGAAGAAATTTGGGAAAATTCGGTAAACTGTATTTTCCAAAATTCAATCAAAAGTTTGGCCAACGAGTGTCTCGCTCAGTTTCCACAACTTTTCAGCTTGTGTATCGTCTTTGGCATATGCCTTAGCTTGATCAACAGCAATCTGACAGTCATTCAAGTAAGATCCAGAGTCCGAGGTGATATTTGGATCAAAGGCAGCAACTATATGAGTTGAAGTTCCTTGAGGAATGGACTTCCATTCCATCTTGGTCCAATCGATGGTATTGCCTTCGTAATCTTGCATAGGTTCAGAAATGTCCTCAGGCTTGAGATAACGAATAAGATTAGTGGCTATAACACCTGGGTGAAGACTGAAGGTAGTAAGTCCTTTGTTCTTGTATCGTATGGCTAGTTCACGTGCAAACAACATATTGGCAGTCTTGGATTGACCATAAGAAACAGTCTTTTCATATGCTTTACCATTGTCGAAGAAAGGATCGTCAAATCGGATTGGAGAGAAGATATGTCCAACGCTGGTTACATTGACAATACGTGGAGCACCAGTCTTCGAGGCAAGAATCTTTGGCAAGATCAAGTTGGTGAATAGGAATGGTCCAATATGGTTTGTACCGAATTGAGCTTCAAATCCATCCTTGGTGGTATGATATGGAGATGCCATTATAGCAGCATTGTTGATCAACACATCAAGTGATTCAGGATAGGCATCGACTTCAGATGCAGCTTTTCTAACAGACTCAAGTGAGGCAAGATCCAAGAGCAATGGTCTGAGATTGGCAGACGGAGTTTCCGCTTTGATCTTCTGAATGGTATCATCGAGCGGTTCTTGCTTTCTACCAGCAAGGATTACCAAACCAGCATGGTGCTTGGCTACCACACGAGCAGCTTCAGCACCAAGACCACCCCATGTGCATCCAGTGATCAAAACCGTCTTTCCTTTGATTTCGTTTTCATAGTAAGTAGCAACTTCGTCAGCCTCGGTGTGGAATCCAAAATTTTTGTTTGACATATTAAAGTATGATGTATTGGCAAATATTTTTGTAGAGTATGTTGGCTGACATTATATGTGTGTATGTTTTCTGAATGTGACTGCTTACGTTTCCTATAGATGCCACGTCAATTTTAGTCAAACTCAATTACTTCGCACACGTCGTCCCTACTATCTCCTGTGCCTGGCATACAATTTCAAATACCAAATTGCGTGTCCTTCGGTACAACAGAAATTCCGATACTTTAATTACCATATAAGTGATTAAGCTTATAACTATTAAATAATTCTGTTTGTATGGGCATGGTGCATTAACCTCAGCGAATTGTAGTGATAGTTCATGTATGAACGTATTATATTGAATATAGCGAGCGCTTATGCACTATGTTGTATATAACGTTGTGTATTCAAATTCAAAGGCGTAAAGTCGAGCTTTGGAATTTATGCCAGGCAAACCGCACGTGACTATGACCTAGAGGGGAAGTATCTATCTCTATAACAGCCTTTGTCCAAAGATTCCTCTCTAGTGTCAACCGCAGTCAATGCTACGGAACTACCCTTAGTACTTCGCATTAACTGACAGAATAATATACATAGCAGGGTTCTGAAGAATAGAAAGAGTAGTGTCGAATAGAGTATTACTCTAGTTTATTAAAGTACTCAAAACTTTATCCCAACAATTTTCTCGCTCAATTGCCACAACTTTTCAGCTTGTGTATCGTCTTTGGCATATGCCTTAGCTTGATCAACAGCAATCTGACAGTCATTCAAGTAAGATCCAGACTCCGAGGTGATATTTGGATCAAAGGCAGCAACTATATGAGTTGAAGTACCTTCGGGAATGGACTTCCATTCTACCTTGCTAAAGTCAATGGTATTGCCATCGTAATCCTGTAACGGTTCAGAAAACTCCTCAGGTTTGACATCACGTGCAAGATTTGTGTTGATACCACCAGGATGGAGACTGAAGGCAGTAAGTCCTTTGTTCTTGTATCGTTTGGCTAGTTCACGAGCAAACAACATATTGGCAGTCTTGGATTGACCATATGAAGTCCACTTTTGATAGGTTTTACCATTTTCGAAGAAAGGATCGTCGAATCGAATTGGAGAGAAGATATGTCCAATGCTAGATACATTGACAATACGTGGTGCTCCAGTCTTGGAGGCAAGAAGCTTTGGCATGATCAAGTGGTGAATAGGAATGGTCCAATATGGTTTGTACCGAATTGAGCTTCAAATCCATCCTTGGTGGTATGATATGGAGATGCCATAATAGCAGCATTGTTGATCAGCACATCAATTGCTTCAGGATAGGCATTGACATCAGCTGCAGCTTTTTATCCGGACTCGAGTGACGCAAGATCAATAATCAAAGGTCTGAGATTGGCAGATGGCGTTTCTGCTTTGAGCTTCTGAATGGTATCATCGAGAGATTCTTGTTTTCTACCAGCAACAATCACTAAAGCTGCATGATGCTTAGCGATGACACGAGCAGCTTTAGCACCAAGACCACCCCATGTTGCTCCAGTGATCAAAACAATCTTTCCTTTGATCTCCTTGTCAAAGGAAGTAGCAACTTCGTCAGCTTCGGTTTGGACTCCAAAATTCTTGTTTGACATAATAAATAGTTTATTTGTGGTTATAATAATACTTGCGGCTGACTTTGTGAATGGTTGGTCTATTATATAGATTTTGGATGGTGAATAAAACAACAATGTGCATGCGAAAGAGCGAGAGCGCTTACGTCGTTGATGTCAAATATCACTTACGTGTCAGCCTGGTACTACAGAAACGTCAATATTCTTAAATAATGTGGTATGGGGGCTGTGAGCAATTAGTAATAACTTTACATTTATGAAAAAATGGGATATAGACCCAAAAGACACGTAAGAAAATTCAAAATAAGAAATATATTATATTGAACATGAAGAACTGGTTGATTAGATTAAGTTACAACATTGATATTTGTCTCAGATCAAAGGATAAAGTGGAATGTTGGAAAGGTCTAAGAGAATGCAATTGTTATTTGTTGTCTCGCGTTCGAAATGTCTCAATTGAAATTTTGTCCAATAATCTTCTCGCTCAATTGCCACAATTCGTCAGCTTGTTCATCACTTTTGGCGTATGGCTTGGCTTGGTCCATGGCAATTTGACAGTCATCCAGGTAAGATCCAGACTCGGAGGCGATATTTGGATCAAATGCAGCAACCAAGTGAGTGGCAGTTCCTTGAGGAATAGTCTTCCAAACAAGTTTTGATACATCAAAAACAATGCCATCGTAATCCTTGAATGGTTCGGTGAACTCAGCAGGGTTAACATCTCTTTGGAGATTAGTAGGGATAGCACCAGGATGAAGACTGAAGGCAGTAAGTCCCTTATTCTTGTATCGTTTGCTTAATTCACGAGCAAACAAAATATTGGCAGTCTTGGACTGACCATAGGCAGCCCACTTTTCATAGGATTTACCATTGTCGAAGAAAGGATCGTCGAATCGGACTGGAAAGAATATGTGAGCAGAGCTAGATACATTGACAATACGTGGTGCTCCAGTCTTGGAAGCAAGAAGCTTTGGCATGATCAAGTTGGTGAATAGGAATGGTCCAATATGGTTTGTACCGAATTGAGCTTCAAATCCATCCTTGGTGGTATGATATGGAGATGCCATAATAGCAGCATTGTTGATCAGCACATCAATTGCTTCAGGATAGGCATTGACTTCAGCAGCAGCTTTTCTAACGGATTCGAGTGACGCAAGATCAATAATCAGAGGTCTGACATTGGCAGATGGCGTTTCTTCTTTGATCTTCTGAATGGTATCATCGAGAGATTCCTGCTTTCTACCAGCAACGATTACCAAACCAGCGTGATGCTTAGCGACAACACGAGCTGCCTCGGCACCAAGACCACCCCATGTGCATCCAGTGATCAAAACCGTCTTTCCTTTGATCTCGTTTCCAAAGTAAGTAGCAACCTCTTCGGCTTCGGTTTGGTTTCCAAAATTCTTGTTCGACATAATGAAATATTATATGTTGATAAATACTTTGTGTGGAGTGCTAGTTTGCATTTATATAGCGATTTTAATATTAAGTGAGACAGCTTAGGTTGACCAATGAATACGAAATAAAAAGAGACAGCTTACGTTGCCAGTATCTGACATTCGTAACAAGGGCCTTGCGCGTCTCCGGTATAAGGTATTGCCGCTCTTTTTTAAGTAGGAGATATTGGTATCTGGGCTTTCCTTGTAATAGAAAATTACAAATTACGAATGTGGAGAACAGTCTCTGCATATACACAAGAGAAATTTCCCATTAAAAGTGCTTTAAGGTGAATAAAGTATAAGAGTGCAATATTTTATAATATCACATTATTCAATTATACTAATTATTCTTCAGATCGAAAGGTAGAAATGTAAACAGTGAGTTTGTGACTTCATATGGTTAAACCATTTTAGAAAGAAGTTTAGTTTTGAAATTTTTCAATCTGTCAATCAAAAGGTTTGTCCAACAATTTTCTCGCTCCATTTCCACAGCTTATCAGCTTGTGTGGCATCTTTGGCATATGATTTAGCGCGATCATTGGCAATCTGACAGTCGTCAAGGAAAGCTCCAGAGTCGGAGGTGATATTTGGATCAAATGCAGCAACCAAGTGAGTTGCAGTTCCTTGAGGAATGGACTTCCAAGTCATACTGTTCACATCAATAAGATTGCCATCATAGTCCTTTACTGGGTCTTTGAACTCAGCATCATGATCAACAACATGACGCTGAAGGTTAGTGAAGATAGCACCGGGATGGAGACTGAAGGCAATAAGTCCTTGGTTCTTGTATCGTTTGGCTAATTCGCGAGCAAACAATATATTGGCAGTTTTGGATTGACCATAGGCGGTCCACTTTTCATAGGCTTTTCCATTGTCGAAGAAAGGATCGTCGAATCGGATTGGAGTGAAGATATGACCAAAGCTGGAGACATTGACAATACGTGGAGCTCCAGTCTTGGAAGCAAGAAGCTTTGGTAAGATCAAGTTGGTGAATAGGAATGGTCCAATATGGTTTGTACCGAATTGAGCTTCAAATCCATCCTTGGTGACATGGTATGGAGCTGCCATAACACCAGCATTGTTGATCAGCACATCAAGTGATTCAGGATAGGCATTGACTTCAGCAGCAGCGCGTCTGACGGACTCGAGCGATGAGAGGTCAAGGACCAATGATCGCAGATTGGCAGAAGGAGTTTCTTCCTTGATTTTTTGAATAGTGTCATCGAGCAATTCCTGCTTTCTATCAGCAACAATTACCGCTGCATGATACTTGGCGATGACACGAGCAGCTTCAGCACCAAGACCACCCCATGTACATCCAGTGATCAACACTGTTTTGCCTTTGATTTCGTTTTCAAAGTAAGTAAGTAGCGACGTCTTACAGCTTTGATCTAGAGTCCAAAATTCTTGTTTGATATAATAAAATAAGATATGTCAATGCATACTTTTGTGAAGTGTTCACTTACATTATATAGGTGTTTGCTGAGTGTGGCTTCTTACGCTTCCTTACTATAGATGACGCTTCAATGTCAAACACACGCGTATCTCTTGTGTTATCTCTTGTATCTCCTCCTTCTGATATTGCAATGTTAACCACACCTTCAGTGCCCTTTGGTACAAAAGAAATTCCTATATTTTAATGATGAAGTGGATGACGGGACTTTAACAATGATTAAACAATTCTATTGACATGAACATGGCGTAGAACTACAGCGAATACAAAATGACAATGAAAATATGGATAAGCATTATATTGAACTTGATGCCTGCTTATGACGTGTCTAGGTCCAAAGGTGTAAAGTCGAGTTTGAGAATTTCTGTATGACTATGAATTTTTCACTCAAACTTCATCCCAACAATTTTCTCGCTGAATTGCCACAGCTTTTCTGCTTGTGTATCGTCTTTGGCATATGGCTTAGCTTGATCCATAGCAATCTGACAGTCAACCAAGTACGATCCAGACTCCGAGGTGATATTTGGATCGAAGGCAGCTACTATATGAGTTGAAGTGCCTTCAGGAATGGACTTCCATTCCATCTTGCTAAAATCTACGATATTGCCATCGTAATCCTGCAGAGGTTCAGAAAGTTCCTCAGGTTTGACATCACGAGCAAGATTAGTGGCTATACCACCTGGGTGAAGACTGAAAGTAGTAAGTCCTTTGTTCTTGTATCGTTTGGCTAGTTCACGTGCAAACAACATGTTGGCAGTCTTGGATTGACCATAAGAAACAAACTTTTGATAAGTTTTGCCATTGTCGAAGAAAGGATCGTCAAATCGGATTGGAGAGAAGATATGTCCAACGCTGGCGACATTGACAATGCGTGGAGCACCAGTCTTGGAAGCGAGAAGCTTTGGCATGATCAAGTTGGTGAAGAGAAATGGTCCAATATGGTTTGTACCAAGTTGTGCTTCAAATCCATCCTTGGTAGTATAATATGGACAGGCCATGATGGCAGCATTGTTGATCAGCACATCAATTGATTCAGGATAGGCATTGACTTCAGCAGCAGCGTGTCTGACGGACTCGAGTGATGCTAGATCAAGAATCAATGATCGGAGGTTAGCAGATGGAGTTTCTGCTTTGATCTTCTGAATAGTATCATCGAGAGACTCTTGCTTTCTACCAGCAACGATCACCAAAGCTGCATGATGCTTAGCGATGACACGAGCAGCTTCAGCACCAAGACCACCCCATGTTGCTCCAGTGATCAACACAGTCTTTCCTTTGATCTCGTTTTCAAAGTAAGTAGCGACTTCTTCGGCTTCGGTTTTGGCTCCAAAATTCTTGTTTGACATAATAAAAGTGTATTTGTATTTGTAACGTACTTGTGGCTACTCTGTGAAGTGTCGGTCTTTTATATAGTTTTTACCCCGATAAATAAGAAACAATGTGAAACACGAAACAAGAGCTTACGTTGCCTTCGTCTGACCTTCAATGTCAAAACAAAAACTAGCTCGGACTGTCCGGTGCGAGAGAAATGCCGATATTTCAAATTTTCTGAATTGAATATTCTCTAGAAAATTCGTAAATGCATGGGACTTCCAAACACGAGCTCAGAGATGCTGTAATCATTTCTTCGTTATTTATGAAGTTTCCAGATAAAAAAAAATATTGATTTCAAAAGCTGTAAATATGAATGATATGGAATGATTATATTCTTTTAATCCTTCTTGAACCGAATACAGTAGTGGAGGTGGGAGATATCTAGGCTCATATTCGGCAATCCAATGGACTTCACAAAATCTGTAGAGAATATCAATTTGACAGAATATATGTTATGTTGAATATGGAGGTATATTTACTAGTTGAGTTGCATTAGTTCTATGTTATGTCAGGTGAAAGGCATAAAGCGTGCTGTTTGTAAAAATGTATATGTTTTCATGGAAGCAAATATATATTTTTGTCTAGCTTGTAATTTTTCAATTATCACACCTATTTAGCTTGTGTGTTGTCGTTGTCAGACGGCATAACTTGGTACATGTCCATTTGACAGTAATCCAGGTATGATCTGAACAAATGAGGAAATATTTGGATCAAAGGCACCATGTAAGTAATCGAAAGCTACTGGTGGAATAGCCTCCAAACGAGCCTAGACTTAACAACAATCAATGCCACCGTAACCCTTGATCGGCTTGTACCGAATTGAGCTTCGAATCCATCTTTAGTGATGCGATTTGGAGATACCATGAAAGAAGCAATGTTGATCAGAAACATCAATTGATTTGGGGTTGGCACTGACTCTCACGAACTCCAGTTATCAAGACGACTTTCCTTTGACCTCGTTTTCAGAGCAAGTGGTAAATTTATCAGTTTTGGTATGGAATCCCAAAACTTTTGTTTGACATAATAAAAAAAACATGTATCGGTGAAAACTGTGTGAAGCGTGCCGGTTTACTTCATACATATTGTTTCCTTACACCTCCTACAGATAATGCTTCAATATCAATCCCATGCGAGTCCGCTGTGTCATTTCTTGCATCTCCTCCCACAGACATTTCAATGTCATACAATTGTGTGTCCATCTGTACAGGAGAAACTCTGATATTTTAATGATGAAGTGGATGACAGAGTTTTAGCAACAATTAATAATTCTACTTATATGAGCATAGTGTACAACTTATGCGAATGCATAATGATAGTTACATAGGGAAACATAGTATATTGAATATGATGAGCGTTTATTGGCCTTGTTGTATATATAATTTTGGTTCATTTCGAAGTTGTGCAGTTGTTGCATTGGAATTTTGTGTATACCTTTAAATTTTTCCCTCAAAACTTTCATCCCAACAATTTTCTCGCTCAATTGCCATAACGTTTTAGCTTGTGTATCGTCTTTTGCATAGGGCTTATCATGATCCATAGCAACTTGACAGTCGTCCAAGTAAGATCCAGACTCCCAAGTAATATTTGGATCGAAGGCAGCTACTATATGAGTTGAAGTTCCCTGAGGAATGGACTTCCATGCGAACTTGCTCATATCAATATCAATAGCATTGCCATCATAATCCTTCGTAGGTACAGACACTTCCTCAGGTTTGACATCACGACTAATATTTGTCTGGATACCTCCAGGATGGAGACTGAAAGCAATAAGTCCTTTGCTCTGTAGCGATTGCTTAGTTCGCGAGCAAACAATATATTGGCAGTCTTCGATTGACCATATGAGGCCCAACTATCATATGCTTTTCCATTGTCGAAGAAAGGATCGTCAAATCGGATTGGAGAAAAGATATGTGATATGCTAGAGACATTGATAATACGTGGAGCACCAGTCTTGGAAGCAAGAAGCTTGGGCAAGGTCAAGTTGGTGAAGAGAAATGGTCCAATATGGTTTGTACCGAATTGAGCTCCAAATCCATCTTTGGTGGTATAATATGAAGGTGACATGATAGCAGCATTGTTGATCAACACATCAAGTGATTCAGGATAGGCATTGACTTCAGCAGCAGCGTGTCTGACGGACTCGAGTAATGATAGATCAAGAATCAATGATCGGAGGTTAGCAGATGGAGTTTCTGCTTTGATCTTCTGAATGGTATCATCGAGAGACTCTTGCTTTCTACCAGCAACAACTACCAAAGCTGCATGATGCTTAGCGATGACACGAGCAGCTTCAGCACCAAGACCCTCCATGTTGCTCCAGTGATCAACACAGTCTTTCCTTTGATCTCGTTTTCAAAGTAAGTAGCGACTTCTTCAGCGTCGGTTTGGATTCCAAAATTCTTGTTTGACATAATAGAGGTTTTCCTGTGGCTGCACTATACTTGTGATTAATTTTGTGAACAGTTGGTTGACACTATATAGTTCGTTGGATCCGGAATAAGACACGTTGCGATTATGGAAAAAAAAAAATGGCTTACGACGCTTTACGTCTAAAAAAAAAGGATTGGATCTGATATTAGATGTTAAGCATCCCTTGCGCGACCAGAGAATCCCGCTATTTTCTGTCCGGAGAAATATGGGCCGAAGGTAACGAGTGTGAGTAGTGGAGATCTCTAGGCTTACGTTTGATCGGGTCGCAAAACTGAACCAAACATTTGGTTGAGTTGAAATTCTCTGGAAAAATTCGGACTCGTCCATCCGACTTCCAAGTATAAGCCAAAAGATGTTACTCCACCGTTATTATAGCTTTAGAGAACTTACTGACAAAGGACGTGATGAAAATATTTTGCATTTGTAAGTCTTTATTGTCAATAGTGGTTGTCGAAGACTGGATGTAAGGATTAGTTGCGCAGTGTAACCACATCCAGTATGAGAGCTACTCTAGAGCGCTTCCATGCCAGAAGAAAAGAGCGAGCAGAGGGGCCAGGTTTTCGCAGTGTAGATATCTACACAAATTGTCATGCCACCATAATTCTTGAATGGCTTGTACCGAAATTAGCTTCAAATCCAACTTCAGTGATGTGATATGGAGATGCCATGGTAGCAGCGTAATTTATCAGAACATCAGCGTATTCAGAGTAGGCATTAACTCCAGTTATCAATGTGATCTACCCTTTGATCTCGTTTTCGTGGTAAGTGGTAACTTCCATCAGCTTCGTTATGGAATCCATTTTTTTTTTTTTGACATAATATAAAAATGTGTCGGTGGAACCAACGCGAAGTGTGTTAGTTTTTTACATTATACATATTTTTTCTGAGCGTCGCTGCTTACGCCTCCCATATATGATGCTTCAATGTCAAATCCATGTATGGCAGCTGTGTCACCTCATGTATCTCCTTTGTCTGACATTGCAATGTCAAGCAAAACCTTCTGTGTCCTTTGATACAAGAGAAATATCTATATTTTAATGAAGTAGGTGGTAGAGCTATAACAATTATTAATAATTCTACTGATATGAGCATGGAGTATAACCTCTGAGAATACATAATGACAGTTAAGATATGTAAGCAAATTTTATTGAATATGGTGAGCGTTTATGGAACATGTTGTATATACAAACATTGTATGCAATTTTAAGGCGTTAAGTCGAGCTTTGGGCAATTTTCTGTATACCTGAAATTGTTTTACTCAAAAATTCTTCCCAACAATTTTCTCGCTCAATTGCCACAGCTTTTCAGCTTGTGCGTCATCTTTGGCATACTCCATAGCGTGATCATTAGCAATCTGACAATCGTCAAGGAAAGATCCAGACTCAGAGGCAATATTTGGATCAAAGGCAGCAACCAAGTGAGTTGAGGTTCCTTGAGGAATGGACTTCCAAAAGACTTTGGAGACATCAATAATATTGCCTTTGTAATCCTTCAATGGTTCTTTGAACTCGGTAGTAACATCTACATCGCGCTGAAGGTTCGTAGGGATGGCACCAGGATGAAGACTGAAGGCAGTAAGTCCTTTGTTCTTGTATCGTTTGGCTAATTCACGCGCAAACAATATATTGGCAGTCTTAGACTGACCATACGCAACCCACTTTTCATAGGTTTTACCATTTTCGAAGAAAGAATCATCAAACCTAACTGGACCGAAGTGATGAGCAGAGCTAGATACATTGACAATACGTGGTGCTCCAGTCTTGGATGCAAGAATCTTTGGCAAGATCAAGTTGGTGAAGAGAAATGGTCCAATATGGTTTGTACCGAATTGAGCTTCAAATCCATCCTTGGTGGTATGGTATGGAGACGCCATAATAGCAGCATTGTTGATCAGCACATCAATTGATTCAGGGTAGGCATTGACTTCAGCAGCAGCGTGTCTGACGGACTCGAGTGATGCTAGATCAAGAATTACTGGGCGGAGATTGGCAGATGGAGTTTCTGCTTTGATCTTCTGAATAGTATCATCGAGAGACTCTTGCTTTCTACCAGCAACAATTACCAAAGCTGCATGATGCTTAGCGATGACACGAGCAGCTTCAGCACCAAGACCACCCCATGTTGCTCCAGTGATCAACACAGTCTTTCCTTTGATCTCGGTTTCAAAGTAAGTAGCGACTTCTTCAGCTTCGGTTGTGGTTCCAAAATTCTTGTTTGACATAATAAAGTGGTGATTCTGTAGTTGTACTATACTTTTGGCTACATTGTGCATTGTTGGTCTTTTATATGGGTTTTTTAGACGCTTCATAAGAAACAATGTGAAACACGAAACAAGGGCTTACGTTGCCTTCGTCTGACCTTCAATGTCAAACAAAAAACTAGCACGGGCTGTCCGGTGCGAAATAAATTCCGATATTCCAAATTATGGTGTAGTGAGAGTGATGTGCACATAAATAATAATTATTTATGGTAAGAAGATGGAATATGGACTCTACGAATACGTAATTATAAGTCACAATAAAAGATATATTAAGTTGATGAAGATGTGAGTTTATTCCGTTACATTGCACTATTGCTATATGTCCACCAGAAAATTTTCAGCTTGTGTATCATCTTTGGCATATGGCTTAAATTGGTACATGGCGGCAATTATATAATCGTCCAGGTAGATCCTGAAGCAGAGGTGATATTTGTATCAAATGCAGCAAGCAAATGATGATAGTTCCGTAAATAGACTTCCAATGAGCCTAGATGCATCAAAAACTATGCTCTAGTGATCCTCGACAGTTTGACCAGCTCATAATGCTTACCTTCCTTCTGGAGATTAGTAGAGATAGTGCCAAGATGAAAACTGTAAACAGTGTGTCCTTTGCTCTTGTATGGTTTGCTTAATTCACGAGCAAACAATATATTGGCGGACTTGGACTGACTATTGAGCAGTCTATTTTTGATACGTTTTTTACCATTTTGAAGAAAAAATGATCCAATCGGATTGGACGGAACGTTGAGCACGGCTACGATCCGTCAGACTTCAGTCTTGGAAGAACGAATTTTGGCAAGATCAAGTTGGTGAGACCGAATCATCCGATATGGATTGTACCAAGTTGAGCTTCGAATTCATCCTTTGGTGGTATTGTATGGAGATGCCAGGGTAACAACACAGTTGATGAGTATATCAATTTATTTGGAGCAGGTGTTGACTTCAGTGGCATGGTTTCTAATGGACTCAAGTTATCCAGATGTTCATTCGTTTGATCTCGTTTTCAAAGTAAGGAGCAACTCCAACGTCTGTTTGGTTTCCGAAACTCTTTTTCGACATAACAGAATATTATATATTGGTGAATAGCGTGTTTGAAGTACTTATTTACATTATCAAAATATCTTGGTGTTGAATGAGGCAGCTTAGGTAACCTATATCTGATACTAATAGTGAAGGTCTGATGTTGTCTCTGGTAAAGGAAATGCCGAAATTCTTTCAATAAGATACGGTGATTGGATTTTTGTCGTTTAATGTGACTCTGGAGAGATGCTTCTGAAAATAAAAAAGGTCAATTCACTTGAAGATATTGTTAATTGAATATTATGATTTATTCATCATTTACTGCTATGTTGTCAGTATCTTGTCTCTAGTTAAAGAAATAAGGCGAAGAGCATATGTGATTTCATACATAATTCTATCATTTGAATCAAAGTTCAGCTTTAAATTTCCAATTTATCAAGCAAAAGTTTGTCCAACAACTTTTTCACTCAATTACCACATCTTTTCAGCTTGTGCATCATCTTTGTCGTATGACCTTGCATGATCCATGACAATCTGACAATCGTCAAGGAAAGATCCAGAATCAGATATGATATTTGGATCAAATGCAGCAACCATGTGGGTTGAGGTTCCTTGAGGGATGGACTTCAAAGCCATATTGGTGGTATCAATAGAATTGCCGGCATAATCCTTTATTAGCACACTGAAGTCAGCTGGATCCACATCGCGCTGAAGGTTAGTGAAGATAGTACCAGGATGGAGACTGAAAGAAGTAAGTCCTTTGTTCTTGTATCGTTTGGCTAATTCACGGGGAAAAAAGCATATTGGCAGTCTTGGATTGATCTTAGGCAGCCCACTTTTCATATGCTTTACCATTTTCGAAGAAAGGATTGTCAAATCGAATTGGAGACATATAGTGACCTAAGCTAGACACGTTGACAATACGTGGTGCTCCAATCTTGGATGCAAGAATCTTTGGCAAGATCAAAGTTAGTGAATAGGAATGGTCCAATATGGTTAGTACCAATTTGAGCTTCAAATCCATCCTTGGTAGTATGATATGGAGATGCCATGATAGCAGCACTGTAGATCAACACATCAATCGATTCGGAGTAGGTGTTGACTTCAACAGCAGCGCTTCTGACGGACTGGAGTGATGCGAGATCAAGAATCAATGATCGAAGGTTAGCAGATGAATTTTCTGCTTTGATCTTCTGAATAGTATCATCGAGAGACTCTTGCTTTCTACCAGCAACAATTACCAAAGCTGCATGATGCTTGGCGATGACACCAGCAGCTTCAGCACCAAGACCACCCATGCGTATCCAGTGATCAACACAGTCTTGGGTTTGATTTAGTTTTCAAAGTAAGTAACGATTTCTTCAGCTTCGGTTTGGACTCCAAAATTCTTGTGTGATATAATAAAATATGATCTATTCATGAATATTTTGCAAAATGCCGATTCACTTTACATATGGCTATTCATTCTGAATTGATAGCAAATTCTGCATGTGTTCTGTGGAATCAATTACCGGACATTTAAGCTCATTGCCTTGCTTCGATGAGGCAGAGTCGTCGGTTACCATTGACATAGGTTTAAATAGGAAGGAGCTCATATAGCAATCAGGTACGAAAATGATAGAACCTCTAGCACAATTGTAGTAATACGGATGTTTTTTCATCTTGACGGGAGTTATTTAATTCTCGGTGATAATAGATGCTAAAGATCTGACTGTATTGCATATACCTACATTTTTCTTACCGCTACCGTGCGTGTTCTATTCGATTCAAATTAGAGCGAACAGTAGCAGTATTTGGAACTTCTTTCACGAGTATATTACTGTGAAATACAATGGTCAGAGTCTCTTAGCTTTAATATTTGTATATACATCAATCAAAAGTTTGTCCGACAACTTTCTCACTCAATTTCCACAACTTTTCCGCCTGTGTGTCATCTTTGGCGTACGGCATTGCGTGATCCATGGCAATTTTACAATCGTCTAAGTAAGATCCAGATTCCGAGGTAATATTTGGATCAAAGGCAGCAACTATATGCGTTGAAGTACCTTGTGCAATGGACTTGTATTCAATGGACTTCCATTCAACTGCATTCCCGTCTAAATCCCTTATAGGTTCAGCGTAGTCTTCGGGGTCCATATCGCGGATGAGCGCAGTGGCGACGATACCTGGGTGGAGGCTGAAGGTAGAAAGTCCTTTGCTACTGTATCGTTTGCTTAATTCGCGAGCAAACAAAATAGTGGCAGTCTTGGACTGACCGTACGCTAGCCACTTGTTGTAAGTTTTACCATTATCGAAGGTAGGGTCGTCGAAAAATACTGGCGCCAGGACGTGACTAATGCTGGAGACATTGACAATACGTGGAGCACCGGTCTTGGAAGCAAGAATCTTTGGCATGATCAAATTTGTGAATAAAAATGGTCCAATATGGTTAGTACCGAAATGCGCTTCGACACCATCCTGAGTAGTTTTATAAGGACCTCCCGCGATACCAGCATTATTGATCAACACTTCGATTGCTTCGGCGTAGGTGTTGACTTCAGCAGCAGCATGTCTGATGGACTCAAGTGAGGCGAGATCAAGAATCAATGGTCGAAGGATAGCAAATGGAGTTTCTGCTTTGATTTTCTGAATGGTGTCATCGAGAGACTCTTGTCTTCTACCAGCAATGATCACCAAGGAAGCATGTTGTTTAGCCACAACACGAGCAGCTTCAGCACCAAGACTACCCCATGTACATCCAGTGATCAGCACAGTCTTGCCTTTTATCTCTGTTTCAAAGTAGGTAGCAACTTCGTCAGCTTCGGTATAGAATCCAAAATTCTTGTTCGACATAATAAAGAGATGTATTTGTGGTTGTTGTGTATTTGTGAATACTTTGTACTGCCCTCGCTCACCTTGTGTAATGCTTGGAATCGGATGGGAATGATTACGCCTTCTGCAACGTGATACACACAGGAAATTCTAAATCCTTGTGTATTTTGGCTTCGGTTGAATGTATGACCAAATATTCAATCGTTATGCGTGGTGTTCATTGGACGGTCCGTGTGTCGCTACTAAGATTAATGCTTGATTAGAAAGACCGATTGTTGCATATATCCTCTGCAAGTGAGCGTGATTGCAGCATTATATTCGTACATGTTTGGTTGTCCAACTTGATTTACCCTAGCCAAGGCTGCAAGACCAGAAGCTACGCAGGAGAACTGATGGCATTGAATATGTTATAATGATATTGGTACCAGCCAACCTGATGATTGTACATTACTTCTATCTCGCCTCAGCCCTAAAGGAAATAAAGCAACAAAAGCTGTGAATAAATAAGAGTTTCTGTGTCAGTCTTCTAGAGCCTTTGCGTAACAACCGATGGTACTTTTGTCCAATAACGTGCTCGCTCACCTTCCGAGGCTGTGATCAAGTTGGGCAAAATGGCTTGGCGGAATCGTTGTCGGATAAGACCCCGGTTTACAGGCAATAATTGGATGAAAGGTAGTAACCATATGCCATATGATTACCTTGCAGTACGAACTCCGAATTGAAAGTGTTCAGACCAATGACATTGCTGGTGTAATCTTGCATAGATTCGGTCGGCCCATTACATTAACATCTCGCATTAGGTTGGTAGCAATGGTGTATGTACCCATTTTGCAAACTGACTTTCAACATGGTGGTAATTTTCTTTACATCAATTTACTTGTCACACGTATTGTAATATGGCTTCAAATGACGTGGAAAGCGCAGTTTTCGTGATACTTGTACGGGCGTTTGTTTTGAAAGAAATCGATAAGTCGTATTTTAAAAGGAGATGTAACGTTTAATTGAGCATAAGATAATTAAGTTACAAAAAGTGGATGGTGAAAAATATCATAAAAGCTTTAATTTTCACACAATGATCAATCAAAAGTTTGTCCAGCAATTTTCTCGCTCAATTTCCACAACTTCTCAGCTAGTTTATCATCTTTGGCATGCGGCTTGACATGATCCATGGCGATTTGGCAGTCATCCAGGTGAGATCCAGATTCCGAGGCGATGTTGAGATCAAACGCAGCGACCAAGTGAGTTGCGGTACCTTGTTGAATGTTTTTGAATTTTTAAAACTGCCGGACCAATCCATGACAGTGCCGTCGATGTCCGTCATAGGTTCAGTAAACTCTGCTGGGTCCACATTGCGACTAAGATTAGTAGCGATGTTACCAGGATGGAGACTGAAGGCAGTAAGTCAGTTGCTTTTGTAGCGATTGCTCAATTCACGAGCAAACAATATATTGGCAGTCTTAGATTGACCATATGCCCACCACTTGTTATAAGTTTTACCATTGTCGAAGAGAGGATCTTCGAAAATAACTGGAGTGATGATGTGAGCAATACTGGTGACGTTTACAATACGTGAGGCACCAGTCTTGGAAGCAAGAATCTTTGGCAAGATCAAGTTAGTGAATAGGAAGGGTCCAATATGGTTGGTACCAAATTGGCCCTCAAGTCCATCCTTGGTAGTGTAGTGCGGACCTCCCATGATACCAGCATTGTAGATCAACACATCAATCGATTCGGAGTAGGTGTTGACTTCAGCAGCAGCGCTTCTGACGGATTCGAGTGATGATAGATCAAGAATCAATGATCGAAGGTTAGCAGATGAAGTTTCTGCTTTGATCTTCTGAATGGTATCATCGAGAGACTCTTGTTTTCTACCAGCAACAATTACCGAAGCTGCATGATGCTTAGCGATGACACGAGCAGCTTCAGCACCAAGACCACCCCATGTTGCTCCAGTGATCAACACAGTCTTTCCTTTGATCTCGTTTTCAAAGTAAGTAGCGACTTCTTCAGCTTCGGTTGTGGCTCCAAAATTCTTGTTTGACATAATCAAGAGGCTCATTTGCGGGCTATAATGCACTTTTGATAACGTTTATGAATTGTTGTTTATATTATATAGTTTTTCGATGCTACAAATAACACAGCGTGATTATGTAAAATAAGAAAAAGGCTTACACCATTTTACGTCTGGAAAACAAGTTTACGTATGATACTTGGTTGTTAAAACATCCCCTTGGCCGACCAATTCGGTGTAGGAGAAATGCGGCTATTTTAATGGCTCAGTCCGGAGAAACATGAGCCGAAAACTGGGGTGGAAGATGGAAGATCTCTACGCCCACATTTGTTTAGGCTTCCGAACTGAACTTAATATTTTCGATTGAATAGAAGTTCTCTAGAAAATTCTTAAAGTAGAACGCATTTTAATGCATGAACCAAGAGATACTACTTTTTCGTATCGCTTTGGAGAACCCACTATCGAAGGACGAAATGTTAATGTTTAACTTTGAAGTCTTTTTGCCGATAGCGTTTTCGAAGAGTGGATGTGAGGTGTAGAGGCCCCAATATTATACGCACGATAAGGGAGCTCCTAGCGCCCGCTCCATGTCAGAAACTAAAGACCGGACAGTGGGGACAGGTTTCTGCGGTGTAGACATCAACGCTATTCGTCGTGTCCAATTTATTCATCATTACTACATTATCAATACATTGCTTTGGGCTGAAGCCACAGAGCACAGAAAATTTCATGACATTATACATGTCCATATCGTTTGAAAGAAATTCTAACTTGAAATTTTTCAATCCATCAAGCAAATGTTTGTCCAACAATTTTCTCGCTCAGTTGCCAGAGCTTTTCAGCTTGTGCGTCATCTTTGGCAAACTCCATAGCGTGATCATTAGCAATCTGACAATCGTCAAGGAAAGATCCAGACTCAGAGGCAATATTTGGATCAAAGGCAGCAACCAAGTGAGTTGAGGTTCCTTGAGGAATGGACTTCCAAAAGACTTTGGAGACATCAATAATATTGCCTTTGTAATCCTTCAATGGTTCTTTGAACTCGGTAGTAACATCTACATCGCGCTGAAGGTTCGTAGGGATGGCACCAGGATGAAGACTGAAGGCAGTAAGTCCTTTGTTCTTGTATCGTTTGGCTAATTCACGCGCAAACAATATATTGGCAGTCTTAGACTGACCATACGCAACCCACTTTTCATAGGTTTTACCATTTTCGAAGAAAGAATCATCAAACCTAACTGGACCGAAGTGATGAGCAGAGCTAGATACATTGACAATACGCGGTGCTCCAGTCTTGGATGCAAGAATCTTTTGCAAGATCAAGTTGGTGAAGAGAAATGGTCCAATATGGTTTGTACCGAATTGAGCTTCAAATCCATCCTTGGTGGTATGGTATGGAGACGCCATAATAGCAGCATTGTTGATCAGCACATCAATTGATTCAGAATAGGCATTGACTTCAGCAGCAGCGTGTCTGACGGACTCGAGTGATGCTAGATCAAGAATTAATGGGCGGAGATTGGCAGATGGAGTTTCTGCTTTGATCTTCTGAATGGTATCATCGAGAGACTCTTGCTTTCTACCAGCAACAATTACCAAAGCTGCATGATGCTTAGCGATGACACGAGCAGCTTCAGCACCAAGACCACCCCATGTTGCTCCAGTGATCAACACAGTCTTTCCTTTGATCTCGTTTTCAAAGTAAGTAGCGACTTCTTCAGCTTCGGTTGTGGTTCCAAAATTCTTGTTGGACATGATAAATAGGTGGTTCTTGTTGCAATGTACTTGTAAATTACTTTCGTGAACAATTGATCAATTTTATATAGCTTTCGATGCTGAATAAGACATGACGTGGAATCAGGGCTTACGTTACCCGTTGTCTGACATTGAATGTCAAACAAACCTTGGGCCGGCCCGTTCGGTACGATAGAAGTGCCGAAATTTAAAACGTCGAGGGCCTGTAACACTAAATAATAATTATGCAAGTTATGAAGGTGGAATATAGACTCTTCGCTTATGAGGATAATTCGCACTAAGCAATATATTTCGTTGAATACGAATATGTGTATATTGTGTAAAGTTACATTATTGAATACTTGACTCAGTTCAGATAATAAATCACTGTATTTAAGTAAATGGAATTTTACCAAAAGGGAATTGGTATCATTATTCCGCTTGCAAAAATTGTTAATCAAAATATTTCGTCCAACAATCCTCTCGCTCAATTGACAGAACTTTTTCAGCTTGTGTATCATCCTCGCATATGTTTTAGCATGTTTTTCACGGCAATTTGATAGTCAAGCAAGTAAGATACAGACTCGGAGGTGATATTTGGATCGATGACAGCAGCCAAGTGATTGACAGCTCCTTGAGGAATGAACTTCCAAACGGAGTCTAGATATATGAAAACCCATACTCTCATGATTTTGCAATAGTTCAGTGAATCAGCGTGATTAACATCCTTCTGGAGAATTCCTAGTCATAGTGCCAGGATGACGACAGAAGACAGTAAGCCTTTAGCTCTATTATCGATTGCCTAATTCACAAGCAAACAATAGATAGACAGCCAAAGATTGACTATGTATAGCCAACTTTGATAGGCTTTACCATTTTTTAAGATGGCAACGTCAAGTCGAATGGGAGAGAAGCGACTAATAGAGGTATAAATATTGATAATCCAGATCAAAGCAGGAGCTTCATCTGCCAATCTCCGCCCATTGCTCCTTGATCTAGCATCACTCGAGTCCCGTTAGACGCGCTGCTGCTGAAGTCAATGCCTACTCCGAATCAATTGATGTTCTGATCAACAATGCTGCTATTATGGCGTCTCCATATCATACCACCATGGTTGGATTCGAAGCACAACTTGGTACCGACCATATTGGGACGATTCGTTCTCACCGACATGATCTTCCTAAAATTCCTTCTTCGAAGACTGGTTCTTGATGAATGGTATCTTCGAGAGATTCTAGCTTCTAACAGCAACGATCACCAGAGCTGCATGATGCTTAGCGATGACATGAGCAGCTTCAGCATCAAGACCACCCATGCGTATCCAGTGATCAACACAGTCTTGGGTTTGATTTAGTTTTCAAAGTAAGTAACGATTTCTTCAGCTTCGGTTTGGACTCCAAAATTCTTGTTCGACATTTATGATTGTAATTTTATTTTGTAATTCTTGTGAATATTTCGGTTCATATTATATACTGTGTTATTGATTCTGAATGAACAAGCTTACGTTGCCCACGAACTGATTTTCTTCATTAGCTTTCATACGTGGCGTTCTCTATCTGGTGTTGTTAGGCTTGCGTAGCCGCAACCCAAGCGGACATCGATGAAACGTATGGCCGAATGATTTACCACCGAACGCTTACTCCGTAATTGCGGTTTGTATCTAAGAAATACATTCTAGAACCGCATTCCGGATAATTAACGTATGGAAGTGAATGTATTGCGATAGTCTATTGAATACATATGGTTTATGCTTGATTCCGCCTAGTCGATTATTAATCGATTAGCAGATGCGGAGGAATTGCTTTATACAATATGGTAACATGTTTGGTGTCAGGTAATTTACGATAATTGACCATTTATAATATCTCACTAATGTCTAATAAATTTGCAGAAGTTGTGAATAAATGATAATGTCGAAATCTTCTAGAATTGTTGCTCAGAGATCAATCCAGATATCCATCTATGTTCTCGCTCAATTCTTCCCAGGTGAAATCTTTAGCACGGTGCACTTTTCAGTGGACTCCAGACCAGATCCAGACTCTGAAGCAATATTTGGATCAAAGGTACCTACCTACCACATGAGTTAAAGTACATTCTGTAATGGATTTCTATTCAAACTGTCCAGATCAAATAATATTACTATTGAAAAACATCATAGACTCTGTGAACTTGTCACCTCTAACATCGTTCATTAGATTCCTAACAATTAGAATAATGATGCATACTAAAGGCATAAGTCCATTACTCTTGTATCTATGACATAACTCGCTAGAGAAAACAATAGGTTACGGTCTATTCCATGAATGTGACCCATTTTACAAATCATTCCTCGAATAGCAACTAATTTTCTTTACATCGATCAGACTGATGATCATATCTATTATAAGTTTGATTCAGTTTACAGTAGAGAGTAACAGAATTTGTGTAAATTTGCATTCATATACTTTTTATTCTGGAAGAAATCGGGCACAGTTATAAAGCTTTAATATTTTCGCTTCAATTAATCAAAAGTTTGACCGACAATTTCCTCACTCAACTTCCATAGTTTTTTGGCTGCTGTATCATCTTTGGCATATGGTTTAACGTTGTCCATGGCAATTTGGCAGTCTTCCAGATAAGATCCAGATTCTGAGGCAATGTTGGGATCAAATGCAGCAACCATGTGAGTAGCAGTACCTTGACCAAAAGTCTTGAATTCAACACCACTCCAATCAACAATGTTTCCATCGTAATCCTTCAAGTCTTCAGCGTACTCTCCAGGTTTAATATCACGACCAAGATTGGTGGCGATACCACCAGGATGAAGGCTGAAGGAAATGAGTCCTTTATTCTTGTAGCGATTGCTCAATTCACGAACAAACAAAATAATGGCAGTCTTGGATTGACCATATGCCCACCACTTGTTGTAAGCTTTGCCATTGTCGAAAGTAGGGTCGTCGAAAAGAATCGAGGCGAGGACATGACCAATACTTGAGATATTGACAACACGTGGAGCACCAGTCTTGGAAGAAAGCATCTTTGGCAAGATCAAGTTGGTAAAGAGGAATGGTCCAATATGGTTTGTACCGAATTGAGCTTCGATTCCATCCTTGGTAGTATGATATGGACATGACATTATTGCAGCATTGTTGATCAACACATCAACTGTTTCGGAGTAGGCATTGACTTCAGCAGCAGCACGTCTAACGGACTCGAGTGAGGCGAGATCAAGAATTAATGGTCGAAGGTTAGCAGATGGGGTTTCTGCTTTGATTTTCTGAATGGTATCATCGAGAGACTCTTGCTTTCTACCAGCAACGATTACCAAACCAGCGTGATGCTTAGTGACCACACGAGCAGCTTCAGCACCAAGACCACCCCATGTTGCTCCAGTGATCAAGACAATCTTTCCTTTGATTTCGTTTTCAAAGTAAGTAGCAACTTCGTCGGCATCAGTGTGAAATCCAAAGTTCTTGTTTGACATAATAAAAGATATGTATTTGCACTTTCAGAGTATTGAATACTTTGTGAATCTCTAGTTCACTTTATATAATGGTTTTGATTCAGAAATGGAACGCTTACGTTGCTTTTCAGAACTGATTTCCGACACTTTTTCCTGGCTGGCGTGCCTTCGGTATGTATACGGGAAGTTTTGCTTTGAAGTCGTCGGTGGAACGTATTTCCGAGCGTTTTCTTACGATATTTTATGTTCATTGGGTGAGGAATTTGGCTACTAATTAGGAAATAACGAGACGAACCTTGTATGTAACCCAAGGACGAGAGAGTTTTTGATACAGATCTGTATACACATGGTTGTTCAACTTTGCTATAACTTTCACCATTTCTCAACGATCAGTAGCTGTAAAGGAATTGATTGTATAGAACGTGGTAACAGTTTTCTGGTGCCAATAACAGGATTCCCATTCTTTACTATTAGTTCGTCATACTGCCAAATCAAGTTATGCAAGAAGGAGCTGCCACTGAAAAGAATTGTGCTAGTGGATTCAGTCAAAATCTGCGAAGAACCCTCAATTCAAAAAAATCCCCCCCACACAAATTTTACCAACTTTTCGTACCGCAAAGCTTGTCGCCTTACATAAATTTTTTGGCACAGGATTTAACGCGATCCATGGCTTTTGACAGTCGGCGCAGGTAAATGCCAGACATCGAAACATTATTTGGAGAAATAATGGCAACCACATGAACTGACGTACCTTGCGATCTATGGCATCGTGATCATAATCACAATTTTTCGGAGGGCTTGTCAAGTTTAACGTCTGAACGTAAGATTCACGAGGATGGCACCAGAGTGAAATTTAGGAAGTAAGTCCTTTGTTTATATATCAAATGTTTATCGAGAGAACAAACAACTATTCGCATTCTTGGAGTAACTGACATGATACCATTTTTTGATGGGTATTACTGTTTTCGAAGTCGACTATCTATCACTATAGAGTCGAATAGGTAAGGTTGCCCCATTTTCCTATAATGGATGAATCCTCAAAGATCAGTGGACACCAATGAAGGTATCTAATGAATATGATGATGACATTTCTTATGGCAATTAAACTGACTTGTATCTATTACAATTTGGATTCCATTTACAATAGGCAGTAACAGTATTCGGACAGTTGCAGCAGATATCTTTATTCTGGAAGAAATCAGGCATAGTCATGAAGCTTTAACTATGTCGCAAAAATCAATCAAGAATTTGTCCAACAATTTTCTCCCTCAAGTCTCACAGTTTTTTGGCCACTGAGACATTTGCATTTTGAAAGTCTACCAAGCAAGATCCAAATTCGTGAGGCAAAGTGGGATCAAAGACAGCAACTGTAGGAAGAGTAGAACCTTGATCAATAGTCTTGAACTCAATACCGCTCCAGTCAACAATATTTCCGTCATTTCCGTCAATTCGGCAGCGTACACCCCAGGTTTAATATAACGATCAAAGTTAATGGCGATACCACTAGTAAAGGCGGGAGCCAGTAAAACCCTTTGCCTTATATGGATTGCACAATTCACGAGCCAACTAAATAGTAGCAGTCTTGGACTGAACATATCATATGCCCACCACTTTTTGTAAGCTTTGCCATTGTCGAAAGTAGAGTTGTCGAAAAGAACCGGGGCGAGGACATGACCAATACTTGAGACGTTGAAATACGTGGAGCACCAATCTTGGAAGCAAGAAGCTTTGGCAAAGATCAAGTTGGTAGAGAGGATTGGTCCAATATGGTTTGTACAGAATTGATCTTCGATTCTATCCTTGGTAGTATGATATGGACATGACATGACTGTAGCATTCTTGATCAACACATCGATTGATTCGGATTGGGCATGGACCTCAGCAGCGCGTCTGACAGAATCGAGTGGTTGGAGATCATGGAGCGATGGTTGGAGGCTAGCAGACGGAGGCTCTGCTTTGATCATCTGAATGGTATCATCGAGCGACTCTTGCTTTCTACCAGCCAAGATCATCAAACCAGCGTGATAACAGATGCTACACGAGCGTCTTCAACACCAAAGCCCTTTCACGTGCATCTAGTGATCAGCACAGCCTTTCGTTTGATTCCGTTTTCAAAGTAAGCAGCATTTCGTCAGCGTTAGTGTCGTATCCAAAGTTTTTATTTGACATAATAAAATGGTTGTGTTTGAGCTTGTAAAGTATTTGTGAATCAATTGTTCACATTATGTGACATTATTGATTTTGAAATAGAAAGGCTTACGTTGCCTTTCAACCAGATATTCCGCCGCTATTCCTTTCCGTGCGGTCGGTGGAATGTATTACCGAACTACAAAAGTTGATTGAACGCGCGTAGCTATCTACTTCAAAGGTCATAAAATGGCGAATTATTTAGCCTAAGGAGGCGTGAGAATCTCTCACCATTAAATTGAACACATGTGCTGAATATGTAAAGACTGTTCAGTTTGTTACAATATAATCAATTCTGAAAGATTAATGGATAGGAAGGTTGCTACTGCATTGGATGTGATGATATGTTTCATTGTAATTAAATTGGCAATTGTGATATTTGCAACATAGGCAACTACCAAGTGACTTGAAATTCCTTGAGGATTGGACATCCAAAGGGGGTTGGATACATCAAAACATTGCCGTCGCGATCCGTGAATGCTTCGGTTTACTCAGTAGTAGGATCCACATCGCGTTGAAGATTACAGGCGATGCGCCAAGATGGTTCTCGAAGATAGAAAGTCCTTTGCTCTTGTACCGTTTGGTTAACTCGAGTAAACAATGTGTTGGCAACCTGGATTGACCGCTGGAGGCATTGACAACACGAGCAGCTTCAGCACCAAGACCAACACCATGTGGCTTCAATGATCAAGACAGTGTATTCTTTGAATTCGTTTTCAAAGTAAATAGGAACATCAACATCCTCAGTCGCTTATGCAGAATCCTTGCTTGACATCATTGTTGAAATATGTGGTCTCCGGGCTGTGATGAAAGACAATATATTAATATGTTTCCCAACATAATGTTGGCATATATACTACTTGGGAAGGAATGGAACATCTCCTCTATGGCTGTGACTTACGTTCATGGTGCTGGCGGTTGCGGATGTCCTTAGTCGGTGGTTATGTGCCCTTTTCTAAAACATATTAAGATGATGAACCATAAAAACGATGTAACAATCAATACACGATCCTGGGATAAGAGAACTGATTAACTGCTCGTTCAACATTTGTAACTTTATCTTTATTTCAAATTAAAAACTCTGTATGGTGTGAAATGTTGAGGATTGTAATACAATGAAACTGTTCCCAGTAAATCAATATCATATCTTTTTAAGACATATTTTTTGGCATTTTCGTGAATTTTTCACGCTAGCCAAAAAATTTCTACGGCTCTCGTATCACTGTTGACAAACAAGGCGCCGAGATCAATTTTCGACAGCCAATGCAAGTATAAACACATGCAATCTTGTGCATCGCGGTGGCATTCTGGATGGATCACCCATTGACGATGTTGTATTCTATCAGATTGCCACGGTAATTCTTAACAAGATCGGCAGACTATTTATGTCACTAATCACCTCCAAATTTGGTACATATACCTGCCAAGACGACAACTGCAAGCAGAAAATCTCTTATTCTGGATTGACTGATAACTTAATGAATGAACAACATATTGTTTGTCTTGGATGGGGCATACAGGGCGCTCTCTGTCTTCAACTTCAAAAATATCTAAGAGGAAATGAGCCAATCAGAAGGACTTGTAAATAATAATGGTGATGCCTTGGAATATCTGCCGTTGGTCACACTCAGGGATAGACATCTTGGGGTGATATCGAATTGGGTGAGAGGAAGGTCCTATTTTGGTAAGTATCGATCTTGACTGATCTTGACTGTACAGTTTGTTGGCGACATTGCTATATTCAATATCAATTGATTTCAAAGCAGAGACAAAACGATTTCTACTATGGCGCGTCCGGAAGACTGGAGTGAGGCAAGGTTAATTTATATAGAATCACAACTAGTAGATGGCATCTGGACCTTGGTCTGCGCAACCTCTAATATACTGTCAAATGATAACTGATATCTACTTAGTGTTACTTCCGTTCAACTATTGTCGATTTGACATTACTTGAAGTGAAACCTTCCAGTACTATATTTTTTACATCTTTATCATTTAAAGTCGGATAACTCTAACTACAACTAAAGGTTCAAAATTAAATAATGTTTCTCAGCCCTATCCATAAGATTGCATCGACTGTTTGAAGTGAAAATCCGGGCTTACGCGTCGTTTCGCATAATCAACTCACCGAAACTCCGATGCAAATTAGCGGATATATGTTTTATAGGTTGCAGCAATAATCCATACTTCAAGTTATAGAAAAATGTTGAAAAAGAATGAACAGTGTGCTGTAAAGAATAAATTTTAGGAGTTTGGGTTAATTGGAGTCTTGTACTGGACGAAATCATGTACTCTGGTTGAAATTGGCTGATAACCTTGTGTTCTGAATGTATTAAAATATGTTAACGATAATGGCTTATAAAGACTCCGCTTGTAATGACATGGATCCTTGTTCTCTGAATGTCACTCTCAGACACCCTTCCTTATAGTGTCACAATTTACGTCACACAAGCATTTCACTTGAGTAATGAATATTGACCATGTCCGCAAAAAACTAATTAAATTCATCTATAAATTTAGGTTTATCACCATCTTCTCTATACCACAACTTTCTTAAATATGGCAGGCGAATTAGTTTTCATTACTGGATCCAATGGATATATTGGTGCGCACGTCTTGCGTGAACTCTTTAGCAGAGGCTATCGTGCTCGCGTTGCTGTTCGCTCACAAGCAAAGGCTGACGATGTTGCAAGAGTAAATGCGGAATACAAGGACCAAATCGAGAGTTTCGTTATTGTGCCAGATATCACTGCACCGGGTGCTTTTGACCAGGCTATTCAAGGACCGATTGACTATGTCATACACGTAGCCAGTCCTTTCACTTTCGAAATCAAAGACAACAAAAAGGATCTTTTGCTACCTGCTGTAGAAGGAACCAAAAACATTCTTCATACCGCCAACTCCCAAAAGTCAATCAAAAGAGTTGTCATCACCTCATCATTTGCTTCTATTATTGATCTCAGCAAGGGATATTGGCCAGGTCATGTATACACTGAAAAGGAATGGTTACCAGTTACCTGGGACGAAGCTTGCAAATCCGACAATCCAGCTCTAGTATACTGTGCATCCAAGAAGTTTGCTGAAGAAGAGGGTTGGAACTTCATCAAAAACGAGAAACCTTCCTTCGATCTTACTACTATTTGTAAGTTCCTGTTTCAAAGTTTGCTTGCATACTTTCAATTAACTTACCTAACCTTTACAAAATGCAATAGGTGAGCCTATGGTCTTTGGTCCATGTGCTCATCACATCGAAAGCTTGGATCGCTTAAATGAAACTACTAAGCAGATATGGCAAATCATCAGTGGACAGACGAGCGAAGTTCCAATAACTGGATTCCCTGCCTTTGTTGACGTTCGAGATGTCGCTGTGGCTCACGTCGCAGCTCTATCAACACCAGAAGCTTCCAATACTCGTTATGTGGTTGCCTCAGGTAATTATCGATTTGAGCAAGTGACAGCTCTTGTCCAAAAGAGATACCCAGAGAGAAAGTTGCCTCAAGGTGACACTACCCCACTTGACTGCTATACGCTTGATGGCTCCAAAGCCGAAAAAGAGTTACTGCATAGACCATATATCACCTTTGAAAAGTGTATTAACGATGAAATAGATCAACTCTACGAACTTGAAAAGACCCTTCAAAACAATTAGAGAAAGACATTAAATAAATTATCTATAGAGTTTATGTAGAGACAATTCATTCTTGTAGGTTTGGAATGAAATAATTGTTTTTCTACTAGCAACGATCACCAAAGTGGCATTGTGCTTGACAAGGACCTCCTGCCGTTTCAACTCCAACGCCATCCCAAGTACATCTAGTGATCAACACATTCTTTCCTTTGATCTCCTTTGGAAGTATGCAGCGACTTCCTAAGCATCGGTTGTGAATGCAAATTTCTCTGGAGACATTGATAATAGTGGATCTCTTGGATTGATTGATTGAACTCACAGGCTCCTTGCCAATTCATCCAGGTTATATAGGTTTACTACTATGGCTATGGTTGATCTGTAAAGAATTGCCGTAGGTAAGTAGGATGTTATTTGGGATCGTTTAGGCGATACAAAGCTTCCACTTAAATATGTAATACCGATTAGTTTGCTCCATGTGGATAACATTCTGAATGGATGATAATAATGCTGCAGCTTCGGTGACTTGCACGACATAACCAAATCATATGTATAGTAAGTAATTCAGTACCAAGATGTTGCAATTGACGATTTTATCATTTAGTAAGCAACCGGAAATGTCCGTAGAATTCCTCATAAGATATCATGATACATAGCGGCCACGTGGGCTGGTTCAATCGCTATTATTCAACCAAAAATTCTCTCTACTGTAGGGATTCTCAAATGTTGCATTTTATTTATGCTAGTAGCATGATCAAATGCTCACAAATCTGTACGAAATATGTGCCTAAATATAATACTGTTACTTTCTTTGTGTGGTCTTTTCAATTTCATAAAGCTGGTCAGCTTCATCGGAAATGCACTTTTCAAAGGTGATGTATGGCCTGTGGAGCAATTCCCGCTCAGTTTTAGAGCCATCAATGTCATAGCAATTGAGACGGCTGGTATCCCCTTGAGGCAGGTTCTTGTCGGGGTACTTCTTTTGGACAACAGCTGTCACCTGCTCAAATCTGTATATACCGCCGCAAACAACGTAGCGAGAATTGGAGGCAGCTGGTGTCGATAGAGCAGCAACATGGGCAACGGCGGCATCACGAACATCGACAAAGCCTGGGAATCGAGTTTCGGGGACTTTATCTGACTTTCCCTTTATGATTTCCCATATCGTGTTGGTGGATTCGTTCAAGTGATCCAAACTATCAATGTAGTGGGCACAAGGGCCATAGATCATAGGCATGCCTGATGTGCGTGAGTTAGTCAATATGCGCAGTAAAGCTAACTCCAACACAGGAAAACTTACACATAGTGGCAATGTCGAAAGAAGGTTTCTTATTCTTGACAAAATCCCAAGCCTCAGCTTCAGCAAACTTCTTGGATGCACAATACACAAAACCAGGGTTTTCAGATTTGCAGGCTTCATCCCAAGTAGCTGGATTCCAGTCCTTTTCTGTATATGTATAACCTGGTCTTAGTCCTTTGCTGGTATCAACCATAGCAGCAAATGATGAGGTAATTATGACCCTCTTGATCGACTTTTGAGTGCTGGCGGCTTGAAGAATGTTTTTGGTTCCTTCTACAGCAGGTAGCAAAAGATCCTTTTTGTTATCTTTGATATCGTAAGTGAAAGGACTGGCTACGTGCATGACATAGTCGACTGATCCTTGAATAGCCTGGTCAAAAGCACCAGGTGCAGTGATATCTGGTACGATTACGTAGCTCTCGATTTGGTTCTTGTGTTGGGGGTTTACTCTTGCAACGTCGTCAGCCTTAGCTTGTGAGCGAACAGCAACACGAGCACGATATCCTTTGCTGAGGAGTTCACGCAATACGTGAGCACCAACGAATCCGTTGGCTCCTGTAATGAAAACTAGTTCTCCAGTCATGTTGAGGAATGAAACAGTGGATGAAGAAGAAAAAGAAATTGACGACCCATTAAATACTTGATCGCCTATAGCGGTCAATTATGACGATCGGCGTTAATTTCAAGTGAGCGAGTTTTTTCTGCGAGGCGTTTCAAAACAAAATTGTTTTGGTTCTCAGCAAGTACGTCCAAAAGAAATGCATAAGCCAAAGAAGACCGCTCCAGACAATCTCTCGTAAACAATCATGTTGCAGCCGCCTTCAATGCAAAGAAATAACTACTTAATTTTTTATTACATCGTTATTTGGATTACTAATATAATCATACCTTCTTCTTGAACGAAAAAAATGCTACTACCGGATTTATCTTGGGTTTTTCCCAGTTTACGGAGGATTTACCCCACTTCATGGATCGTTTCTTTGCTATGGTTCGAACCTTTCCATACAGAAGTTGCTCGCTGAAATTCCATAGCTTTATAGCGTTCTCCTCATCAAGAGTATCTGGCCGAGCGAGTTGGTTGTTAACCTGAGCATCTTCCAGGTATGAACCATTTTGATCTACAATAGATGGGTCAAATGCAGCAACAATGTGAGTTGCAGCGCCGACTTCCAGTGATTTCCATTTGACAGCGGTCAAGTCAAAAGAATTCCCTTTCCAATCGGTCACGCCTTCTTGCAAAACCTGAGCAATGTCGAAATGTCGCAACAAGTTGGTGTGGACACCACCAGGATGGAGACTAAACGCTACGAGGCCTTGGCTCTTATAGCGCCTGCTGAGTTCCTTGGAGAACAAAATATTGGCTGTCTTGGATTGTCCATAAGCATGGAAATTATTATACGCCTTTCCGTTCGAGAATCCAGGATCATCATATCGGATTGGGGATAACCAGTGGACCGAGCTAGAAACATTGACAATGCGTGGAGTACCGGTCTTGGAAGCTAAAATGCGGTCCATGATGAGGTTGGTGAACTCGAACGGACCCAGGTGATTTATTCCAAGTTGACCTTCGAACCCATCTTCAGTTTTAAAATAAGGTGTTGCCATTACACCGGCGTTGTTTATCAAGACATCAATAGGTTCACGGAAATTGTTGACTTCTTTAGCGGCTTTACGAACAGATTTGAGAGACGCGAGATCCAAAACCAAACCTCGAAGAGGTGTATCGGGACTCTCCTGTTTGATCTTGTCAATAACCTCTTGAATGCTTTCTTCCTTTCTGCAGGCAAGAATAATCAACTTGGGATCATGCTTTGCAATCACCCGAGCGGCTTCAGCTCCAAGACCACCCCATGTAGCGCCAGTGATCAACACTGTCTTGCCTCGGATATTATATGAAAGCGCATCAGCCACTTCTTCTGCTGTAGTCTGATCTGTGAATTTTTTTACCATGATGGATATTGTGAATTCAAGTAGCTGGAGTGTCGAGCTTTATACTACTTTTTTTTTCCTTATTGTTGCAAATCGACTGTGTGATTGTTACACTGCACCTACCCATGAGCCTGCAAAACAAGTAAATTTTTGTGCCAATCATTTTCCCCCTTTGGCAGCCCGAGCCTTCAGGGGTACACAATGAACCACGAGCTTTACGCGAGATTGTCAAGGAGCAGTTTTTTATTTTAACTAAGATCAATAAATATGGCTAGACGATTGTTCGATATATCTTGTGGCGCTTATGAGAAAAAGGAGGTAGCACGTTCGATTAACACTGTGCATTAGTATGTCTTGCGTATGTACCATTGTTAATAATGCCCTGCTGAACGAGTTGCTCAAACGACCATACATTGGAATTAATATTGTTCTTGAGAGCCCACATTGTAGCTCCGGCAGCTAGCTTGTAGACAGACACCTGAGTGTCCATAAATTGGCGAAGCCAGGTATCGGTGGATGACACTCCAGATGCCAATGACCATTCTCCCTCAAGGACTGGTAGATGAAAGCTGTTATCCAACTTCTTTGCACAAATCTGAGAAATAATTTGAGCTTGGTTGCTGTTGGGTGGGAATGCCCAGTAAGGATGAAGGTCAATCACAGCATTCGCAGGTGGAGGTAAAAAGCTGCTCCATGCACTTAGCCCTTTGAATGCGTCATGGAACATCATAGGAACCTGATAAGCTGAAGCATGGATTGTAGTGTACGCTTGTGAATAGTAGTTCTTCAATGTAGTCAGTTGAGCATCGCTGGACGTGCGAGGTTCATTAGCAGCTTCGATCGAAGAGATCTGGTTTTTCAGATTGGAAGGTAAGCCGTTCATCCAATCAACAACCGCTTGAACAGTTTTAAGACCACGTTGAATGTTGTAGTCAGTGTAAAAATTGATAGAACCAATATGACCAGAATGAGCTTCACCATTTTGAGAGCCAGGGAGACCATGCAAATCAATAATAGCATTAATCGAGTACTTTGCGCAGTATCCTAGAATTCGCTCGATTTGTGCCTTTTGTCCAGTCGATACATATGGTTCACCAGCATCAGGGGTAATAAATGCCCAGTATCCGACAGGGATGCGCACATGGTTAGCACTTACGCTTGCGAGCAATTGGAAATCGCTTTCGGTAATCCAGCTATTCCAATGGTTTTGCAACGCTTGAGCCGGATTGCTTGCCTGTTGTGCGAATGTCCATTCGTCATTGGCATTTGGTGCGTAATTGTCAAAGATAGTTGAGTCCATCCACTTCTCCAGAATAAGCCAGTTTCCAAGATTAGCCCCCCACGCTTTCATAGTCCAATAGTTCCAAGCAGTACCTGCCCGCTTGCTGAGAGGTGCAGCTTGTGCAACAGCCAAAAATCCAAGTCCAATGACCAGAGCATTTGTGAAAGAGAATGATACCATAATTTGCAAGTCCAGAAGAATGGTGAGTATTGATGCTCAACGCAAACGTTTCTTATATAAGCTGAAAATGGCTTACATCTGCTGCATACCCCATTATCGTCTGATAAACGGCAAGCATGTTAAAGTCACGCTTCCCGTTTTATTCTTGAGCATAATTACTCTTTTCCAGCCATCCCGCTAATATGTGGATCGGCCTAGTCCGTTCAATATATGAAAATTACTTGTAGTCTGGTAACACAACATCCCAACCAAGAAGAACCCTGATTTTTGTCCTTTGTTAGTATGTACTTTGTTGCAATTTCCCGGTTACTATTTTCAATTATGGACGTGTACCAGGTACTTATGTAGTAAAAGTGTCAAAGTAGGAACCGTCGCTGGTTTGAACATCGGAACCGAGATTTGGGAGAAAGCTTTGAACTACATAGTACAATATACGTATGCATCAGCTTGGTGATACTACATATTATTACTGGAACATATGAGGACGATCAAAGCTATACCTACTCATAGCAAAGAGAACTTCAGCGCAACATATGGTAGTGCCTTTGCCGCCAAAATGGTTCAATTATTGAAAGAGAGCTACTTTCCGAAGATATGCTTAGGGCGAGGGATGAGCAGGTGATCACTCGTGACAAAATGAGAATATGCACGAGATGCAGCTGGCTAGAAGTGTACAGTATGGTATATGATATTCATAGATTCCACATACCTATTTCATAAAGATTTTAGCATATGATAACTTATGAAAATTGGGGCGGTTCAACTATCCAAGCTTACATGAATGCAAGCATGCTTGATCGCCGGGATGTAAACCATAACATATCAATGTCAATTGTCGTAGGACCCCACCCCTTTTGGAAAAGCGAACGTCGGTTTAGGTCGTCTGGAAAATCTGAAATATTACCTGGGATAACCACGAGTCATGCATTCAGCAAACTCTGCTGTTAGTCACAGTAACCGCTGGACCATCTTGTGATACCCGTTCGGCTGGATGGTTAACAGGATGAGAAATTACATTAATTAAACCCTTCACTGTACAAGGTAAGACAGAGCGTTAACAGATCTTTACCTTAATGTTCCCGTCATTTTGCACACCAGTCATTGTCAGTGTAGGTTACGTGAGCCTGAATTCGGACTTTTTTGAGCATTCGTACTCACCGCCAAAACCAGACACATTCGGAAGTGAGGCCCTTGTACAGTGGGACGAGAGATATGTGGGTTGCTAGTTCAGGTATGAGATGTGGTATCTGAAATGACCGTCAGGAAAATAGGAAGGAAAAAAAGATACACAATTACACATCAGCAGTAGCAGTAGCAGTAGCAGTAGCACCAACAAAAATTAATATGAACTGATGCACACGCCTTCGGGATAGTCACCGCGCATCGGACGACGAGAAGATTTTCATTTCAAGACTGGAAATCGGAAATCTGCTGCTATAACAGACATTTATTCATGAGAAACGGAAGGGAAGTAAAGAATGGCTAACTTACTGTCAGGCTTCGGATTCATCTTATCCTAATTCTAGAGCTTTAATAGCCACGCATATGCATACCTACCAAATATATCTACAACTTCATTTCTTCTATTCAAATGCATATGACGTTAATATCATAAGAAGCCAATTACAGCTCTACTCGAAGAGGGGTATCTATACACTTTAGGCCAGATGGAACTTTTGTCCAACCATGTCCTCGCTAAGAGACCATAGATGTTGTGCAGCGTCGTCATCAAGAGCCCAAGGCTTCACAGCAGAAATATCGACTTGTGCATTGTTCAAAAAGAGGCCAGACTGATCTTTGATGGATGGATCGAATGCTGCAACAATGGTGGTAGACGCGCCTTGTTGTACTGTTTTTCGATACAGATATGACTTGAATTCAGGAGTGAGGACAGAGTTACCTTTATAGTCGACCAGTCCGGCTGTCATTTCAGCGTCACGATCAATATGTCGCTGTAGATTCGTATCGATACTTCCAGGATGAAGACTATATGCAAGCAGGCCTTTGCCCTTGTAACGATTACTTAACTCTTTTGCGAACAAGATGTTAGCGGTCTTGGATTGGCCATACGCAATCCACTTCTTATAGGTCTTGCCATTTGAGAACCCAGGGTCATCAAATAGAATAGGAGCGAAATGGTGTCCAGAACTGGAAACATTGACAACGCGAGGTTCTCCAGTAGGAGACTTCAGGATCTTTGGAAGAATCAAATTGGTTAAAAGGAAGTGTCCGAGATGATTGCATCCGAATTGACCCTCGATATTGTCAAAGGTAACGAAGTATTCAGATGCCATAACTCCAGCGTTGTTAATGAGGACATCTATAGGCTCCTCATAGCCATTGACCTCTGCAGCAGCTCGTCTGATAGACTCTAGACTTGCCAGATCGAGAAGCAGGCCACGAAGGTTGGCGTCGGGTGTCTCTTGCTTGATCTTTGTAATAGTTACATCTATGGATCCTTGACTCCTTCCAGCAAGGACGACGAGAGACGCTCCAAATAGTGCACATACACGAGCGGTTTCAGCACCTAACCCACCCCATGTGATGCCCGTGATCAAGATGCTCTTGCCTTTGATTTGAGATGCGAATACTGATGCAGCTTGCTCAGCTGTGGTAGTAGGTCCGAAATGATTTGACATTGTGTGCGTACTAAAAAATGTAAAAATTGATGGGGAAAAGAAGAGGTATCAGTAGCTCTTTATATACACCTGGATTTCCTCAGCTTACTGGAACTTGCCTGGCAAAAGTTATAAACGCCAAGTAACAAACTGATACCAAATGCGTCTTCGGCTCACCGGGAAAACATATACCGGGAATACGTATCCAATTACGATCTCCGCTGCAAGCTCCTTAGCAACATGAATTGTTGAGCAAAAATGATGGATTTGTTGGTGAGCATTATGGTGACGATTGTTAACGATATATAATACATACCTCACAGCATTGAAATAACAACCTGGTAATTTAAGGTACTAAGAACTTCATTTTTGAGTGTGCAATTGATTTGTAAGAAAGGTAAACAACCATCCATGACAGAATTTGTGGTGTGTGCCAGAAATCTTTTGTTTCATAGAACACCTTACTAATTATTTGCAATCCTGTGTCAAAGATGAGATTGACGAGTGTGCTATGAATTTGTTGCAAAAGAACACTTTTAGAGATTAAAATGACTTGGTTCAAACGCAGTTAGCACTCAGATCAGCATGACCTTGTCGATTAGATTAAATGTAGACATGTTAGAATATATTAGAGGCATAGTTGCAATTTACAAACGCGATGAGAAAATTAAAAGCTAAGCACAAATCTTGGGATAACTTAAACAACCTAAAAGCAAAGGATGACAGAATCGACTATTGTTCAAAAACAACCAGTTTGATGGTTCTGAAAGTATCAAATATAGTTTCTAATGAATGTTTAAGATCGATAAACAAAGCTGGCAGGATTGCTTCTCAATGGCCATTGTTTGTCCTATTTTCATTGATGCTTAATTCTAGAGTATATCCGGTTATACCCTGCGGATCATTAGCCCGCGCCTTCATTCAAGACCGCATACGCGTCCTAACGGAGAGCTAAAATTTACGGTTCAACAATGTACCGACATTGGTGAAGCTTATATTATGGCGCTTGGAGGGTGGTGCTAAGGGCTGTAAATTTGAACATTGTGGAAAGCATATCGTTTCCGAAGACTTATTTTGATGTGATAACGATGAAAATAAAAAGAAGTAATACCCTTCAGATGCTTTACCGCATATCATACATAGACCAAAGACGACATATAGTTAAAATTATACCCCGAAAGTAATCAAACAAGCATTAAAGACCGTATACAATATAGATAGCGTTCTGAAACTCTATGGTATGATGTGAGCACGTAATGACATCCTTGATGGAAAAAGGCTCTCTTTAAGCCACCTGCATTGAAGAAAAAAGTTGTGAGTGGTATATTTTTACACCTGGCAAATGTGTGTTCATCTTATAGCAATAACGAAAAGCACTAAATGATATTTAAACAGGCTCGTGAAGTTACATATCCAATAAGTGGCTTCAAAGAACTTTCGCTCTTAAATTGTTGACCGGCTGTTATCAGTTGGCGTGTGATGTATATAGCATAAAAAATATGTGTGGAAGCCAACAAGACCAGGAAAAAGAATTTTTCCTCTGAGAAGTCGCCTGCTGCACAAGGCGACAACAGCATCAGTTTGGTTGCTACTGAACTGCATTTATTAACCTATAGAAATTGTCTATCATTTAAGTAAAAACAGAATCATAAAGTTACCGGATGATCATCATCCAAGACATCACATAGTGTGCCGCCACCATAGTCATGATCTGACGTTAGCCGGTATTATTGTACACATGAGGGTTACGCGGCTCCTGCGGACATTAAAATGATTGAAAGTTTGCTTATAAGTAGCAAAATCAGAGAAATTTTCTTGCCGTATCATTATAACGCCGGCCAAAAAACGTACAGCGGCAACAACCGTTAATCGATATTAAAATGATAATGAGAAAGCACTTTGATCTAGAAATGATCCCTGAAATGAAAGGAAAAGTGTGTATAATTACTGGAAGTAATACTGGGGTGAGAAAGCACAACTAGCTGGACATTATCTGCCTATTGTTTTGCTTGAAGGTCTCATCCATTCTTACATATTAGATTGGCAAAGCCTGCGCAATGGAACTTGCACGGCAAGGAGCACATGTTATAATAGCCTCTCGCAGCGAGGTGAAAGGACTGGAAGCAGTAGAATATATCAAAGCCGAAACTGGTAATGGCTTGGTGGAATATCTACAACTTGACCTTATGTCTCTTGCATCCGTGACAAACTTCATAGAGACTTACAAAGCCAAGAATCTACCAATCCATGTTCTCATCAATAACGCCGGTATTATGGCCAATCCATTTACACTGTCTGAAGACGGTATTGAGTCACAGTTTGCAACAAACCATGCAAGTAATTCAACACTCTTCACCACTTCTATTATTGCTATCCATTGCTTACAAAATTGAATTACAGATCGGACATTTCTACCTCACCACACAACTACTTCCAATCATCGTAAAAAGCGCACCAAGCCGTATTGTTAATGTCAGTTCCAATGGTCATCGATTTATTCAATGTTATGGTTTGAAACTAGCAGACCTGAACAACGAAAGCAATTACTCTCCATTTTTTGCATATGGACGTTCCAAAGCCGCCAACATTTTGTTCACCAGAGAGCTGAATCAACGTCTAGAAGCGAAAGGCATAACGGTTTCGTAACATTTTACTTACGTCTATATAACTTATCTTTTCCAATTTTTCTGAAACTGGCTTCACCTTTGCAGAATGTGTACGTAAACGCCAACCACCCTGGATTCGTAGATAGTGATTTACAACGAAAATCTTCGGCAGTTGTTAAGACGATTCTTAAAAAGTTGGTATTGATCAGCACCAAAGATGGAGCTATCACTCAGCTGTACCTTGCCACCAGTGGTGAAGTAGAAGAACAGAATATCAAGGGCAAATATTACATTCCTTTTGGTATGCAGAAAGAGCCACTTATTGAATGCTGCACCCAAGAGAACCAGACACTCCTTTGGGACTTTAGCGAAGCCATTTTGAAAGAGAAGATACCCAATTATCCTGGAGCTGGAATATAGCCTTGTCTCCATTCAGGTATGGTGTCTATCATAGAAATATGATAGAATGTGTCTAACTGACTGTAATAATAATTCCCCAACATAGAATCCTACTTACTATTAATCTATTAAGCGATGACACGAAGATAGCGTAGAGTTGTTATCAATAAAAATGTATATTTCAAAATGGTGGCCTCGTGCTTACTGTATTATTGTGTGGAAATTGGCTCGTGTAATCTAACGTGTCATAAAAAGTCGTTTGTCAGCACTGACCAAGAGTATGTCGATCAAAATCCTCCAACCAATAACTTTTCCAAAGAGAGTTGAGATTTACAGAGTGACATGGTGATAGAATCAAGGTTCAGTCAGCTTCATGATTTTGCCTCCCACCTATTACCAAAAAAAAAAAACCTGTTGAGTTACTTAAGTTACTGGCGGCTCCGATCTCCAGCGCTTGGATTGCTGTGAATCAGCCATAATACCTATTGCAAAGCCCGCGTGTCCGCTTAAGATCATTTATGGGAGATAGAAAAAAAGAAAAAACCAGCAGAGACATTAAAAAATCACGCAATGTTAAATAATGTTTACTGTTGCCCTTTTACCTACCTTTATCCAGCACTTGCAGTATGCACACAGGGGATGCCCCTTACCTCAACGTTAATTCTCCCCAACACAAATTAATACCAGCACCGATCTTTTTCAGATAAGATAAAAATTATTTTTGTTGTAATTTGCCGTTGGCGGAGCTGAGTGTGCTTCGGGAGGACCAGCGGGCAATCAATTTCATCGCAAAGAATATGGCTTGTGGAAACCTTGAACGATGATGGCAATGTACCCGCGGGTTAGATGAAGTGGATGTAAAAGATGATGATGGATGACATGTTGCAAAGGTACGGAGCATCACGCTAGAAATCAGCCAAGAATTTTTTGCAGATGAACCGAGGAACGGTTGTGACTGCTCTTCGATAATCGTGAGCCTACAGCACCTTGAACTGTCAAAATAAACTTAGCGATCAACATAGCAAGCACGCCTTTAGATCCCAAAAATTGCTGTCTTTCGTACCGAAGTAATTGGGGATGGTGGTACCTTGTACACTTTTATCCCCTTTCTACTTTTTGACTTCTTCACATTGGATACGTAACCAGCTGTTGATGAGGAGGAAAGGTTGGGTTGGGTTGGGTTCAGTTGGGTTTCTACGGAATGGGTACCATATGTGGGATTTATATTAGAATGAGCTGGCGGCGTTCGACTGGCTTCTTTGGTGTGAGAGCAGTGCAACTAATGTCGGGTTGGGGACTAGCAGTCACTAAGGCCCCAAAATGCGATGAGGACGTTGATCCGCGGTTATGCTTCCAAAAGAAGTAATCGCCGAACGTTCCGTTTGAATCAATACAGCATTAAGTTGGTTTTAGAGTATGTTTCGATACAAAGATTTGGCAGGCATGTATCCCCAATCAATGGTGATTTTTTTTGGATATAAAGATCAGTGCATGGGTTCAGTTTCCCTTCTTTTTGTTATTCTCTTTTCCATCTCTCAAAATCTGCTATGTCGGCAAAGGCTATTCGAGAAGTATGTATATGTGGTGATTATGAAGCTTTCGTACAATTTGACACGCTTTATTAACCGTTTACCTTGTCTTTTCATATTAGTACGACGGAAAGCTTTTGCTCGCTTATCACCTCTTGCGCTCACCTTCTGTAGCTGCAACTGGAGATAGCAAGAGTCTTTTTGTTCCTCCTGCTACTAAGTTGGCCCACATCAATGTTGATACTGGTCTTCTCCATAAGCAAGGTCAAGCCGCCTTTGACGTTGCCCTCAAGCAGCAGCTTGATAACCTCGAAGCCACTCACCCATGGCTCCTCACTGAAAAGTTGGTCGCTAAGCCTGATCAACTGATCAAACGTCGTGGCAAAGCTGGTCTTCTTTCCTTGAACAAGGACTGGGCTGAATCCAGACGCTGGATCGAAGAGAGGGCTGGAAAGGAAATCCAGGTAAGGAAATATTTTCAGGAGCGTGTGAGCTGGTCCACTGGGAAAAGGAAGGGAGATGGAGGGGGGGGGGCGGGGCTGTGACAGACAAAATACTAACTAACTCGTTAATCGTTACTCAGGTTGAAAAGACTGCCGGTTTCCTCAAGACTTTCTTGGTTGAGCCATTTGTTCCCCACCCTTCCAACACTGAATACTATATCTGTATCAACAGTGAACGTGAAGGTGATAACATCCTTTTCACCCACGAAGGTGGTGTTGAAGTAGGTGATGTTGATGCCAAGGCTATGAAGCTTCTCATCAAGGTCAATGATAGCTTCCCTACTGCTGATGCTATCAAGCAGACTCTTCTCAAGGACGTTCCCGAACACAAGCGTGATGTCCTCGTTGACTTTATCACTCGCTTGTACTCTGTTTACATTGATCTCAACTTCACTTATCTCGAGATCAACCCTCTTGTCGTCACTGATCCTACCGATGGTACTACTCCTCAAGTCTACTATCTTGATTTAGCCGCCAAGCTTGATCAGACTGCTGAATTCGAGTCTGGTCCCAAGTGGGCTGTTGCTCGCGCCCCTTCCAGCATTGGACTTGCCGCTTCTGCCTCTGAACAGAACGTTGATCAAGGTCCTCCTATGGAATTCCCTGCTCCTTTCGGTCGTGAATTGACCAAGGAAGAAGCATACATCCAAGAATTGGATGCCAAGACTGGAGCTTCCCTCAAGTTGACTGTCTTGAACAAGGATGGTCGTGTCTGGACCATGGTTGCCGGTGGTGGTGCCTCCGTTGTTTACTCTGATGCCATTGCTGCTCTTGGTTATGCTCATGAGCTTGCCAACTATGGTGAATACTCTGGTGCTCCCACTGAGACTCAGACCTATGAATATGCAAAGACCATCTTGGATTTGATGACTCGTGGTGATGTCCATCCTGAGGGCAAGGTCTTGATCATTGGTGGTGGTATTGCCAACTTCACCAACGTTGCTACTACTTTCAAGGGTATCATCCGTGCTCTTACTGAATTCAAGCATGACTTGATTAACCACAAGGTCCGCATCTTCATCCGTCGTGGTGGTCCCAACTATCAAGAAGGTCTTCGTGCTATGCGCCAACTTGGAGAGACTCTCGGTGTTGATATTAACGTCTATGGCCCCGAAACCCATATCACTGAAATCGTCCCTCTTGCTCTCATTGGTCAGCCTTCCGGTTCCGCTGCTAATAAGCAGTCACTTGGAAACTCAGGCAACTTGTTCCAGGATCAGATCTTTGGTAGCAACAACGCTAACAACGGCCAACAAGCTTCTAAGCTTTCCATTGCTGAAGAAACTGCTCCTTCCACCCCTGTTGAGCGTACTGTTGAGGAAGAACAAGCAAATACTACACGGTACTCTCCCTTCAGCAACAAGACCCGTTCCTTCATCTATGGTATGCAACCTCGTGCTGTCCAAGGTATGTTGGATTTCGACTTCATGTGCAAGCGTGAAGGTCCCTCTGTTGCCGCCATGGTCTACCCCTTCGGTGGTCCCCACGTCCAAAAGTTCTACTGGGGTACTAAGGAAACCTTGATTCCCGTCTTCACTTCTCTCAAGGATGCTGTTGAGAAGTTCCCTGACGTCGACACCGTTGTCAACTTTGCCTCTTGCCGTTCCGTCTACTCCTCTACCAACGAGATCTTTGAGTTCTCCGACAACATCAAGACCATTGCTATCATCGCTGAAGGTGTTCCTGAACGTCGCGCTCGTCAAATCTTGCATGAGGCTGAGAAACGCAACGTCCTCATCATTGGTCCTGCGACTGTTGGTGGTATCAAGCCTGGTTGCTTCAAGATCGGTAACACTGGTGGTATGATGGATAACATTGTTGCCTCCAAACTCTACCGCCCTGGTTCCGTTGCTTATGTCTCCAAGTCTGGTGGTATGTCCAACGAGTTGAACAACATCATCTCTCGTCACACCGATGGTGTCTACGAAGGTGTTGCCATTGGTGGTGATCGTTACCCCGGTTCTACTTTCATCGACCACTTGCTTCGTTACGAACAAGATCCTAGCTGTAAGATGCTTGTCCTTCTTGGTGAGGTTGGTGGTGTTGAGGAATATCGTGTTGTTGAGGCTGTCCGTAATGGTACTATCAAGAAGCCTGTTGTTGCCTGGGCTATTGGTACCTGCGCCAAGATGTTCACCACCGATGTCCAATTCGGTCACGCCGGTGCTCTTGCCAACTCAGAACTTGAGACTGCTGATGCTAAGAACAAGGCTATGCGCGCTGCTGGTATCATCGTTCCCGATACCTTTGAGAAACTTCCTCTCGTTCTCGAAGAAGCTTATAACAAGCTTGTTGCTAGTGGTGTCATTGTTCCCAACCCTGAACCTGAAGTTCCCAAGATTCCCATCGATTACTCATGGGCTCAAGAACTTGGCCTCGTCCGTAAGCCTGCTAGCTTCGTGTCCACCATCACTGATGATCGTGGTCAAGAACTCTTGTACGCTGGTATGAGAATCTCTGACGTCTTCAAGGAAAACATTGGTATTGGTGGTGTGTTGTCTCTCTTGTGGTTCAAGCGCAGACTTCCTGACTATGCCTGCCGTTTCATTGAAATGGTTCTCATGATGACTGCCGATCACGGTCCTGCCGTCTCTGGTGTAAGTAAAAAAATTTCGTTTTGTTGGACGACAAGATGTAAAGAATTATTTTGTGCGTTGTTAAATGGATGATCTAACCATTATTTCTTTTACCATTTTTTAGGCCATGACTACCATTATCACAACCCGTGCTGGCAAGGACTTGATTTCTTCTCTTGTCGCTGGTCTCTTGACCATTGGTGAACGTTTCGGTGGCGCTCTTGACGGTGCTGCTCGTGAATTCACCAAGGCTTACGATAGTGGTTTGACTCCTCGTGAGTTCGTCACTCAACAGCGTAAGGCTAACAAGTTGATTCCTGGTATCGGTCACAAGATCAAGTCTCGCACCAACCCCGATTTGCGTGTTGAGCTTGTCAAGGACTTTGTCAAGAAGAACTTCCCCTCAACTCCCATCTTGGACTATGCCCTTAAGGTCGAAGAAATCACTACCTCTAAGAAGGACAACTTGATCTTGAACGTTGATGGTTGTATTGCCGTCTCTGTTGTTGACTTGCTCAGAGAGTCTGGTGCTTTCTCACGTGAAGAGAGCGAAGAGTACTTGCGTATTGGTACCTTGAACGGTCTTTTCGTCCTTGGTCGTTCCATTGGTTTCATTGGTCACCACTTGGATCAGAAGCGTCTCAAGCAAGGTCTTTACAGACATGGTTGGGATGATATCTCATACCAAATCAAGGATCTTGAGCCTCGTCGTGTTATGGTCCAGGAGAACAAGGAGTAAAGAAGCTATTTCTATACTTCAAGCCCTTGCCCAAATCAATGATCTCTTTACTTTAGGAAATATTTTTGTTTAATTCCTTTCTTCTGTCATTTCCTACTCTACGTATTTCCTTTAGTTTGTGAACCTGCACATATCATCCTAGATTCCGTCGTCGTTCTTTCTTTTGAGCAATTATTTTTTCTCTTTCACTTTATAATGTATAATACAAAAAACAAAGAATCAATCATCATTACTATTACTAGTCTGCATTGTAAAACTGTTTGATATTGAAGGACTTGGCTAGCCTCTATTCCTACAACTCACTATAGCCAGAATCGACCTCTTCGAAACATCCTCGCAGCAATAGTCCAGACGCAACAAATAGTAAACCAAAGGTGATACCCACAATAGACTTGCCATTACCTGTATCGGCTTGGATATGAGGGAATTCCAAGTTGAGGATCTGCTTGCCGTTATCATAAAGCATCGAAACTAAGGTAAGGAGCATCATGGATAAAATAGTGGCTAATAAGGCTAAGAAACCACGTGCATACGCCTTGTCTTGAACTCTCTTGGTGGAGATCCGGAGCAGGACCACCAACGGAGCTCCGATGGAACAGATCAAGCAAAAAATAGAAGCTGCTACGATTTGAGGGTTATGAAGTGGCGTAGGGTTGAATAACGGCTGTGTTGCTGGGTCCATAGAAATCTCGTCAGCAAACATCTGTGGATATGTTCCATTGAAAAGATTTGCTGCAAATGTATCTATACAAGTGTTAATATATCAGATGGTATCAGTAGCAACCTGGAGATGGCTGACACAACGTACTTAGTGGGTATAGGATAACGTTGTCGAAATAGCAGTCAGTCTGACCAGTTTGTACGATGCAGTGATATCGCCAACCATAGTATATGTCAATTGCGCCGCTGGACATTTTCAAAAAGTAGATGCGAAGCATGCTGGGAGAGCTACATGAATATAGACACAAGAAAATCAGGACTGAAGCGATTAAGCATAGAAATGCAGCCAACACGCTACGTCGTGATCTCGGCCTGTAAAAATGCATTTGGCCAAAGTCGGGGAAGTGATGTAGTAAGTGACGACGAATGAGAAGTGAACTCGTTTTTTATTTTGTTTGCCTTTTTTCCTTTTTTTGCCCTTTTTTTTTCAGGAGATCTTGCCTAAGAAAAAAAAGAGAAATTGGTAGTAACCATTCTCCGCTATGTGGCGGATTAGGGAACATCCCCTCGAGCACGATATATGTCCATAGAGCCATGAATTCGATAGATAATCAGATTGTAAAAAGACTAGCTACTTTAAATGGGCTATAGTTCTATACTAAATGAAGTCGACGTTGTGAATCAAGGTCAAAGCAATGGTTATAGGACCAATTTTCACAGTTGTTGCGGTTGTAAACACATTTTCTCTACTATTATTGTATCAATTTCAGATACTTTATTAATGAAGAGGCACCCGCCACAAGTCCTCCAAGTCTGTCTCATGTAAGGGATATTCTTTATGCCATTTCAGAGCCTTCAGGGCGTCATCTACATATGGTTCTTGTCGCATTCCAGTCAATAACGCGCCAACTTGTTCATTAGCTAGACCGGTACGTAACATTTTGACAGAAATTGGAGAATAGGTTGGTGCCGGCTCAGCCAGTAGTGGACATACAGCTGAAAGTATTCTATCGAGATCGTTGTTTTTCCGCAAACAATCGATGTAGGTGTAGTCGATCAGATAGTCACACAGCTCTGCAGTTACCTGTACAGTATCCTGTAAGTAGACGAAAACACGTTTCCTCATCCCACAATATTATTGCATACCTTTTTATAGGCTTCAGTCCAATCCTGGAATATGGGGAGAGCTTCGGGTTCGTTCAACGATTCGGCATATGACATTAAAGCATCGACATCAGTCTGTAAGGAGGCGAGTACTGTGTTCTCTAGGAAGTGCTTTGCGGCAAAATGATTTTGAGATAGCTCTGAGAGGTTTTCTGAAATCACCTGTGCCCAAATAAACTTGGTCGCCAGAGCATCTTGTTCCAGAGGCACTATAAACTCACTAGTCAGACATATTGATCCAAATATGCATGTAAACACGCCAAAGGATTCTCACATTCTGACATCAAATCCGCCTCCATACTGGTAAGTATTTCCAGCGATTTGGACATCTTCTCCATTACTGCATGCTCAGCTATTCAAAAAATGATAAGAATTTCAAATAGTCGTCCAACTTGTAATATGTATTAGTTAATACCTTGAGCTGTTCCATCTCCAAAGATGTGATTGACAAATGGCCGGATCTGACCTTGATAGATTGCATTTAATGGTCGATTGGTCATCAGAAAGAGATTATGCTTATCACAAATGTCGGCTACGGTTATTCCATGTGGCTGTACTAATGCTTGCCGCTCAAAAAAGTTGAAAGGAGTCTCAACAGCTACCAAGTTATCCCGCTTGGCGCATGCTTCAATGATCTTAGGCAACGAAACATGATCGGATGCTTGTGGGTAGGCTAAAGTGTTGGAACATATACCATAACCACGTATGCGACCTGAATTTCATTAAATCTTAATTAGCAACGATCTACGTAGGTCATCCATTCCATCATATTCATACCATTGGCGACTTCAGTATCAAGATGTTGGAATGCGACCTCTATGTCCTTGTATAGCTGAGCAGGAGAGTAGGACTATTGTATAATATCTAGTAATTAATATCCAATGCACTATCAGATGAATATTATGTCAAATCTTACTCTGGTTTGCGCCATTAGCATCCTCTCTGGAGCATTGATCATGAATATATCCAGTTTGTTCGTTCGCAACCGATCAAGAGATTGGGAGATCTGCATTTCCATGACACGCGGTGAAACTGAATGATAATTCTTGTCACGTACTTGAAGAAAATCTTTTGATGCATCCAAATTCTCTATTTCGCTTTCAAGAAGATATCCCGACTTGGACACTATAGTCAGGTCCTGATACCGGCCGATATTAGTGATTTGGGAGGTATAGATAACCACATGAGAAAGATACTTGTTGACTTACATTACGAGAAACCTCTCCATTGGCTACCATATCTTGAATAGTAGCACCTATGATTTTTTCTGAATTGCCTGTCTTGCATTTGTATGGTCAATGGATGTTTAAAGTCTCATTCCAGGTACGAGTTTTTTGATACCAGCCTTGTTCGAAATTGGCAGCGGTGTCTATCAAGTTGATGCCTGAGGTGATGGCCTTCCGAAGAGCTTGGCCATGACTAGCATTGTTCACACGAAAACCTCCAAACCCAATCCTGCTGACTTCTCTTCCGAGTTTGCGAATCATGATCTAGCCGAAGTTCAACTTACTGAAAAAAAAGTTGGGCGTAAAAAAGGTGTGACTTGTTTGGTAGCCCGCCAGCAGGACAATGAAAAATTGTTGGTTCACCACAACACATTATTCATATCTTTCACATCAAATAAACACGTATTTATGGCTTTAAATCATCAAAATATGGACGGAGACTTGCTATATAGCAACGTTTCCATGATCTCTAAAATGGATATTGGTGAGAGTATCACATAAGCTATGATTGCCCCAAGTTAGTTGTTATCACGTTAATGTCAAGGCATGAGAGTAGGCCAGATGGAAAACCAGCTAAAATATCCAATTCATATGTAAGCACGACTTACGCAAGTGTCTTGGTGTTTGCTTTTAAAGGTGCTGTTAAGGCAAGGGAAGTAATGTAGGTGTTAACCTACTGAAGAGGATCCATGTTATTCCGAAGTTATAGTGCTGATGAATTGAATATGTTGAAATGCTAAACCTTCGGAAATAGCATTTTTCTACTTTTGTATCAACTTTGTCCTATTCGATTGATGGGCCTGCGTTGTATTCGGTATTGGTACCGAACTACGGAAGAAGCAAAGTTGTAAATAGCTCTCTAGTCATCAGGGCTGACACACACGATCCTATCGCAAGAGGAAAGTCAGTGTCCCGTCACTTCAGGTTGCAGTACCTCGCATGGCTACAGATCAAAAAGTTGTTCACTTTAAACAAGATGGATCCTGTAGACAAAGTTACACTCGGTTATTGATAAGTAAATTCGCAGAAAGAAAATTAGCAGTCTCGTCTTGTTCTTTTCGTCTTTGTTGCCAAATCGATCATTGAACGGCTGGTGGCATCATGAATGCGGATATCCGCAATCAAAATCAAGTAGAGAAGATAGAAGGCAAAAAAGTGACACAGAATGAAACAGGGAATCCTTACAAGCGGAAAGATGGTAACAAGAGGTGGTGAGTTGATCTCCATTGTCACTCAGGTGAACAAAACCAATGACTACTTCGGTATTGACAAGGTTTCTCTTTAGAATATAACATTAATGATCCTAGGTTACTAATGGATACTAACTATTAACATGGTCGACATGCAGTATAAGTACCTGGGAACACGAAACCATGCTCAGTCCATCGGATATCCCAGATCATGGTGAATCAAACCTCGCCACTGATAAAGAAGAACCCCTTTTTTTACCAAAGAAACCACGCCTTCCACCAAAAAAAGCTCTTAAATCAGTATTCAAAGTTGGGAAAAAGATTGGATCTGATGATTCAGATGACAGACCATTGTTTATTTCGAGCCCAGATTCAAGCAAGAGAAAAGCACCCCAAAGTCCATCATCAGCAAACATCACGAATTCACCAAGCACCGTATATCCGTCAAAACGCCAAGCTTTAGGAAACGCTGAGATCACCAATAAAGAAACCTCAGTGAATCAAGCAACCAAGTCCAATAGGAATGGTGGATTGAACATGTTAGCGTTGTCTAGCTCCACATGTGTAGAAGATACCCAGCACTCAAAGCAAATAGACCAAGCGAAGCAGTTATCAAATCCACTAGAATCTGCAAACCTATCGCAGGTTGATTCTAAGTTATCATTGTGGATAGAGCCCGTCGCAACGTCATCCATTCAAAAGGCTGATACACCATTGATCACCCTACCGCAAACCAGCGTTAATGTTAATGAAGATTGTTTCCACCAAACCCAAGTGTCAAATGAGAACGATAAATTTCCGTCAAATGCTTCTATAACAGTAAGAATCACGTTTTGATGACGAATATGGGTACGCAACTTGCTGAAATGATTGATTTTGGTGTACTGTAGCCATTGGCTATACCAGAAAGTTCAAGCTCAAGTACATTGGAAGCAAATCGAGTCCAGTCTACCGCTTCTGTTAAAGTAGGAATTGGAATGGATATGGATATGGATATTGATTCGAATCATCATACATGTAAGTCAGTTAGCATCAGCAGATAAATCGGAACATATTAACTGACAGCCAACAACTCTATTTCAAGCAAATGATGTCAAGAGCTTGGACTCTCTAACGCAATTGATCTCTCGCAACTCACAAAAAAACATGGCCAGTCGTTCATTAAGGCACGGATCACGAATAAGTGGGGAATTTTCAGGTCAGTGGAAATCTCACACGTATTTTTATCAAAATACACGATTACTAGTATTGTCAGAAACTTATATCTATGACTATAGACAAACATCGCAGACACTCTCGTACACAGTCTTCACCAACATCACTCCTGAAGAAGGATGGGCAAAATGGATGGAACCGTAGAACGACTTCTAGCGGATCAACCCTTCCAAGAGATATAGCAATTGTTCAGTCGCAATCTCAAGCAAGTAGAGCTTCTAACCAACCATATATTGTATCACCGCAGCCTCCTCCTCCTTCTCAAAGTTATCAAGTATTATCGACGGTGACGAGAATTAATTTACCGCCTCATGCACAGGACTCATCAATAGTGTGGAATGGCAAAGTCCGATGGGGAAACTATTCATTACTAGATGTAAATTTGAAGTCTCTCAATCGTACAGCGATAGTGGAAGAGATTCAAGCTACCATAAGCCATCAATATGAAATGTGCTTAAACTCTTATTTTTCACAACAACATCTTGCAGACTACATTTCCTCGCCTCCCGAGATGTTTGTTCTCAGCTTTCCAATCGACAGTGTTCCATATGGCAAGCTGAGAAATCTGCTTTCAATTAATAATTCGGTAGGTTACCTTCATTGAAGATTGTTTTGGTGCACTACAAATCTAATAGCATCACTTTACGATAAGGCCGGGTTGATCCGATTATCGCTTCGATATTCCTTTGCAGTTGTACCATATACATTTCCTCTGGTCAGGAAAGAAGACATTGACGTATCCCACAAGACATCACTGTTCTTCATTCATATTGCACTACCCTGTCTATACCCTAATATTCCTTCCTATCACATTGACTCGCGGAGAAACCAAGGCTTTGATGTTAGCAGTGTGTATGAATGGCATATGATCATGCGAATGTACGCTATGCCAAGTCAGGTACGTAAGAACGTCGAACGACATAGTCAATACTGTCTTGCGATTTTGTACTTAACTCCTCGTTGCAGATAATGTCTGTGCCAATGGATAAATCAATTCTTATTATCGATGATCACCCTGAAGTCGACAAGATTCGGTATACGGCATACAACTATGGATACAAAATTGCCAACAGACCAATAGACCCTACTTTACATACCGTTCTAGTATGTATTGACACATTGTGTATCTATGCAGCTTATATGGCGCTGATGTTTTGAACCATCTTTGTAGATTCATTGTCGAGACTTTCCACATAAAACTATACCAAAGTTGGAGGAGATGAAACGTCCAGGGATTCACTTCCTGTTGTTTGGCTACCCTGATCTTACGGCTTCTATGATCTCTGGTACCGAAGTATTTCCTGAGCGTAGTGGTATGTATACGTAGGCAAAATTTATTATACATTTGCACACGGTTTACTCAATATTCTTGGCGGTTCAGGTGGGTATGTAACAATCAGCGTAGAAGAGTTTGTGAGCAAACCGGAAGTTCTGAAGGACATGATTCAAAGTGTTGAAGAGGTAGGGTCAAGTAATTGGTAGAGTACAGTAAGATACAGCTAGTGATCATCTCCATCCCTCAGCTTAACAATTATATGGAGAGTACAATATCGACAAGATGGCAAATTATCTTCCCAGACGATATTTTCGATCAGATCACAAAGGCTGGAGGAAAAGATCGAGAAAGGTAAACAAGCCAAACAAGAAAGGACACACCCTGCGTATATTATACACAAATATATTTACACGGGTAATAATTAGGATGGACCAGGCCAAGTGGGAGCTAATGAACGCACTTGAAGAAGATAACGTGTACATACTAGCAAGATTAGTTAAAGCGAAAGACACTACCAACAAATGGATGGACCGAGTAGCGCAATCCTTTGCTTCAAAACGGCGATATTTCGTTCAAGTCACCTCAATGAAGTTGGACAATCCATCTCACCGTGTCAGCACAGTTGATCCACAAGATTTGCAAAGTCGTTTCAAGCCTATGACTAGTATCGGATCCATTCCATAATCTATACATACACCATATATGATCCCCTTCTTCCCTTACTACGTTTTGAACAATTAATAATTAGCGGAAAAAATTTGTCTGTGACAGATTTTTTCAAGTACACCAACCTAATAATTGGCGTAGTGGTACATAGTGACGATGTAGTCGGCATAATATTTAAGGACAAGGGTAAGTTGCTTGCGTGTGATACCTTCTCGAAACACAATTTCATCCATGGGATGCCGACCATTGAGATAAGGAACCAGCCTGTTAAAGTTCAACAAGCACAGAAATGTTAGAAAATGGAATGTTCTTGACTCTACTTAAAACTCCATGTCTTCTGCAAGCATTTTCCCAAATTTCCATATGTTCCTCAACCCCTCCCTACCTTTGAAATAAGTCTGCAACTTCGCGCGGCGCTTTATCCGATGCAAATCGCTTGAGCCAGTCATCGCCTGGACTAGATCCAAGCTGGTCATCAGACGTTGTAGTTGATGTTGACGTCTCCTTGGGGATTGGAAGCAATACCATATACATATGTAATTGAATGACCAGGTCAAATCTGAGTAGATACATTATAGCAACGCAATACTGCTGCCGCAATTCTTTAGAAGGCGTTATCATGTACAATGGCCGTGTGGAAGAAAGCTCGGATAGTAACGTTGGAAGATCCAAGCCTGGAACATGAGACTTGAAGTCCGCCTCCAGCTCTTTAAAGCTGAAGTTGATAGAATGGATTAGAAAAAGGTTCTTGATGTTATCTCAATGCAACATACAGTGTACAATATACTTACTTGTCCATTTTGGCAACAGGAGAAATGGCATAGACGTTTCTTGCATGAATGGGGTGGATCAGCTTCGCCTTTCGCCAATATATAAGGTGAGCAGCGAGTCGATAGATTTGTGCGAGCGAGCAATCCAGAAGTAGATGCAATTCTTGAAGATTTTGCGTTGGTGTCAAGATCTGAACAAGCTGTACTAATGTCGGATTGGAGTCTAGAGGCATGCTTTTCAACACTTCTTCAGGATCTTCCAAAAGCAGGAGTGTATGGTACGGGCACAGAACTGGATATTTGTCGTATTCGTATGCGCCAACATATATACTTGCCACGGATTCATTGACCGGATTAGTGGCTCCGGGATATTGTAACATCATTGACAGCTTTTGCTGTTTTCCAACCACTGGTAATTGAAGTGACAAGTCTATGAAGTCGTTGACAATGACATGCGCAATGGAGTTTGAAGACAAGCTCGTAAAGATATGCTTTATGTCCCTAGCGAGAGAAGACTCGGCTAGAATTGATAGCATTACTTGCGAATATGGCGTTCCTTGATTAACGGCTTCTTCTTTAATGGCCAGAACTTTATCAGCTTCGTGCTTCACGTATTCACAGCGGAGTTGTTCATAACGAAGTGCAGTAGTATACCGCTTGATAATGTGATCATACAATATATCAACTTGATTATTGAGTTCTAGATCGGGTGGACTGATGACAAACACTACATGAAACTGGGTAATATGTGATGAAGAGTGAGAGTCGTCGTCGGTGGTTGCAGTTGAGGTTTTACTTGTACGTCTGTGACCGTTACCGTGGTCGTCGTTGGATTGCCACTTTTTCTGTTGTGCTTGTGGTTGCTGTGTTTGTTGCTGCTGGTCATCACTAGTAAGACTGATGGGGTGACCAACAAATGTCAGGTCATCAATAGACATTTGAAACTTTCTGTCTCGTAACGGCGACTTGGGAGCCAATGCGTCTGCCAGAAACCCAGTGTCGATGCCAAAAATGGAATCTCTGCCTCCAAACTTGTTGCGCAATTCCTGGTGCTGTTGCTCATTTTGCTGTTGTTGCTGCTGCTGCTGTTGCCAGGTTATACCATACACATTTTCAGACGATGAAGATTCTGACTGTTTATGACTCTGTTTTCTTTGCGGATCGGGCGGGTAACTAAATACATAATGGTGACCACGCGTGGAGCTAATAACCAACAAGATAGCTAATAATGATGAGGCCATTCAAAAACAATTTGATAAATGAATGTGTTGGGATATGATGTAAGGATGTAAGATCACAAAAAATGTTTAAGAAAAGTCGATTTAAAATGAATGGGTGGTTTTTACAAAGTGGTATTGAGGGTGGAAGGAGACACGTGATTAAACCAATCCATCATAAAGATTAAGCGCTTGGACAATAGTTGGGTCTTGTTTCGAACCTTCCCTAAACTCCTCCATGCTCAACCTTCCATCCTTGTTTGTGTCCATCAACTGGAAAATTTTGTCGACTCTCTTCTCCGGCGTATCCTCATCCTCTGGTAGTTTCACCATAGACCCAACCATTTTGTAGATAGCATCAACAATCTTCAACATTTCACCACGCGTGATGTATCCATCATTATCGATATCGTACAACTATAGTGTCGGGTAGAACAGTATTAGAGAGGTGTATTTCCCGGTAATAAGAATATTTCCAGAGAAACAAAGAATAGTTTCATTCCTACCTGGAAAGCCCCTGTAAAATGTAAAAATTACAAGAGAAAATGCAAAGTGCATGTCAGAATTATGCCAGTAAAATCACACAGTGATCCTCCAAATAATTGTACATACAAACTAGTTTGTCGTCCAGATCACCTCGACTAGTTACTGATAACGCGCATATGAACTCGGTAAAGTCAATAGTACCATTTTTATCCGAATCGAATACGTTGAAGACATAATCTGCAAATTTGGACGGGTCCCCAAACGGAAAGAATTGCTTATAGATCTTTTGAAACTCTGTCTTGTCGAGCTGACCAGTGGGGCAATCCTTAAGAAAGCCTTTATACCTGATAAGAAATGTTACAGAGCACACATTGTCGAAATTAGGTTATCAAAGCCATACATGACTGTATGTATAAAGGAGGCTGTACTATACCATTGTTGTAACTCCTTCTTGTCGACTATTATTTGATGAACAGGCAGATGTTAGTTGGTCATGAAGAATTGTATAATGAATTCAGCGCAGACTGTGGTGTCATGATTGCAAACATGTGATGACAAAAACACAACGTACATTTGGTGGATTTCTGTAATTCGCTGAGTTGCTCTGGACTTAATTTACTTTGAGCTTTGCCCATTGTTTTGAAGAGGTTTTACAAGAAGGTGACAAAAAGGAGGAGATAAGGAAAGTAAAGAGAAAAGCGTGAGAGACAAGGTCAAAGGAAGTGTATATATAAAGTGGGGGGAGTTTTGTGTACTACGTCATTGATCGAAGCTTCCATTACATTAAGGTGCACTTGTTCTTCTTTTGCTTCTTCTGACCGTCACGCTGGCTACGGATTAATTTTACAACACTGTAAAATGACCGCTCTACATTGACACACGTTTTGGCACTTGTTTCAATGAATTCGCACCTTATTTTCCGTGCCATAGCCGCCCCTTCATCTCGAGACACTTCTCGTTCGGTCACTTTGTCGCATTTGTTGCCAACCAACATCAATGGTACTTCCTCTTCATCAGCGTCTTTTACTCGAATAATTTGATCGCGGAATCCTTGTACCCTGTCAAACGTTGCTCGGCTTGTAATTGAATACACGATAAGAAATCCTTCGCCATCTCGTATCCATTGATCACGTAATGCTGTATATTCCTCTATAGTGATTTTTTAAAACAAAACAAAAAAAATAGAATGCAGATGGTTAATGGTCGATCAATTATCACCAATTTTTACTTTCGCCAAGCGAAAGCCCCATTCCCCAAGTCGAACACTCCGCGAAAAAAAAAAATGAATTGCCGCACAACATCTTGTGTTTCCGTGGGAGGATTGTACTGCGATCGACGCAGGATTGGTGTGCCAAAGAAGCCTCTTTATAACTGACCAGGCTTCCAAACCAGCCATAAATGTCTAGTTCACACGTACCTTGGCCTGCTGTATCCAGCACTTCTAAAACACACGCTTGGTCGTCTATTACTACTTGTTTTCGATATGAATCTTCAATAGTTGGGTCGTATGTCTAGTTATAAAAAGCATTTTCGGGTAAATCGATCATTATCAGCGGGAATGGACGAGAGGCGGATATTGCGGAGTCAAAAAAGGTCAAAAATGCTTTAAACGGTTACCTCTACGAAACAGTTGGAGGGAAAAATAGCGAAGGTCAGGAAAACATGTCCAAAAAAAAAAAGTAAATGCCCCAAAACCCCTTTTTCGATCCACATGGAAATTCAAGTGCTTCCAACCTGTGCATGCCCCGTTCCCATTTATGCATGATAAAGTATATTTTGTTTATACTTACCTACAAAATGATTCAAACAGAGTTGAATCGTAAGCGCCGTCTGATATAGTAGCAGTGAACCCAGACGAAACAAAATTAGTTTAGATGAATCCGATGTTCGAGAATGTAGAGTTACCGAGCTTTACCTTGCCCACACCCCCATCTCCCAGAACTACCAATCTATAGAGCATCATTTTTGTAGATTGCCAATGAGAGAATGAGAAAAAAGTTAAAAAGAAAATGAGTGAATGTCGGCAGAAAATATGTTCTCAGTGTAGAAAAAAAATATGCGGTGTATCAGTTGTACAACGGCCGGATGGCCAGGGCCCGTTAACCAAAACTGATCTGATAGAATGTGTCCTTCTTACATAAGAACTGCACGTTGTTTTTATACTTATAATCGAATCGCACATGTCCTTTGCATATATATACAAGAATGTGTAAGCAGGTGGTTGTTTGTTGGCCATGTTTGGTTTATTACTTTATTTTACTAACTAATGAAAAAGTTATTGTATGCCTCCCATGTTGATATACTTGATGTTCTGGTAATCGGAAAGTCCATATAGAGATCCTTCGCGGCCCATACCGCTCTCCTTAACTCCACCAAATGGAGTGTAGCAGTTCGAGACGATTCCAGAATTGGCTCCAACAATACCAACTTCGAGTTTCTCGGCCACACGCCAGACGCGACCGATATCCCGGGAGTAGAAGTAACCAGCGAGACCAAATTGAGTATTGTTAGCTAGTTCAATGACTTCATCTTCAGTCTCAAACTCAAAAAGACCCGCTACAGGTCCAAAAATTTCTTCAGTAGCAATTTTCATTTCCTTGGTCATACCAGATATAACAGTAGGTTCATAGAAATTGCCACCAGCATGCTTGCCTCCCACGAGTAGTTCACCACCTTTGGAAACCGCGTCGTCCACCATACTTGAAACTTTTCTGACAGCTGCGTGGTTGATTAAGGGACCAAAGTCGGTCTCTTTATCGAAGCCATGGCCTATGCGGAATTTGGCTACCTTCTCTGCGAGTCGGGATGCGAATTCGGGATAAATGCCTTTTTGTACGTACATTCGGTTAGCGCACACGCAAGTCTGGCCTGTGCCACGGTACTTGGACGCGATTGCTCCTTCCACAGCCGCATCGACGTCAGCATCGTCAAAGACAATAAATGGTGCATTTCCACCCAGCTCCATGGAAATTTTCTTCATAGTATCTGAGGATTGCTTCATAAGAAGTTTTCCAACCGCTGTCTACAAATTTACACAATGTTGTTAAAATTTTGATCCAGGTATATATATAATATGACTAAAAAAAAGAATTTACCGAGCCAGTGAATGATATCTTCTTAATAATAGGGTTGGTACACAATTCAGCTCCAATGTCCTTGACATGGGCTTCGGTTGTAACAATATTGATCACACCAGCAGGAACACCGACTCGCTCAGCAAGTTCGCATAAAGCCAAGGCAGAAAATGGGGTTTCAGCCCCTGGTTTAATGACCACGGTACAGCCGGCAGCGAGAGCTGCTCCCACTTTACGAGTAATCATGGCGTTGGGGAAATCTGGAGTAAATTTTACGTCAGGACAATAAGTCACAAAAATCAACTCTGGACTAGTATTCGGACTTACTCCAGGGGGTAATAATACCAACCACACCGACAGGTTGCTTGATCGTAATATATCTCTGGTTCACAACGTTATTCGGGATGACGGCACCATAAGAACGAACAGCCTCTTCGGCAAACCATTCAATGAAAGAAGCACCATAAACAATTTCTCCTCTAGCTTCAGTAAGGGACTTGCCATTCTCCCAGGTCAAAATAGTAGCCAAGTCTTCTTTATTGGCCAGAATGGCATCGAACCACTTCTTCATCAGATCATGACGTTCCTTTGCAGTCGTTCTGGACCACGTCTTGAATGAAGTTGATGCAATATCAATGGCTTCCTTTGCATCTTCCACGTTCATGTCCGGTACCTGTCCGATTTCCTCACCAGTTGCTGGGTCTTATTATGCCATTGTTAACAATCTCGGTTCTCGAAACAAAAACTATTTCGTTCAACGGCTTACCAGTAACAGGGAATGTCTCTGTACTCTTGGCAGTAACCCATTTGTTATTAACAAAGGCCAAGTTTCGCAAAAGACTGGGATCTTTAAGCTGTGATAGCGCTTTAGCTTATGACTATGTGAAAATAACTGTGAATAATATACAAACCTTTGGAATGGGAGCTGTGCTGATCATTCTGTAGTAATGTGAAAGAACAGGTCGTTGTGTTACCGGCTTATTAAGGCAACGCTTCAAATATGTGGAAGAAATGGATTTCAACATTGTCATTAAACGAATTGCATATGAAGTAAAGATGACAGCAACTAGCTTTATAAGTGGATGATGATGCTGGGTAAGACGGACATTGAAAAACTCACCCACGCTTTCAGTGACAAATCCAACGTCCAATCATGATCCCTTCATGACAAAACATACCTTACAATACCGTATCGTATCTCCTCCTCTCTTCATAAAAACATAATTGATTCCATCCTCAAACTTTATTAATTTTCAGTAATTAAATACCTCTATTTTTTGGTATCGTGGTTTTCAATTATCTGTGCTTTCACTTTGAGGTTTTGCACTCGCATTGGCATTTTCAATAGTTTTTGGCTTTGGAGGTGGCGGCGGTTGCTTTTTCTTCTTTTTCACACTCAATGGGTTGGGTTGCTTGGGGCCGTTTCTCTTTCGTTTCTTGGATGGTGCTTCCTTCTGCTCACCATTCTCATCTTGCGTTAACACTTTCTTCTGTTGCTCTTTCATCTCCTTCTTCTTTTTCTTCATAAATGAGAGCTCCTTTTCGTTCGGTTGGGTTTTCACTTTTTCTATTTCAGCAATTTTGTTCTTGGTGGCCTGACTGGGTGGTTCTAGCACAACAACACTGCGGTTGATATGAATCAGGGGGACTCCGGGTATGCTACGGAGATACTTTCGTAGCTCTGCATCTTGACTAGCGATACAGTAATTATGCGGATTGTCTTTGTCAATGATCTCTTTGATGCATTGTGCGCTTGATACCGGCTCAACGTGCTTGCATCTTCTTCGTTCAAATCGCTTGGATGCTATAACTGCACCGCTAAAATCTTCTCCTTTACTTCGCAACTCGGCAATGGCACACGACGTAATAACTGTAGTAATCGAAATCTTATTAGAGACAAATGATAGTATGATTGATCTACGCCTGAGATACTGCACTTACGTTGTTTCGTTGGTCCCATTAATGTATTGGGTAGCACCTCTTTCATGTAAATTTTATTACTAAGACTTTCTTGGACGAAATTGCCGTCAACTGGTTGAACGAGATTCCAGTTAGCAATTCAGTTCACTTCGTATGGTCATATAAATCTGGCTAGTATACGTACGTAGGATTTGATATGGTGTGCGGAAGCCGAAGCCGCTTTGGTACGAATGCATAGCTCGCTTATATACTTTTTGCCGTTTCGCTCTCATTTGATAATCGGGAGCTGTGTATGTATGTGTCTCTTTGGTAACTCTCCAAAAAAAAATCTGAGGCAGCAACTGAGCAAATCCAAAATGCTCAAGAAACAGTCACGGCCTGTCCCCTCTCCAAGTTCATCATAACGCTGTTGGAGGCTCACGCAAGACAAGAATGAGATAATTTCCATTATAAATATGTGTGAAGTTACGATAATGAATTATAGCTGTTTTATAGCATCTTTGAATTTTATATCATCAATCCAATTGTCTTTCTTTTGAAAATAAATATTATAGTAATTTTTCTCAGAAAAATCGCTGAAATTCTGAGTGGCTTGGACGTCAACGTGAGGTGCTCAACAAATACCTAGTCCTTGGAATAACTCTCATTAAGTTTTTATAGGACAACATGGCCTCGACACTCATTCGTGGCACATTATCCGCTTTCTCAAGAGCTGCTGTTGTCCACACCACCTCTAAAGTCACTCTACTGACTCCAATCGCCTGTCGAACAGTTCGCAATGCTTCAACCTACAGTGCCACCACCAATTCTCAGGAAGACATGCTCGCCTACCGACAAAAGCCTGACTCACTTTCATACTTCACCGGCAACTACAAGTACAATGATCTTCTCATTGAACTAAATGCCATGTATAAGCTTCATAACAAGTCGCAACAACAGAACAACAATGCAGTCTTACCATCCGATCTAGTATCTGAAGCTGAGCCATCCAACCAAGTCTATACCTGGAAGCTTCGAGATAAGATGTCTGAATTCTTGGGTATTCCACTCACTACTTCTCAATGGAGAAAGATTGTCACACAACTCAACATGCTTGCATCCCTGCCAAAGCCATTGCCCGCGCAAGTCGAAACCGAATTGGCCAAGTATACTCGATTTGACGCAGCTCAACAAAAGCAGGTCAAGCGAAAAGAACTCGATGATATGGGTAGAGCATTTGCTGTTGGCCGAAGAAAGGAGTCTAGCGCTCGATGCTATGTAGTTGAAGGAGACGGCATAATCATGGTCAACGGCGAAGAACTTGGCGCATACTTTAATCGTCTTGTTGACAGGGAAGAGGTCACCTGGCCCTTCGAATGCACTAACAGCCTTGGAAAATATAACGCATGGATTGTTGTTGAAGGTGGTGGCTCAACTGGTCAAGCTCAAGCCATCAAGCTTGGCCTCGGAAAAGCCCTACTTGTTCATGACCCTGAGTTGAAGCCAACTCTTCGAAAAGGTAAAGTAACTGAAAACTGGAGGTTTCAGAATGCACATGCCCAAAATTTTTTTTCTCATTCTTCAAATTTTAGCTGGATGTATCACTCGAGATCCAAGAGTTGTTGAACGTAAGAAGGAAGGTCAGAAGGGTGCTCGTGCCAAATACACATGGTAAGGAAACGGAGGCTTTTCATATGTTTGGATGCTTTGCTGAAATACTAAATCTTACCTCTTTTTTTGTCTTATCTACCAGGGTCAAGCGTTAATTGCAACATAAACATACATCACACCCTTCACCCGTCATCAAGGCGCTTTCAATTACTTATAGAATTACATACTGTTTGCTGCGACATGGCCTACGTCAATTACATATCATCCCAGCATTGGCGCAGACTGAGTTGCACAATACTGTATATACAAGCTATTTCTTGACGCCGGAATGCAAGCATAGCAAAAGAAGAAAAAACGCAAATAAACATAAACATAAAATCATGTTTGAATATTGAACAAGGTGTCACCCGCGCTATTATTATATTTATCTTTCAATATTGTATTTTTATTACATTGAAGGCAAAAGTCCAAGGAAAACCCCCAAGATTATCTACTCTCAGTTATAGTACCATTTATATATGGAAAATCTATGCGGTGCCGGCAAGTTCAGTCTTACCGATGACTTCCACTTTGAATCCCATTTTTCGCAGTTTAGGAGCATCAAGTATAAGTCGACCATCGAACAAGAAAGCAGGCTTATGCATCTTCTCATAGATCTTGCTGTAGTCTAGATGTGTATCCTTGAACTCATCCCACTCTGTACAGATAACCAATGCATCAGCTCCATCTGTTGCTTCCATAGCACCGCTGCAAATTTGTACATGTTGCTCGACTTGCTTTCGATTATCCAATACACCAGGTTCAGTCAGATCCATCATTATTTGCTCACGTTCTACCTTGGGATCATAAATGGCTACACGGGCATGCTCTTGAATAAAATCTTTGATCAAAGTAATGGCAGCAGACTCGCGGGTGTCACCAGTATCCTTCTTGAAGGCAAAACCGAGGACAGCGATTTTTTTGTTAGTAATAGTGTTGAATAGAGTGGATATGATACGCTCGACGAAACGTCTCTTTTGATATTCGTTCATATCCACCACTTGCTTCCAGTAGGCGGCAACTTCAGGCAAATTCAACTGCGTTGAAAGATATACCAAGTTCAAGATATCCTTTTGGAAGCAGCTGCCTCCGAATCCAACGGACGCCTTGAGGAATTTGGAACCTAAGCGTGTATCACGACCACAGGCATAAGCCACTTCGTCCACATCGGCACCAGTAGCTTCGCAGATGGCTGATAATGCATTGATGGAGGAGATACGTTGTGCTAGCATAGCATTGGCAGCTAATTTAGATAGTTCAGAAGACCACAAGTTGGTAGTGATGCAACGTTCTCTTGGTACCCAATGGGTGTAAATGCTCACAAGAGCCTCTTGTGCTTTGATTCCTTCTGGCGTTTGCAAAGCGCCAATCAAAACACGGTCAGGGTTCAACAAATCCTTGATAGCCGTACCCTCGGCTAAGAATTCTGGATTGGATAAAATATCAAACCTGATGTTCACAGTACAATTGGCGTCCAAGATGGTTCGCATGGACTGAGCGGTTCTACAGGGCACAGTTGACTTTTCCACCACAATCTTGGAGCTCTTGGAAACCTGAGCAATGCGGCGAGTAGCCGCTTCAATGTAAGCCAGATCAGCAGCCATACCTGCGCCCATGCCTGACTTCTTTGTAGGAGTATTCACAGAGACAAAGATAAGATCGGCTTCTTGAATTGCTTGGTCGACGTTGGTGCTGAAGAACAAGTTTTTACCACGTCTTTCCATAACCACTTCCTCCAATCCAGGCTCATAGATAGGTAATTTATCACTATTCCATGCATCAATACGAGCTTGATTGAGATCAACGATGGTAACTTTGATTTCGTGGCACTTGTAAGCAATTACGGCGCAAGTAGGTCCACCGACGTAACCAGCACCGATACAACAGATGGACTTGATGGTCATGCCGTATTGAATTGTAGAAGAGGTTGAGAAAACTGGAAAGGAAAATAGTCGATTTGTATGAGGGGGCTGTTATATTGGCTTATATAAATAGGCACCAAATCACCTCGGAGCTATGACCATAAAACAAAATTTACGGATGTAATGTGTTTCTCCCGTCTCCGGGGTACTCAGCCACTTTGCATTCATAACTATGCATGCAAACACTTTTTTTTATAGACGTCCTTAAAGTTTCGTTGTCATAATGCGCAAATGACAATAGAGGATATAATCACGCTTTTCAGTGAAGCTTGGCCATTTGGTTGATACTGATACTCTACGCACAAAAAAATAGGCTGGGGCTTATCAGCCATGCTTACCTTGTACAGTTATTCTAGATTCATGAAACCGCCACTGCTCCTCCTATGAATTTGCCCGGGATAGGATAGGAAGTAGCAAATAGGAATTCTTTTGTTCTTCTTCAACGTACACAAGAAACCTGCTGTCCAAATAAAATTCCATGTGTATGAGGAAGATATGGGAAAATATTGGGCAATATACCTACAATCCCACTATCTTTCACCCACTATCAATTGCCCACCAAAGGAACGCAGATACAACTGGAAGGCATAAGTGTGACATATCTTTTTTGTTTTTGCATTGTTTCTAATATTTGCTGGTAACTAAAACAATAGTGCTTGGTGACATAGAGCAATTCAAAGGACAGGTTACTGTTCTGTAGTTTTAATTTCAACCGATGAAAATTAAATTCAATCCTCCACGGTGCACTGAATTGACAAGAAAAGCGACAAACCCTAATTTCTCATCCAAGCGTTTGAAAAAAAAAAAAGGAGATAAAGTTATCAACGGTTGCAAATGAGAAACTTTGAAAGTGGGTACCATAGGTTCACATTCAGATGTCGCATTTGTATTCAAGTTGAGTTTGAGCGGGCACAATGTAAGAACACGATTACTACGAAATCACTACAAGGAAATAAGAGAGCTTGAGTGGAAATAGGACTATATTACAAGATTTTTTAAAAACACAAAATGAGTTGAGATGCAGTGACCAAAGTAACACCATTTGCGACATCTAATGAGCCGGTGCAACATTTTCATTTTCGAACGAAGGGTTCTTGAAAAAGAATTGCAGTGAAAATTGCTTAGAATCTTTATCCCAATATGTCCAGAACTTTCCTTGACTCTGGTCGATTTCCTTGCTTTGTACCTTGAATGCAATATTTTCATATGGTTCTGCGGCAATCAGCAAGTACTGGTGAGCCTTGTTGGGCTCCTCGATTTTTTGTTCATATGCAGACATGAAACGGTGTCGTGGGATAACGTCGTTTGCAATCTGAGGTAACTGTACTTGGAACAGAAGACCCATTTGACGAGTGACTGGATCTCGCACTTTTGTGACCTTATAACCCGGTCGACCGATCTTGATGATGTTGCGTCGAGCTTGTAATGGACCTTGATTAGGTCCAGTAGCAGTTGACACGTTGGTAGTATCTTGAGCATCGCGAGCAGCTCTTCGTGCTAAATTAGTCTGATGCTTTTTTCCTTGGGTGTGTGCAAGGTATGATCCTTCGTTGGTATGTAGAGTTAAACATAATTTACATTCGTACGATCCAAGGTGATTCTTCATGAAATAGGGATCTTTGCTGATGTCGATTGTTTCGAGTGCCAACTTTCGAAGTCGCTCACGACGATTGACATTTGTCTCTGAGGCGCTAGCAACACCACCACCACCAGTCTTGCTTCCTACACGATTCTGGAAATCCATGATTGACAAATGTGTTTGATCTGAATCGTTTTTCTAAGTGCTGTGCGCAAAAGGGTTTTGATTACCGTTTAGTCACGTGCTTCGGTTCGCTAAAAATCATTGACCTACCCGTTACGTCTGATGGACCCTCCGTTTTCATCCAAAGCTACTTCTATAGATATTTACTGCATTATTTCTACAATCTTTCTGGATAATATCGTTTAGTCGCCAAGAAACATTTGCTGATGCTACTGTTTAAGACTGTTTGAAAAGGATACAGGACGCTTTTTTGAGATGCCGCAACGTGCCTAAATTTCCCACTTTTCTTATAAGCGAACATCGTTTTGAAACAACTAAAGAACCAATAGGTAAATTCGAAAAAATTGAACAACAGGCACACTCTTGCTTACTATCACAAAGCGCCCAGTGCATTTTACTAACATACTGCATAATGATGAACCAACAGCTCAATGCCTCGCCCACCATCTGATATATGGAATCATTTCACTACTTATAACGATCCAAATAGTAGAGTCAAACGAGCGCGATGTCACTATTGTGAACATCAGCAGGCGTCTAGTATTACTCGACTTTACAGACATTTAACGCGAATCTGTCCTCGTGTTCCTGACGTCGTCCGTCAAGAATTAACTTCACGCAATCTTGGGAAAGGCAAAAATATCACCCCTTTTGTTACATACGAGACAAATACATCTGCTGACTTGGATGATGCGTTACAAGTATTGGCTAGAGCTTCCTACAACTTGCCATCCACATCGTCTTTAACGTCAGCCGTACGCGGGGTGAGCACTTCAAGCAACCTAGATGTATCTCATCAAGCAACACTGGACTGGAATCTTGCTCGTGCGCTATTTGCAGCAGATATACCGTTCAAAACGATCGAAAACCCGCACTTTATACAATTTCTCAATCGGCTCAACCCCAGTTACAAGCCTCCAACTCAGCAACAATTACAGCAACTTTTATTAAAACGAGAGCACTGGGACTTACTTGTTGACAAGCGAGTGGGCACCACGGAAAATCCTGACGATGACTCAACTGATTCAGAAGGTGAATCTGGTCCAGTACACATGGAAACTTAGTTTGGACTCTCACTATCTCTCATCAACGTTGCCAAACATTATACCATCCTCTTTTCTTGATTCATTCCATCAATAGGTCATATTTATAGCTTGGATGACATACTCCGTTTTCTTTTGATTAACGAAGAATAATTAAAGAAGATGTGTTGCTATTAATAATTAGGTATACATCTCTACGAAAAATAGAATCCGTATTCGTTGTTAACGGGAATATTAGTAGCTGTATGCTCCAAGAACTGAGGTAACTGACGACGACGGAGGGTATCATCAATGGCAGAGCCAATCTTGATCAATGTAGGCTCAGAGTAAGCTGTTCCCCACAAACTGATTCCAAAAGGAACACCTATAACAATGGATCAAACAAGTATTAATAGCTGTCATGGCATAACGTAAAATAGATCATTTACTTACCAAAAGGATCAATGCCAGCGGGAATAGTTACAATAGGATAGCCAGCTTGAGCGGGAATTTGAGTACACAAACTCCAGTTGTCAGAAGGAACAAGCAAGGCCTCGACATCATGGTTCTTCAGAGCAGCATCAATACCTTGTTCACGGGTGGTTTTATGAATATAAGCAGCAGCGGCGGTATATTCCTCCTCCGTGAATGGATCGCTATCGCAGAGGTCGAGAAGCTCTTGTTTAAAGTATTTCATCTCAGTCTCTGGATGATCAAGATTATACTGGATAATATCGCTGAGGGTAGAAACAGGAGAATACTCGAGCTCAGAAAGGTACTTGTTCAAGTCGCGCTTGAATTCATAGCAAACCACGGTGAATTCCGACTCATTATTTAGACCAAGCTCGTTCTTGTACATCCAGTTCCATGCAGGGGGATCAGAGGAAATTTCTTCAATGCTAGGCAGGTCAGTGTTGTTGACAATAATAGCTCCAGCGTTCTTAAGCTCATCAATGGCACTGAAAAGCTGAGGGAGCTGGTTGATGGTAGTAGAAGATTGCCAGACACGTTTCCACGGAATCCCTATGCGAACTTTCTTCAGTGCTTCCTTGGTAGACACAAACTCGGTGTAGTCATCAGGGACACAGCCTTTTTGTTCTTCCGTAATAGGATCCCGCTTGTCAATGCCGCGAATAGCATTCAATACATGAGCTGCGTCCATAAAAGTTTTACCAAATGTACCAACAGTATCTTGAGAATGGGACTCTGCAATTACACCGTCACGAGAAGTAATACCAACAGTGGGCTTAATACCAATGATACCTGCACGCTGAGCAGGACCGATGACACTACCATCTGTCTCTGTTCCAATAGCCACTGTGACAAAATTAGCAGATACCGAGTGAGCACTCCCAGAGGATGAGCCAGCGGGATCCTGAGTAAGGTTGTATGCGTTGCGCGTTTGGCCACCGCGAGCAGACCAGCCTTCCGAGTAGTTAGTTGAACGAATATCAGCCCATTCAGCCAAGTTCGCCTTTCCCATAATAATAGCACCAGCCTTGCGCAGCAATGCCACCACATGGGAATCACGAGGAACGATCGATCCAATAAGGGCTACAGGGACAGTAAAATACACAAACAAAGAAAAGCCATGCAAAGGAAAGTCAGACACTGCCAACAGTAAGGTGAAACATAACACTTATAAATAATAATGGGTCGATTAACTTACCGTCTGAACCGCAAGTAGTGTTCATTTTGTCGGCTGTGGCAATGTTCTCCTTGACGAGGATAGGAATACCATGCATAGGACTACGAACCTTACCATGATGACGCTCCTGGTCAAGCTTGTCAGCAATCTTATACAGGTCAGGGTTGAGTTCAATTACGCCTCTAAGTTACAATAAAATCAGATTAATTTGTTAAATAGGTTAGGCACTATGAAACACTGTTTCACCTCACATGTAAGCATGCATCACAGAGCAAAAAGAATGACGTACTTCATGTAAGGATTTATCTGGTCGACGCGGTCCACATAGCATTCCACAAGCTGGTAACTGGTTAAATGACCGGACTCCAACCTTTCTTGGATTTCGTCGATGGTTGCTTCCTCCAAAGTGAAACCATGGCATTTGGGCATCGGAAAAGGATTGGTAGCGGCATTGGTAACAGATGAAAGAGTACAGGTTAGCAAGGACAAGGACAGCGCTGTGAAAGAGCGCATTATTAGAGAGGATAAAAAGGAAAGGAAATGTATAAAGATGTAATGGAAATGAAGTGCAAAAAAGAAGGGGGAATATGGTTAAGTACGGGTTTGTGCTGTAAAAACTTATAACATATGGGTGGATTATTTTTTATTGGGAGCACAGGCATGCATGTCAATAAATTTTTTTTTATTTTCAGAAGTAGTCGACGAAGCGACGGTTGTGTGCAATAGATCTCTCTCAACAAGTTATGAGAGAGAGAAATTCAATTCAGCAATTGTGACCAGTGTTCTGGTTCTGTTTTGAGATCACCTTCATTACTCATCATCTGCGGTCTCTGTTTTTGGGAATACAGGAAGAGCTATTGGCGGAATCGGGCTGTCAAATACTGAAAATTCGCATGCTTTTACCATTCTTTTCAACAGTCCCGCAACATTTCCTCTCAGATCCTGGTCTTCCCTTCCTTTTGTTTCTTTCTTTCTTTCCATTGTAATCACCTCCTGATATATGGCCAATGTCACAGAAGAATATCCAAATTCTCCAACGCCTTATATCAGTGTTTCTGACTGGGATTTTGATCCCGGCTACAATCTGTCGATGCCAGACAATGTAAGATTTTATAATGCATGCTCAAGTAAATATCAATTTCAAGACTGACACTTCATAGCAAGCAATGGTCTTCACATATCTAAATGTTACTCTTAATACTGCAAGTATGCTGTGCGGGTCAATAGTCTGTATAATCCTGCTCATGATTCGAGCCTACAGGAAATCACTTGTTGATCGTGTGAGCTTGCGACTGACAGCAGCTGTTAGTGCAGTTGATGTCATTAAGGCCGCCGGGTACGTTATTTTTACGTATGTAGCTACTCCTGGAATTAGTTGTAGGATTACTGCCTGGCTGGTGTTATTCCTTACCAATCTATACACATTTTTATCTGTTGCCATTGCTTTCAATCTTCAATGGGTAAGTTCTACTGAAATTTTTTACTTCAATTTTGATTGGTGATGGTACAATGATATTACTGGATGCCTAGAACAACTTGCACTTACATTAGCCATAACTAGATATTTCTACTGAATAACCCGATCCATAAGCACCTTGAAGTCGGATATTTTACATGTTCATTGGCGCTAGCTTTGGCCACTACCGTTCCACCTTTGGTAAGTACCCATTCAAAGTGACTCTAGTTTCAACCGCGACATTACCGAAATGACCAATGCATCTTTCATGTTGTACTACCATAGGTGGCAGGCCGTCTGGGCTATGATCCGAATTATGGGTCTTGCTGGTTTATATCATTCTCTTCTAAACGCACTATTATCTGGGAATGGGCAACATTTCTGAGCTGGAATCTTATAGGAAGTATATACTGCTTTTTAGTGGTAATTTCCGTCATCATTCGTTTACGACAAAATGTTTCTGTTCTGGGAGCCTTCACCTCAAGTGAAGCGTCACCCGATGATACCAATCAGCAAAAAACAAAAAGAACACATCAACTTTTACGCAAGTTAGTTCTCCGAATCTCACTGTATGCCTTGATTCCAATAGTGACACAAGGAGGCTGGTTTATTAATGAAATGATAATGCAATTTCAACATCGTCTGGTAAGAAAGCCTGCGCAAAAAAATATATTAGAAACTACGATTAAAAAATCTGAATATATGGAACGCTAATGTGCCTTTATGTTCCATCGTTATGCAGGATGTTGGTATTACTTATTGGGTAATTATTGGCACCGACTTACCTGGCATCTTAAATCTCATAGCATTTTGCATGGATCCAGCTCTATCCAATGCCCTACGAGTAATCGAACTGGACATGATTGAAAAATATGGAGATAAAGCTTCAGCACACTCTCGAGATCATACATTTAAAGCGTGGATTATTAGAACCATATTCGGTGTCAAGAGAGTGCATTCTAGCGATTCTTTGTATTACCGTATGTCAATTGGCGACAACAACTTGCCTTCAAGCGACAGCATCAGCAATTTTGAAACGGAAGATATATCGTTGACGCATTATCCTATCATTGTGAAATCAGACTTGACATCTTCTAGAGGATCTATAACAGATGTGAACCAAGGATCGCACCGATATGAAATACACCGGATAGGCGACGTACATGATGCAAGCGGAATCAGAACACGCGAGAAACTCGAAGATGAGAAGCTCCGCAGTGTTTTCCGTGGATTATGAGCGGTCGCTTATGTTGATATCCATCATCTCATTATTTTTGTTCAAACAAACAAATTCACAATATACTTTTATTTAGCATTTACTTAACATTCAATCTTTCCGGCCCTTCTCCTCCATTTTACATTATACTCTTACATTACATAACCATTTCCATCACATTCACTCTTTTACTTACATTAAACCGCTACCTTTAACGGCGTCTATGTACGGTTTGAAGACATACCCGAAATTGAGTGCATACGGCCGTCTTCTCAGACTGTCAGGTACGAAGGGTTGTATCTCGGCTTGGTCCAGATTGGGTAATTAGACATAATACAAAGTTGAAGTCCGTGGTTTCAAGCACTTTTAGATGGCAGTAGTTTTGGAAACGATCCTCGTCCGGACTAAGAAGAAATTTAGGCGAGAAAGTATCCAGAATGATCCTCCAGTCAGGAGAAAACGTGTATGTGATTATTTGACACGTTGAGGTGATATATCTAAAAAAATTCTTTCAAATGAAAAATACACCAGCCGGGAGTAACTGAGATCATAACATCTCTTTCTGACTGGAACCATTTGTCAGCTTCATCATTCGTACCCTGACTTTCGCGGTGTATATTTACCTCAGACTATACCGATCATCATGAAGCCAATCATACGCTTCAATTCATAGCTCCATATACTATACACGACCTTCACATTATCTTTATTTATGTGCTAAAGCATTATTCTATCGGGTAGCTCCGTCAGCCGACAGTAGTCCTCCATAACCATAGCCCTATAGTAAAGCAGCATTAGCTAAAGCTACGCATGCAGCAAACAGCGTAAGTAAACCTACCTTTGGGCCATACTCTTTACTATAACAAGGTCGACAATACACATCGAAATCTTTATCGACCATGTTTGTAGAATCCAGAAGCTTGTTGCACTTCAAACATCTAAAACACATCTTGTGATACTTTTTGCCTGCACCAAGAATGAGCTCTGCAGCGTACACTGGTTTATCGCATTTTGCACATAAATCACTACTGACTTGGAAGCTAAGTTTCTTAGGAACATAACCGGTTCTGCTATTAACATAAGCACCTGGACGCTCGCTTGCAACTGCTGGTTTTGGTGGAATGGCGGGAGGTGCTGAAACTGTTTTAGCGGCCACCGGTCGAGAGGGTAGTGTCGGTGCATTGTTTGATGGTCTGGATGGTAGGCTGGGAGGAGCAGTTGGCTGTGTTTGCTGGGAAGGTGGTGACTGAAATCCAGGAGAGCCAGAGCTGATGGGTACATTCGTTTTCGCTGTAGCTGCTTGCTCTGCTGCCCAGTCTGATGCGGCCAACACTTCCTTTGCTGTCTTGGTTTCCGTGTGCATAAATGATAGACCACCAGATCCATATCCCTTTGGACCCCATTTACGATTGTAGCAGGTTTTACAGTAAGCCTATCATGGTCCACCAAACAAGTTTCTGTTACTTTCACACTATCAATAGCTACAATATACAGTGTATAGTATTACCTGACCCTCTCGCTCCGTCATCGTGGTTGAATCAAGCGATTTATTACATTCCTTTTACAGAAGATAAGTATGCTTGAAACTGAAATCAACCCATTTTTTGCTCTACTCTTACCTTACACGTAAAGCAAGATTTGTGGTAGTATACACCTTGTGGGCCTAGCACCTAAACGTATTGTTTGATTCTTGTTGGTCATCTAATTGGTAGCATATATAGTATCAAACACCGTAATCGAATGTTCATACCTGTTCCGCCATGTAGACGACTTTTGGAAATGCAGTGCAACCGTGGTCAATGCATTGTCAATGTGACGTAAAGAGGACTAAATGTATGCTATAGAGAACTTACATTTGTCACATCTCGGGCATTTGGGGGCACCTCCAAATCTAGGTGGCATGAGTGTAGAACAAAAAAAAAGCCAAAGGAAAAGAGTGGAGAATCCAAGCTTATGACATAATGATTTATGGTCGTAATATTTGACACCACAGAATACGATGGTGCAAAGACAAACTTATGTGATCCTTTAATACCAACATAAAGAAATGATAAACACTATCTAGAGTATCGACATATTGCTAGTTCAAAGTATACACCTTTCGTCAAACCTAGTTGATACTTTGTTTGACATCATCCATCTGATTGATCTCTTTGTAACAAGTAGTCTACATCACAATATTTATCGTAGTATTATGATCATGAAGTCAACCAATTTGTAGGAAGCAGGAGCTGTGCACATAAAGCAGTTCCATGATTAAGAACTGAGCAGTTCAGATGACGTGTTTTGATTTCAGCATGCGCCAAATTTACTGTGTTGGAACTTTGTAGGACTTGCCGTAGCATATCTACTCATTTTATTCTCGGAACAAGAACCTCAATCATGGCTTTGAAGCGCATTCAAAAGGTTAGATATTAACTTTACACCCCAGATCATTAAGACAGACAAATCTTTTAACTATGGCGAATACAGGAATTGGCAGAGCTTAACAAGAACCCTCAGCCAGGTGTAAGTGCTGGCCCAATTGACGAAGACATGTTCCATTGGCAAGGTACAGTACACCTTTTTATTACTATTGCTTCAACGCTTGTTGTACTTTTTGATTAACTTGACTGTATAGGATCCGTTGCCGGACCGGTATGCGACTACATTTGATTAATAGATTTTGATTCAGCATAACACTGATCCGAACAACCTGCTCCTTGTATAGGCTAACAGTGCCTATAAAGGCGGCTTGTTCAAACTTGATATCGTTTTTTCATCAGATTATCCTTTCAAACCACCGGTAGTCAAGTTCATCACCAAAGTATATCACCCCAATATTGACGATGATGGGTCCATATGTGTAGCCGTTCTGAAGAATGATGTCTGGAAGCCCGCCACTAAATTACATCAAGGTAAACAAGGTTAATTTAGGATGTAGTGCACAGTCAAAGTATGACTGATGATTTGTTCTCATAGTTCTCAGTTCAATCTCGGATCTCTTGGAGAACCCAAATCCTGAGGATGCCTTGGTGGCGTCCATTGCAGAGGTCTATACCACCAACAGAACAAAGTTCAATAAGACTGCTAAAGACTATGTCAAGAAGGTATGTTGATGAACATTCCGCAGCACAGCCGTATAGTCCCACATTCATTACTAAATAATGATCTTTATAGTATGCCACACCTTAAGCAGAACAGGTTTTGTAGCTTTGAGAATCTCAGTGCCATGGCGTCCACTACGACATTTCCTTTGTCATGCCTATCACGAACTGTACATACTCACTTTCACGATAAACAACACGTAACAATATAGAAATAAACCTCAAATTTATTCTGTTGCGTAGAAATCGGAGGATATTGTTTGTTGGGACATGATTGTATAGAATCTTGAAGAAATGCATGTAATAGATGGTGCTATTTGATTCCTATTTTGGGAACGACTGTGCAGACAAAAAGGTAGCCGAATTATTAGCTGTTTCTTCTTTTGTTTTTTGGCAAGAAATACATAAATGACTGTACATGGAGGGCAACAACTGACAATGTAAGGGTCTATAAACTAAAATGCTATGAAATGATGTGACAAGCGTGAAAACCTTTCTAGAGGTTTATATAAGTGCAATACGGCATGTAGAACGTGGTTTACATGGTGTAAACGGATTACTCTTCCATCTCGTCAAGATCATCAATGCCTTCGCTTTCGTCTTCCTCACCGCTCTCATCTTCGCTGACGATGTTTTCATTGTTATCCTGGTCGCTGTCTTCATTGATCTCCTCATCATTTTCATTCGTCTTTGGAGCTCCTCCAGTACGCAGACGATGCTCTTCCTTCTCCATTTGCTTTCTCTTGACATTTTCTGCCTGCTTCGATCGTCGTTGCGCCGTAAGCTTAGCCTTTTCTTGTCTTCTCTTTGAAAGTTCCTTTACCTCAGCTGTGGTCTTTTCAACTGTAAAATAACACGAATTTAACAATCTTGCTGGCAGCTCGCATTTGTGGCAACCAAGTTAGAAAATAAATTGATTGATGACTTACCGAAATGATGGTAAAGAACTTCACCACTGCAAAGGCCGTTTTCAACTTTGGTCAAGGTGAGTTGCATCCTCGGACCGATCTCGTGAAGGCGAATAGCTCTCTGTTCACTTTGTCTGTTGCCACGACCAACATAGTCCTGTCCCAAAGTAACAGTTGATTCGGGACCGTCTTCGACATCTGATTCTGATACAACAGCTTCGCGAAGGATGTACTCACTGATGTCTTCGAAATCGGCCAAATTGGGTACTTCGGTTGTAATGATATTCTTCACAGACTTGGTTACGCCAATAGGCTTAACACCAATGGCGTAATGTCGGAAATCTATCATATTGGTATCACTGTTGTAGTTGAGGAGAACAACTCTTCGCGCGTCCGCCAATTGCATCTAGAGAACAAAATACTTCAATTTAGTTTCGACATGGTAGCGAGCATGAAAAAAATTGGCAGTTGCATGAACTCACAGTTTGCACATTGATGGAAGGGAACATGTTTTGGAACATGGTGGTCATAAGCTTGAATTGCTTTCCTTCTTGATTGAAGTTGTTCAAAACAAGTAGTGGACTTGTCAAGAACTCAACACCGGGACTTTTGGGGCTACGTTGCAAACTGAGGACATCTTTTGATAAAGCGTATTGTTCAACTTTGAACGTCAGCGTTGGACCTCGAGGTACGCGAGCAATTCTCATGTTGGTACCCTTTTCAGTTCGACTGAAGATCAAAAAATGTGACACTCCCAGTTGACCTGCTACCATGACAAAGTCTCGTAACCGATTGGTTTTACGCTCCTATATTCGATGGATTAGTCAGGCTCGACGGAAGCTCACTGAAGCCTAAGAAAAAGCTCTTACTCTAAGGTTTGAAGCCGTATTTGGTTCCATCAATCTTCGGACATCTTTAACCAATGCCGTAACAGATCGGCCAACAGCTCCAGATCTCATGACAAAACTTTTTGGTGGTTTCTTTGAAGGATCAGTTTCATCCTCGTCGCGAACATGCGTTCTCGTCTTTCTCTTTATATAGTTTTATCAGTTAGTTTATGGTGCAAGCTCGAAAATGGACACAGTCGATTGCGTAGACTTACTCTTTTCTTGCCCATGGTGTTTCAATAAGTTGATCTGAAAAAAAAAAAAAAAAAAAAAAAGCCAAAAAACTAAAAAATGTAAAAATTGCAAGAATATTGCCAGTCACATAGCATATCTCACAGCCATGCTGCAACAAATCACTCCTGAGCACTTGGGACACCGCCAACATGCGACAATGGCGACCCTCAGATGTCTTATCGCCCGCCAAACCGCTGAGATCTTATGCCCTGATCATTCTCAATCAGAAATTAAATAGAATGGACGTTTTTAAAAAGCTATGGTCAGGAGGTACGTAAAACTAGTCTCTTCCATATTATGTTTTCACTTGGAGATCCTAACTGATCCATTTGGTCCTCCAGCTTCTTACCGATTCTGCGCCGACGGAGGAGCCAATAGACTTTACGACGCATTTGTGGATGACTTGGAATTGCGAGAGAAGTAATCTATAGCAAGATTTGTTGGACTTGGAATGTTGGCGTAATATCCTCCAAAACTGACCATCAATGTATGAACCAGGTACCTACCTCACGCAATCCACGGAGACTTGGATTCTCTGCGAAAAGATGTACGCGATTATTATCAATCAAAGAAGGTTGAAATTTCACAAGACCACGATCAAAATTCCACTGATTTCATGAAATGCATATCTCTTTTGCGCAAAAACGAAGAAAATAACAATAAGATAGGGATAAACACCAAGGTAGCATTTGAAATATTCGCAAATAATTTTCCAACATTGGTACTAATGATTGATTCATAGTATGATATCGTTGCTTTTCCAGCACTCGGAGGACGGTTTGATCAAACCATAGCAAGTATTAATCAGCTGTACTTCCTGAAAGACGATACGAACCGCCAAACACTTCTCGTCAGCGACGAAAACTTGACTATACTACTTGATAAGGTACAGTAAATAAATACATTAAAGTATAGAAGAGGTTCATAAACTTATCCTCATTATCAGGGCAAACACAGAATAGAATGTAATCGTCAAATTGAAGGTAGGTTAATCCTTGAAATAATTCAATCAAAGTAGAGCAGATAGTTAAACCTTGAAACATTATCAGGGCCTACATGTGGAATTATGCCTTTAGGCGGTCCAATTATATTGACAACTCATGGTTTGCAATGGGACTTGAGTAAGTATTGTTATGATATTTGTCTTGGGTTAATGTAATGTTCCACAGCGCGCTAACGGAACATTTCTGCAGCGGACTATCCATGTCACTTTGGAGGTATGGTTAGCACCTCTAATCTACTTGCATCAGATGTTGTGGAGATTGAAACAGACAAACCAGTTGTATGGACTGTGGAGCTGAAGGAGGGATAGATGTTGATTTATTTTAATGTTATATCTTGCAGTCTTCGTTACATACTCTCGATGTATTCATAAGTAAAATTCAGTTGAAACATGTTTACAATCTTCAAATTTGACCTTTGATGACTTGTTCACTATTTGAATAAAAAAAAATATTGGATTGAATTGCCATCTTGAACAAGTACAGCACCAGTTGAACTGACCAAAGATAAAAAAAATAAGGTAGTGCACAAACGTTACACGGAGAGTTTAGCCTCCGAATATGTATAGACAGCTACCCTTACTCCTTCATAGCGTACTAGACATATTTACTATTACCGCTTACATTTCATAGCAACGTTACCTACTATACAGTGGGTTTCTGGCCGCAATGAAGCAGATTTGTTTCAGTTTTTGTGTGACATATCAAATAATTTCATCATATGCCGCTGATGGTGACGTATAACTTTCGAAAAACAGTGATCTGTGCTCCTTAACCACTTTTACTGGCCTAAAAGTTAAAAAATAATCTCTAGCCAACTTCACCGGAAATTCGTTCTATGGAGACAGATCTATTTTCCAGATCTAAAGTAGAAGAAAGTGAATGGTCAGAAGATCGGACGAAGGAGACGTCTGAGAGCCAGTCTGAAAAACGAGTGCTGCAACCTGACGATGTCCAGGATGAATCCAATAGAATAAAGCGATCAAAAGTAGAGGCTGCCAAAGTTGAAGGCCACTCAGAATCCACCAACTTGATCGAAAATGAATATGTTCAAGATTTAAGGAGCAATAATGCAGACGAGTCTGTTGCCTCCAAGGCGATCCCGCCAGCAGAGTTGGAAACTGTCACTCACACCAGCGGTCAAGCATCGGATAGCGAAAAGAACGAGCCCGGATTGAGTGCCCTTTATCAAGACTTCGATGAGGATTATAACGAGGAATCCGATGGAGACTGGAACGAAGGAGATTCCGACAATGGCGATGATGTTAGCGACGATGACGACAGCCATGATGGATTCTTCCTTGGAGTCAATGATAAGTATAACGAACTTCATGGCAACAGTGATGATGATGGAGAAGATGACCAAGGTATGATAATTCATTATTTGGTGTTCAAATGTCTCCTATGGTATGACTCTTTTTTAACCTGCCTCAATGTTCTGTATAGCAATTTGGCCACGGTATTCCGAAGAGGAAACTGAAAAACTTCAAAACCAAGCCAGACAACTAGGTACTTTGATATCCTTGTTCAAGTAGCACCTCATTGTATTTCGCTACTAACTCTGTTTCCACAGGAATGATAAAATTCATTGAAAAATACGTTATTGAGGGTCGGATACCTTTACCTCAAATACTCGATGTTTTTGGATGTCAATTGGTAAGTCAGGTGGCAAGAAGTACATTATCGCCGTTGTACATGTAGCAGCCAATCGTGGAGTGTTTTTAACTCATTCATTCCATAGCCATCTAGAATCTCGCTTTTAGCTGATGATATCCAGCTTTTAAACTTACTCAGAGTTGTCATGACTCGCTTTCTGCGAAAACGGCGAAGACTTGAAAATGTAAATACGATTGAGGATGTTGTAGAGATCATGAAGAACGCCAAAAATATCATGGTATTGACCGGTGCCGGTGTATCAGTATCATGCGGCATTCCCGACTTTCGGTCAGAGACAGGCATTTACGCAAGACTGGATGAATTTGATTTGGATGATCCGCAACAAATGTTCGATATTCATTACTTTCGCGAAAACCCTCACATTTTTTATTCATTTGCACGAGAAATTTATCCCAGCAACTTTGAACCAAGTCCAAGTCATCAATTTGTCAAGTTATTGGAGGATAGGGATATTTTGCTCCGAAATTATACGCAAAATATTGACACGTTGGAACACAAGGCGAAAATTACTAGAGTCATCAATTGTCACGGGTCCTTTGCGACAGCAACATGTGTTACGTGTGGGTATAAATGTGCCGGCTCTGATATAGAAGCTGATATCTTCGCCCAGGTAAACTTGACATCCTCTCTTTGTTTACACACTTCTGATTCGTCTGGCCTATGTTATATATCTAAACACATTGCATAGCGCGTACCTGAATGTCCTCAATGCTCGGCACAGACTAAAGCTGAAGAAAAGTTGGCCAATGATGATTCAGACGATGAATCAGGATTGCCCGTAATAAGACAATCTATCATCAAACCGGTAAGTTGACTATTGCCGCAACTTCTGCCCTTCCATGTAAGCCAGCCCTGACACATGAACCTTCTCTTTTCAGGACATCACATTCTTTGGCGAAAAATTACCTGACGACTTTGACAAAGGTTTGGCGGTGGATAGTGAAAAAGTCGACTTGCTGATTGTTATGGGGTCATCCCTCAAAGTGTCACCAGTATCAGAAATTATGACCCAGATTCCACATAGTGTTCCCCAAATCTTGATCAACCGAACCCCCATCACTCATCTGACATTCGATGTTCAATTGCTTGGTAGATCTGACGTCATTGTACCTGAACTTTGCCGAAGGCTAGGATGGGATCTTCGACACGAGAAGATACCAGGTGGAAGCTCGCTGAGCAAGGAAAATATTGAGCTAGCTACAGATAACTCAGGTTCTTCGAAACTCTATAATTACATTGGTGACGGTTATTATACATTTGAAGGAGCGGTACTCGGCGAGAGACTTGCTGAAAGTACGCGGTAAGTGACCATTAGAGGAAAATACGCGGTTGACAGATATGTAAAGATCCTGACTAGCTCTCTTTCTAAATCCTTAGCTGCGACCAACGTGGGAGCCGTGATGATGGAGACCCTAGAGAAACTCAGCTGGAACAAGGTGTTAGCACAGCGCTGGAAGCTGCCTCTGCCACCAATGCCGGAACGGAGGCTAGTGTGCCTTCCGCATATTAGAAGCAATCCCTACCCCATATAGATTTCCATCCATGTCAATACACTAGTTTCTTTCGTCTTGTGTGCTTAATTCGGGAGTTCTTCTACATTACGGTATTGTTGATAAGCACAGCCAGAGTAATAACAATAAACACCAATATGTCTGATTTTCTGTTTAATAAGAGTCTAGTTATCTAAAAATATACCTTCGTCTGCTCCAATCAATACAGCTATGTGCAAGTGAGTAGTGAAAGGTGTTTTATGGAAGACAGCCTGTTGAAAATATTTTAGTCCTTCATAATGTTCTTGCGTATGAAGTTGGAGACCGTTTCGAAGACGACAAGTAGAATACCGCCACTGTTGAAGAGGATACAAAGAACGGGATTAATTTTAAGCCATAATATGATTTCACTCTCTTCCGATCAAGCCCTTCCGACCACACTTACCCAGGACCCAGTCTGAGGACTTTAGGAAGGAAACCCTTATATAACGCGAGGACACTAGATGGAAGATGGGATAAAGTTTCAGCTCAGACATGAAAATGAACAAGTACCAATCTCCCCCATTCTTTCCTCTATAATTAGATCTAGCTTACCCTTCTTCTCTAGCAACGGTGGCAACAGAAGGCATAGTCCAGTTATACTTTCTTGCGCCAGTGCCATTGTATCCCTGTATTCGGGTCTTAACTACATCAAATGGTGTGTTCAAGGTAGTACCGACAGTACCACCAATAGCACCAGCAGTGAAGTTAATCAAAAGTTGGCCCTCCTTGGTCTGTTTCAGCGAAATCATATTGTCAGAAATTTATCATAACATCGGAACCCGCACTGACCATATGACCCCAACAGCAGCAAACTTACCTCTGCCTTAGGCAATACATCTCGTACTCCAAAGATAACACCGAAATAACCTCCGTTCCAAGCCGCATGGCGCCAAATAGTAGCTTCCAATCCATTGAACAACGCCAATGGCCCTTCATGCCTTATGATCTTTGTAAGGGTATCAATGGTGCCATTGTACTTGCCGTACTATTTCAATTTGGTAATATCATGAGATAAGATCCATCAGTTGATTTGACGGGGTTCGGAGTAGCAAAAATTGAACGATGGGAAAAGCTCCCCTTCAACTTACATTAGCTTTATCTTGCATTCTGACCTTGACAAGTTCAAAAGGCACAATCAAAAAGGCTTCAGTGATACCAGCACTGACACCTGTAAGAATGGCAAGAGGTTGGGTCATTTTTTCAACCCCAAACATTTTCTTGTACATGGCAGTGTATTGTTCATTGGCGGCAAACTTTGTTGCACGCTTAGGAGCTTCTACCATGATGGGTGGGAGAATACCACGGTATAACGCTGGAATTCTGTAACAAGATTTTTAGTTACATGCACAACTTTTATCTACAGAATCAGTGAACCCCTACCCTTCACTCTGAACAATTTGCTGCAATGACTTCACAATTCCTGTCTTTTGTGAGCCAGTGCTGAGCTGTGCTCTTGTCTTGATCACTATTATTCAAATTCATGAACGATTAGTGTTTTTCTTTTTACTATGCTAAGTATGATCATGGTAGTGTACATACCATCCAATGGGTACATGGTCAAGATCTCGGAAATGCCAGCGATCGCACCAGCAATAAACTGGTAGTGGAAGGGAAGAGCTAATATAGATCGCGTTTTACAATAAATAATAGAGTATTGGTATTTCTATTCTAATCTCAGTGGATGATTAACTTACGTTTGGGAGCAGCTTCTGACGACATGTTACAATAAGGTAAAAAAGTAAAAAGAAAGAAAGTAAACTATTAAGCAAAGAATTAAAAATTGCCCTTGTGCCTGGCTGGTTTGGTTTGCTGGCTGGTGGGTTTGCTCCATCTGCTCGTGAAATAGGATTTACCCAATCACTGATAACCAATACCGGTGAGTAAGCTGCCACCATCTCCGCACAAGCTTTCGTCCCAAAAATGTATTAAGTCTGAACATTTTGCCATGCGGCGGCTTAGTGGAATATGATTTTCCCTTATCCAAATAACCGGCTGATCTCTGTAAAACTGCGGGATTTTTATATAAGTCATTCTTTCTGGTTTCTTCGATCTTTTCTTTTTTCCTTTCTCCTTCTTACTTTTGTTATGTCTGACTTTAACCAGCTAAACCTACTGTTTGAAAGCGACTCTACTGATCAGCAACTGCCTGATAACCATAGTAGTGATGATTCTGCTACTGTAGCTGATATGCGGGATCTTTCCCCTAAAAACGATGATGGTGAAGAGACCTACACCAAAGCTCAGTGGAAAGCCATGTCACCTAAAGAACGACGACAACTTCGTAATAAAATATCTGCTCGCAACTTCAGAACAAGAAGAAAGGGTATGAAATTTATTTCTTTATGTTTCCTGGTTTGAAAAATGAGGACCTCCTTAAAGTTTACAAGAGTGTGTAACCCAATATTCTCACACTGTTTCAGAGTACATGACATCTATTGAAGTCGAGTTGGAACGAACCAAGCAATTTGCAACTAAACTTCAACAACAAGTCGACGTATATAAAACTCAAAATGAGGAAATCCGAGCTGAAAACTCACAGCTAAGACTACAAGTTTTGCTGTTAAGTCAACAGCGCTCAGTTACTCCTCCCCAACAAGCTACACCTGTGCAAAGGCCTCAGCAACAACAACAGCAGCAGCAGCAGCAACAGCAATCTTGGCCGTTAGCCCAAAACATGCTAGCTGTTCCCAATATGCAACCCCAGGTGTATCAACGCACCACGCCACCAACTTCACCTCCATCAACCATATCAGATTATGAAGGCACCCTACCAGCTACAAGCTCTCCTTATCAAATGGAGCTACTAACTGACATGAACCCAGTAAATTTTAACGCCTATCCAATAGACCAGATTTACACTTTCTTGTCGCACACTGTAGTGCCCAACTGGAATATCGAACACGTTCTAAACCAATCCATTCCTTCTCAATCTGTACAAGACTTGTACCGTGAATATTCGCTACTTGCCCCAGCTCTTATGTCTATCATTGTAAGAGATACTTTTGTCAAGAATTATCAAACCTTTGTGAAAAAATCTCCTTTGCTTTTGACCGATGCTCCTGCTTCCACTCCTGTTTCTACCGGTGCTTCATCAAAACTCGGTTTCTCATCTCGCAAAGGTATCGAAACGCTTTCTTACAAAGAGCTCAAGTTGATTTGGGACCTTTTGCAATCCAGCCTGCAGCAAAAAAATCAAGCTGGAATTGATCAAAACCAGGACGAAAAGCAATTAGATGCTCCTTGCTTGGCTCAGCTCGTCGTAGGTGCTAGAACCTGGGTGTGGATGAAACAGAACGTTTGCAACGTCGTCACATCATACGTTTCCATGTATGCCAAGTCTCTCAAGTTGACTCCATAGATGCTTCATTTCGCAGCTATCTTTTCATGCTTACATGCTTTTTACAATCGTACTTCATCTCGTTGGTCACTTCATTTAATGTAAATAACGCTTCTCCCTTTATCTGTCATTCCTTGATCAATTTTCTATCTACTATGCATCAATAAATTTTTACCATGCCATAATTTTTTCTTTCCAATTTGCCACTCTTTTATTTTGTATGCTACTTGAAAAGGACAAGAGTGATCTGCTGGCAAAGTTGCCATGGTCACCTTTAACATCATCATCATCTGCTCAGAAGCTCCAAATCAAAAAGCTTTTTGGACAAGATTACTACCTAGTGCTCGTCACCGATTTACGAAATGTATGGTTAGAGCATGTTCAAGCGGCTGACATTTACAAACGGGCAATCGAGAGTGACATCGCCATTGTCAAACCTGACTCTGAAAGTTCCCCCGCTCTGATAAAAATACTGGCCACTTTTCTGGATCATGTTCAAGAGATAAGAGAGTCCTCCGATAAGGTAAGCAGTTACACCCTGAGAGGAATATGGCATGATAGAACATTTGTATGACTTTCTGGAAACTCTAACCAATTCTCGCTAAATTCTGGCCCTTCAGCTGGAAATTATTTGTTCGAGACAAGTGGGCTTCGCTCGCGTGCCGTGGTCATTTCAATGCGAAAAAATGGCTGCTGCAAGTGGATTAAATCAGACATTGCTAAGTGGTCCAGATGTGCTCTACAAACATGTAATAGGTCCCAGTTTAGCACTTGGCGCCTCCTATCACCAGCGATATACCCAGCAACGACAGAAGCTGATATCAATGAATCAAGAACTGATCCATCTCCACGAAGTTATGGTGAAGGCTGGCCTTGGCACTTCAAGTAGGCTTCCATAATGCTGATGTACTTTTATAACATACATAACTAACTCTAGACGGTCCAAAGACAGTAAAGTGGTCCCAGTACCTAGTGATACCGAGGAATTGAAACAGCTTAAGGAGGTAAGTTCCGCCGTAGCACTGCCACAATTTCCATGACACAATGATTCTAATTGGTGACTCGGCAACTACTGAACCTTGTGTCTATCAAAGACAATTCGGGATGAAGCTGTTAATGCGAATAATATACCACGACTGTTAACTGCGTCTGAAGCTGATCTCATGATTCATGCAACTGAATCTATTATGATGTACGACGACTTGGGCAGTAAGAATCTTTGTAGTACCAAGAAACATGTTTTTTCAGTCAATTTGATTTATTAATCACATTGTCAATGCGCAGCACCGGCATACAAAAGTACCGATATGATGACCTCTCAAGCTCCCATAGATGATGACTTAATTATGGCAGCCGGACTAAACAATAATCTGCGAATAGCGAGGGATGGTACGCCTCGCTCACCGGATGAAGAGAAGCTGGTAATGTTTCAGATGAATACCTTCAACCGGAAAAAGTGTAATTAACCAGAGCCCCCCTATTTTTAGTCGCCCAAGACAAACAAAGCAAGAGAACACGAAAAGCGAGTGGCACTCCGAGAAAGCTTGGCACAGCAAAGCGAAAAAAAAATAAACAAACGAAAAAGACTGCTTTAATATATGCGAGCTTGGATTCATCGTATGATAATGGTAACTGTGATATCCTTCATCCCATCATACTGTCTTACATTGGTATTAACGGTTCGGACCTTTCCCCAGACCTGGTTTACAACATTACACATTCTCACTCTTCAATGGAGGAGAGTTGCACAAAGTCGGCTGTATTTGCCAATTCCAAAGTCACAACAATGATGTGACACTAAAATTATTAATTGTGTGCATCACTTGCTAGTATGTTATTTTTTTGGAACCACATCAATCTAGATGGGTCAACAATAGCTTGAAGAAGGCAAATCTTTCAAAATGAAAAAGTTCAAGCTTCTGTCACAAGCTAGCATGGCCGAACCGTCTTATAGCTCCTAATTGTGTTTAGAAATTTGATCGGTCTACAAACTTTATTGTATTCATTCTCAAAATTTTCACTCTAAATGCTGATAGAGTCCAACTTGCAAGAAAATATAAACAAATTTTTTAAGAGACATTCTCTACGTTATGGCTGGCACAGGAATGTCCTGGAGTATTAATATTCTCTACCTATTGTTTCCTTGAGCTTCCTGCTACATCCTGAACCAGCTGCTCTCATGTTTGGCCTCTTTCGCGGCTTCCTGCTCCTAACTGCTGCACACGAGTGCATGGCATTTACCCTTCTTTTATCTCCACAACTATACTCCAGCTATGAATTTATTCAACAACTGCGGATTCATGAGAATTCAAAGACTATTTGCAATGAAAATTCAGTGTACTCTCATTGCGACATAGTTCTCAAAACCTCTTACGATTACCGAACTCAGCATTTGAAGACCATACATACTCTCAAAGCCGCTCTTCAAGAATTTCCAAAGGAGCAAGTATTTTTCATGGCTGAAGATGGTGTTCTCCCAGATTATGACTATATTTCCAGCGTTGCCAACGAGATTAAATATAAAAGAAATTTGTACTTTGGAGCTGCACGAAATTGTACTGTACGGCAAGATGGTTCAAACCCCCCTGTGTGCATGGATGAAGATTTTTACGGAATATCTCGACCTATTGCTAAATGCTTTGTGGAAACTGCAATTCAGAATATAACCATCAGCTCGAACCAAGCATCCTTTTTTGGCGACACTATATATCGAAATTGTAAGCATCTAAACATCGACTACGGATATCGCAATGAGAGCCTGATATGGAGCAGAATGTTTTACGACATGAACAAGTGCATTAACCTCAATTTTATACATGGAAAAGAGAAATGCCAACGATTTTAATCGTTGGCACTTTCCAGGGTGGATAAAAACAATATTGTATATAGAAAGAGTCGCGGATGAAATGGACCACTGGCACCGTCATCCGGCAGAAATTTATTTTCATAGACAACATGATCAAGGCGGGAGCAGAAACATATACCCTTTAGCATTAACAAGATTAATTGACGTTATAAAATCGCTTGCGCTTGTTACTCTCTTAACCCTGAAATATTTAGCAACTATAAATCATCTGATAGTGCAAAATGATGCCTCGTATCGTGAGAATTACATCTCCGCAAGAAGTACGATGACGTTGAACCAAAAAACATTGAAATTTTCAAATAAAAAAAAAAGGAAGTGCCTTCTGCCAGAATCGAACTAGCGACCTTCTGCTTACTAGGCAGACGCTCTGCCAACTGAGCCAAGAAGGCATTGTTGTTTGTTATTACCAACATATCATATGTAAGGCAAAATTTCAAAGTCTACTGTGAAGATAAGCATATGAACATGAAACGATGATAACCAATGGCCAGGAAATCTCTCCTCATGTAGCAAGAATCACAACGCTGGGTGGTAGCACCAAATGTAGATATTCCCCTGTGGTTTTAAGTTTAACTACCAGGAAGAAGCGGAGGCTAATGAATTGTCAAGGAACCCTTTGCAGAGGACAAATGTGGCCACTCATGATGAACCATAGGATAAAGATACGGAGATAACTTCCGGAGTAAAGTAGTTAAAAGGCTGAAGAAAAGTATGGAATATATATTATCTAGTATTGATCTCATAGCTAGTGTGACCCTATAGCACTACTGTTTATAGAGCGTTGACATTTTCTGGGATCTTTATATTCATAAATTTTGTGAAGTTATTCTCTTGCAACATTTCCATATCTTCCATTCTCTCATATATGATTCTATTAGTCATACCTTCATTACTTATTGTTTAAAATAATTATATATCCTCATCGAAACGAAAACTTCTTCATTTTCCTACTAATAATACATTTATATCGATTTCTGGCGTCGGCGTGCTCAGTAAAATATTTGCTCTACTAGTTACTACACACTTGTATCAAACATTGGTGTAACTCATCTAGAAGACAGCAGTAAGCCACGTGGAGGGGCTTCAAATGAAAACGGGAACCTCCATATAACTATTATCACTTCGAAACTACGAACCATTAGTACTTTAGTCCACTGCTGTGGCTGTAACATGCTCTCCCAATCCATCCAACAGACTACATTCATTATTAAAGTCAAACAGATTCTCTATCAGTTCGAAACTGTTCTATCTCATAAAAAGTCCAACTAATGCTGAAATATATAATCTTTATTCAGTATTATTTACTTACTATTTCTGCAGTGAACACTGAGAAATTGGTGGAATAGGAGCATGCTTCTGGCTATTTATTGCAAAATTGCATTCTAACTACATCTCAAATTACCCGAAACAAAGGTTTAGAGCTCATTCTTCCACGAATATTTTCAAAGTAGTGCTGTGATTCATTATCATGGCAACATCACATTACAGTCTCCATCTCACATCGTATAGTAACATGAGGTGGTATTATATTAACTCGAGTTATTAGCTGTAGGATATTCAGCATATGGACATCAGTTTTGTTGAACTTTGAAGATAGAAATTAATAATATCCACTGTAAATTCAAATACATTATGGTAGAATGTTGGAACCATGCAGAGGTAATGGTGATTTGTTGTCATTATATCTGTGGTTACTGGTAGGACACTATGCTGGCACTATTCAGCACTTTAAATTATTGGGCATTATACCTCCCACCTTCTTGGCTCTGCATATTTTACTCCTACAAATGCTCTAGAGAAATGTGGTTCAGTTATAATTCTAGATAAACTCTGGTGGCAATATCATCTTCATGTTCATTATCTTTTGATCTGTCATACTACCCTTTATGACCGGTGGTGGATTGACTCCCTGAACTTTTCAATTGATTTTTTGACACAATTTACCTCTGTCAATTTTCAAAATTCGCAACATTAAAATATCAGCCGCAAGTACTCTGACTCTTGAAATGCTTCAACATGACTGACAGGATGGTAAAAGTAAGTGGATTCAGGTTAATTTAGTATGGCTGCGACTGGCTGTGCCAAGCCAAATGGGGGACCTTCTGAGATCAGCAAGACTTAGAATAATGCGTGGCATTTTTGTCAATGGATTATAGATACAACAGCATGCTCGTAAATGGTAAGTCACTAATCCAGGGTTCATTACGCTTACTTATTCAATGGACTGTGCGGTACCTTTCCAGTTGCGACTGCTTCAGGTGTTTTTGAGCTTGAAAGAGCTCAAATAATGTTCGCCTAGTCATATAAAATTGCAAAGATGGAAGAACTACCTTGAAAAGCAGATAAGCCTTTATATTTGGGACAATGTGGACAATTATTCTCTCGCCTTTCATTCCTTCTGATGTCAGTAAATGGTATATTGTCTATGTTTCTGGCTGGTACCGGTGGTTTTTCGTGGTACTCTGAATACCTCGGTCAGTTGCAGTAGTTACGTCATTTTCCAAAGTAGTGGGATGTACTTGTAGAAAATGCTCTGAATACTATCCTCTTCACTGCCATAGTCGTAGATGATCAATTGGGAAAGGTATAATTTGATACACCGATGTAGTTGACCTTGGCTGACTGAATTAGCAGACATTCGTTTTATTGAGCTAATTCATAGCCCAGGACAGCAAATGTCTACGATGTGACAATCCTTCAAAGACTTCTGGACAGGGATGACCAAGATACTATGACTATCTGTTAATTCTGTTTGTCTCCTCGTTACGTGTAGGTGAATGTTTGTTGCTCAACGTCTATGTTCGGATATACATGAACAAGTGCCCTTAGACAGAGCTGATCTACAAACATTGTAGATTGGCAGAGTGAGGTTGATCCAATGTACTAATATCTGAAGATATGATTGTGAGCGTTATCACAATGGATTTTTGACTTGGGAAATCGTATGACATATCGATATTGCATACGTTCTACTTTCGTCAATATTGTTGCATTACATTTCTTCTACCTTGCCTCTTTCTTTTCTTTTTTTTTTTTTGTAATTATACATTCGCACTGTTCCATAGCATGCTCCTTGATGAGGTGGTGAGAATAAATGAAATCGTTATCTGCCTAATCTGTACTTTGGAAACTGTAGTAGCAGGTGAGAACTTCTTGCCCCGTGTTACAAATAAGGAAATGATGAATTTCCTCACACGAATTTACGGCCAAGAGATATTACTTAGGATAGGTGTGTTATCTTATAATCTATGGTTCGAGATGTTTCTGTCATCTTTTAATGCGAACTCTAATTTATATGCGGGACGAAAATGTTCAAGAATGTTCACACGTCTTTCCCAAAATCCCTCATTCCATATAGGGACGGTCACTGGTTCATCTACCATGGGGTCCCAAAAATTAAAAAATTTTGTGGAAAAAATTTTTAATTAGCGATTCGTTTTTCAAAATGCAGGAGTATATGTTGTTAAAAGTGTGGTAGCCCACAGTCAAACTTCAGAGAGAGCATGAATGTTCCAATCACGCTACAATTTTTTATAATATATGAAAGTAGCTTCTACATGAACGTCAAGTATATGTCACAAAATGTAAGAAATATTTGACAGATCGTTTAAACATACATAGAAAACACGGCGAATGAAAATGAAGAAGTTAGAAGCAGTAATAAGGTCATTACAAAATTCTAGCGTTACATATAGAGGATCACTGACAAATACCCCGCTTTATAGGCAATTTATGTGAGTATATATGCTTCTTTTGAGATTATATTCAATGAAAAATAATGAAAATACAATTTATACAATCTTCTTTTTAAAGTCGCTAGAGATAATGGCAATTTGATTAGTAATTCTCTACCTATTCGAGCTGGATTCAGTGCAAAATACGAATTTTCCTTAATAACTTTTGAAAAATTGAGCAAATAAAAAATTAAAAAAAATAAAATCATAGCGAAAAACATATCAATTGGGTTTATACTCTTTAGAGGCGATGTAATAATGAAAAGGGAGAAAAAGTAGATGGTTAAAGTTGAATTATAATATGGACAGAACAATTATTAAAAATGTGGACTCCAAGAAAAAAAGCCCGGCTAGCTCAATCGGTAGAGCGTGAGACTCTTAATCTCAAGGTTGTGGGTTCGACCCCCACGTCGGGCTATTTTTTTTGATCCCCACCAATTCACCTTTATTTTTTGAAAGAAATGTTGAAGATTTTCAAGAATTGATCTTGAGAATCAGGTGCACGAAACTAAAAATTTTTCCCCAAATGTTTTCAGTTCCAAATTTTTATTTTTCATTTAGCTTCAGTGTCAACCTCACAGAAACACAAGAAAGGACAAGCAATCAATGTTTCTCCTTCGAGGTCCTCCTCACCCAATAATTTTAGATCGGGACTCAGAGCCTACATTTTTCTAATTTTTCAGTTCCCTGCAGGTGTCAACTACCTTTTGTGTTGCATAAGCAGCTTGCAAGCTTATTGCGCCCAAAGTTTCAATCCCCAACCCCCAAATTTGTCAGGTAGTCGTGCAACCTGCAATTTGATCGAGTTACAGCAGATTGTGGGGCCAATATATGTCGCTGCTGAACTCCAAAAATTTTCATGATGAATAATATTTAAACTACCTCTTGTCGGGCGAAGGCGGATCATTTAATTTTATGACTAGCTTCAGCTTTTGGTTTTAAAAAGTGAATCGATTTTACATAAACGTTTGCAGAGCTCGTAACGCCAAAGAATAAGGGGCATGGGAGAAATTATCCCATAAACCAGTGAGAAAACAGTTTCTTGTCATTTCCCCACAACACAACACTACACAAACACATTTGGGAAGGCATACGTACCGGATCACAAGAGTATGCATACCAAATAGGGATATACTGTTTATACCTCTATTCCAGAAAATAGCACTACCATTATACCCCCTGCAACTAGATTTGATGTAATATGATATTCCAACCATTCTTGGAACTGTTACCATTTTTATTTCGCCGCTGATATATAGTATGTCTCTGGTAAATGAATATCTCATCTATTGACTGGGGTCGTAAGGTTCTTATCTGAAGCGGCGTGAGTAAAGTCCATGATATGCCTGCCAAATTTGGTACCGTTATCATCGGACTTTACGCCTCTCGGAAGAAATCTAACCAATCACAAGCAGTGTGATCATAACTTTCAGACTATAAAGTACACAGGATTTCAGTTTCTACCGTTTATACCCCTCAAATATAGAGATATGTCCAAGCCTTCACACGAACAAGGTACAAAGATATATAGTTATAGTTTGATACTACAGGTCATAGACAGTGTATATGCTAATATACCAACCGTTATTGCAGGGTTCACATTGTACTCTACAACTTGTGCTTTCATAGCGGCTATATCCGGCTTCAATGTAGGCTGGCACATAGGTACGAGTTGGAAAAACTTTTTTATAGGCTATCCAGATCAACATGTAACTCAATTAACCGGTTCATAGGTGTGGTGAATATGCCCCAGACAGTCATTACGTCGTGCACAACTACATCCTCCAATGCCATCCCTGATTGCTTGCCCATGAGCGACTATATGTGGGGTTTGACCGTTGGATTCTATGCCCTTGGTGGTATTGTTGGTGGCATGGGTACTATGTATACCAATGTCTGGTTTGGACGACGTGCAAATCTTCTTATTTGCAGTGCCTTTTTCACCGTTGGCAGTATTTTGACATCTCTTGCTGTTAATGTTGCAATGGTGAGTATCACGTACAAGTCGATTTATTTTATTTGATCAAGTGTGCTAAGTTACTTTCTAGTATTCAATTGGAAGATTTGTTGTTGGTATCGGAGCAGGTCTCGCAGGTGCCAGGTAAATTTTTACACAACAACGTGCTCTTCAAATCGACAATTATTTTAACTTTTCAAATCCGTTCATTAGTTGCGCCATCTATGTCAGTGAAATCTCCACCAAAAAGACAAGAGGAGCTCACGGAAGCTTCTTTGAATTTTTCCTTAACCTCGGCATTCTTATCACTCAAGTATGTGGTCTGTACATGAGTTCTATTCCTACCTGGAGATTCCTATGGGTCATTTCTGCTGTCATATCAATCATCCAATTTTTCCTCCTGTGGTTCTTCACGGTCGAATGTCCCAGAAGACTTTGTGCTAACAAAAACTACGACGCTGCTCGTGCCAGTCTGAAGAAACTACGTGGACCAGACTGTGATATTGAAGAAGAGTTCAACCTTCTTCTGGAAGCTCGTAAACAGGACGAGCAAAGACCTCAAATTTCCATTTGGTCAGTCATTTCCGGAAAAGACCGCAAAGTTCTCATTGCTACTATTCATGTCTGTATCTTGCTTGCCTACAATCAAATTGGTGGTATCGGACCTATGAGTGTCTATTCCGTCAGTTTCTATACCAGTATTTTCAAAGGCGATACCCATATGGCTACCACTCTCAGTTTGGTCTGTTCCGCTGCCAATATTGTTGCCACAGCTATCTCCGTCGTCTTTATGAACAAAGTAGGACGTAAGGGATTCATGATGATCTCCACCGCTGGCATGACAATCGCATCTATTGGCATTGTCATTGGTTCAAGTGTCGCCACTGACAGAACTGGACCACTCATTATCTTTTCTGGTATGTCATAAATGCATCTAGGTCATCTTGATGTTAATTATCCTGTATCTAACTGATTACATTTGTAGCAATTTTTTTCCTGTTCACGTATTCTTGTGGATGTGGTGTCGTTCCATGGATGATTGCTCCAGAGCTACTCCCACTTCGTGGACTAGCCGCTGGTTCTGCACTAGGAAACGGAACAAACTGGCTAGTCAACTTTGCCGAAAACACTCTTTGGCCCTTGATCTACAACCGGCTTCAAAACTATTCCTTCATCCTTTTCATTGTGATTAACTTCGTTGGATTCCTGTACTCTTGGATTTGCTTTGAAGAAACAACTGGAAAGGAGCTGGATCAGCTTGAAGATGATACCAATAAAATTCACCATATTGAGGAAGCCAAGGATTTCTAGCATTCCTTAACTGTATATCTTAGTTACTGTTTAATAAAACCACATGTTATATCCTCTTTAACTGCTTTGATGCCCAAACATCAGTTGATGATGTTATTGCTCTACCCTCTTGGTTTTTTATCGGTCACTATGCTATTATTCCATGATGACTAATAGTCGATCAATGTGAAGTATTACATCCATGGTACTTTGTATTTGACGTAGGAGTTTATATGATTTAGCTATCTGCACAGTATGTATCAATTGGCAGTGTAATAAATGACTTGCAGTACCTCCGATCCGAAATCTCTCGGCTTCAGAACTTTTAAACAGCCTTTTCTATTCACAGATAGTGCAATAAATATCGTTGCTTATTAATATCGTAACTTCACTATGGGGACATTGTCGAGACTAGCGTCGCTGTAGCCTGTCCCACTCAAACTCGTTGCATCAACCATTTAAATGGTTCGGGAAGCTTAGTCAACACGCCATCTGCGTCAACGCAAGATTGATAAAAAAAAAAGTAAAGCTTTATTGAAGCATGTCAGGCTTGCAAAACAAAATCAAAAAAAAAAAAGAGAAATAACTAGATTGCGACATCCGATTACTCCTGTAGTTCGAATCGCGGACCGGTCAGAGTACTCTGGATTCCTTTAACCAGATCTTCGATGGGAATGATTGGAAGAGATGTAGCTGTATTTTTGATGGAGAGGCCATCATCTTTCACAGAAGGGGAGGGTGCTTTTTTCCATGTTTCAAGCCAGTCCAGTACCTCCTTGTGCCATCTCAAAGAATTGGCAGGCTTCAAGACCCTAAAGGCAAAACCGTCAATTATTTGCTTGTGCTTAAAAACATCTCTATAGCCATGCATTCATTCGCCTTACCAATGATTCTCATCAGGGAAATAAACCAACTTTGATGGAACACCTTGGCGTTGCAAAGCTGTGAAGGTAGCCAAGCCTTCACCATCTACCAATCGATAATCATGAGCGCCGTGAATGACCAACGTTGGCGTCTTCCAGTTAGCAACATAGTTAGATGGGGACCACCGCTCGTATGTCAGACGATGGAATGGGTTAAAAGGAACTCCTCCAAACTATAGTTATGAAAATGAAGAAATGTCGGTTTTGGAGTGTAAATAAGGTGACGCATATATTCAGACTTACCTCGCGTTCAGGGAAATACAGTTCATCGGTAGTGTAGAATGAGTTGAGGGTAGAGAACATGCCATCATGGTTGACAAGTGCCTTGAATCGCTTGCTATGACCATTAATCCAGTTGATCATATAACCACCGTAGGAAGCACCAAGACCAAAGACATTGTCAGCATCCACAAAGTCATAGTTCTCAATAACATAGGTGAGACCTTTATCCAAGTCATAGTAGGGGTAAGAGCCCCAGTTCTTGCGAATAGCATCACAGAAGTCTTGGCCATATCCAGTGGAACCGTGTGGATTAATAGCTACAGTAACATAACCAGCAGCGGCATAGATTTGAGGATTCCAGCGAGTAGACCTATATATCGAAAGCACCTTAATATGTGAATTTCTACAGTTGAGATCTGGTAGTAAAAAGTCACTTACCAGGATGAACCCCAGCTACCTTGTGGACCACCATGAATCAAGAAAGCAACAGGATATTTTTTATAAGGGTCAAAATCAGCGGGTTTGATAATCCAGCCATGAACCTTAGCGTCGCGTGAGCCAATAAACCAAAACTCTTCAGGTTTAGGCATATCCAAGCCCTTCATCAGAACGTCAAGTTCTTTGGTGACACTGTGAGTTTTGAGTTCTCCACTTTCCAAGTCCAAGGTAGTGACGATATTTGGATGATTCATTGAGGCAAGGTTGAAAACGAGCTTTCCATCCACAACTGACAGTGAAGACACCGTATGTTTATCGGTTAAGGTGTTGACATTTCCAGTCTCTCTTTCAATGGCAAAGATTTTGGTATGACCATGTTCTTCAGCGGTTACAAAGATAGTCTTACTGTCCTTTGAAAACACAAGTGATGAAGGGCTACGATCCCAGTTTTCAGCAATATACGTGCGGGTTTGGCCATTGTAGAGTACAATGCGGTTACGGTCGGCTTCGTATTTGGGTTCCAGCATTTGTAAGTAGGCTAAGGTGCCATCAGGTGCAAAAACAGGATTACTGGAGGCAGCTGGAATATCATGGTTGATAGCGATAGGCTCTTGGTCACCATCAATTGATATCAAGTATACATGTTGAGATGTCTCCCACGCTCCTTCAGTACCAGATATTTTGGACACAAACGCTAGCTGCTTACCTGCAAGAATGTCATGGTTAGACTGGCGACGTTACTGGAGAATGTATGCTGCATTCATGTAAAGCACTCACCATCGGGAGACAAGTCAAAGTTAGAGGCATCTCCGAAAGGCAATACAGGAGATTCCTAGATTTGAGTTTGAACGTAGGTTGTTGAGTACTTACTGCTTCTTTCCAGATTTCACTGTTTCTGTGATGGTCTTACCAAATTGCTGCCTTTCAACAAGTTTTTGGGTGACCCGTCCAACTTGTATTTTCCATCTTGAACTGAGAGCTTGACTACGAAAATATTGTTCTTTTTTGCTGTTGTGAATTCGTCCCAATGACGGACCATTAGGGAGTCAAAAACTAGGGCACTGTCCTTTTTCTCTTTTTGTAGCTTGTCATCCTCATTGCGAGCACCTTCCAAAGATCCGTCTTGGTAGACTGCGGCTGAGAATGCAAGCAATTTGGAGTCGGTGTAAAACTTGAGGTTGGCGATATCGACAGGAAATTCCGTCAATTGATAGGGCTTGGCATTTGATTCTCGGACATTTAGTACAAATACTTGACCAACTTCGAGATCTTTTCCTGTTTGGTAGAACGCAATATGGTCATCGTCCAAGAAAAAGGCGTCATCTTGCTGGTACTCAAACGACGCAGTGGTGACAGTATCCACTTTGGAATTTCCCAAATCCAATATATGTAAGTTCTTGGTGCTCTTTACGATATTTCAATGATGAGTTAGAGTATGCCAATTTGGCGTATATGATATAGCATCCTAGGCTTACCTTATCAGCCGTGGTATTGTACTGCGATTGCGCATACACAACCTGTTTACCTGACGGCGCCGTCGATACGCCGCCTGGTCGGGGCAATGTTACCAAAGCATGAGGACTCAAAATTCCGGCTTCTCCTGTAATGGCCATCAATGCACAAATCCCCGCGAAATAAAAAGTTTTCAGCGTGTTCTTCATCACAACTGTACCGCAGAAGTAAAGTAGCAAAAAAAAGCGGAACCTAAGTCGGTATTCAGCTCACCGAACTTTTTTGGAATTTGCTTCCTTTTTCTGACTTGCTGACTTTTAAACCTCAAGCACTCCATCCGATCGATCGGGCACGGCACTTTCAACTTATTTGACTTTGGTCCGGCTCGGACTTGTCCGGCAAATGTGACTCCGGAAATGGAGCCGGTACGTTTGGCTCGATCAGCACTGCTGCCGGACCAACTCAGTGCACCATTGGCTGATTTTCACCCTCTTTGACGTCATGGGTCTAGTCCGCCACTCACCCATATCCAACTTGAGCTCAGTTTCAATAAGCTCAAACCTTTGCTTGATTCTCCTCCTCCCTCGCAATGGGTATTTTCTCGGAAGAACCTCAAAAGACATCGGTCACTCATTATGTCGGTAAGTCATAATAATTAGACCTATGGATGCAAACAAATGCCCCTCTGCCATGACCACTGAAACGACTATCTCGTGTTCAAGACCGTCTGTCCAACTATGACGAAATAGAGTGGTATCAATTTCAACAACTCTCGGAAGTCATTCTCATACAAGAAAATGGTCCAAGAGAAGCAGTGGAGGCTGTTAGGAAGCGACTAAAGCATGGTACTACTCAACAAAAGATACGAGTTCTTGATGTAAGTGAGTGGACTGTTGAACGGTCGATGCTGTCCCACAGATGATAAACTCTTATGATGCGCAGGTCCTCAAACTGCTCATGGAAAACAGTAACCAGCGGTTTCACCGTAAGTAAAGATTTTCTGATTTTGTCTATCTTGGTTAGCTTCCAGACTAACGTGATACCGTTGTTTCTATAGGTCAGTTGACTGCCAACGATAAGATGCGTGAACGTATAGAGATCATAATCACCAGTCCGGTAAGATCAAATTGTCTCTTGTCATTCTGCCTATTATATGGTATGTTGATATTTTTTTCACGGTTACAATAGTCGGAGGATCTGGAACTTCGAAAGGAATTAGTGTCTTTACTCGGAACTTGGTCTGCTAAATATAAAGATGAGCCAGGTATGCGTACCATCGCAGACCTTTACGAACTTGGAAGATCCAAGTTAGGTCTGGGTTCGGTAAGTGGAATTATTGAATGCACTGGCAATATATGTGAATTTCACATTTATACGGCAACCCACCAAACTAGGCACGTAGACAAAAGTCTCGCAGTGTGTCTAGACCACCACAATCACCGTCTTCTCCTGGCCCGGCGACATCTAACATTATCGATGTTAGCGACGATATACCACCTCAGCAACCTGCTCGTCCCATTCAACATCCTCCTCCGACTAAGGAACAAAAGCGGCGATCACTCCCTCCTTCAAAGCCTGCTGCGGCCAAAACAAAACCAAGAAGTAATACCGTTAACTCACCACAACAGTCTGGTAGCCGTTTCAATTTCGCAACTGCAAAACCAAAGATCATCGAGCAGATTGCTCTTGCTAATCAAAATTGCAACAACTTAATGAATGCCCTCAAACTGATCAACACGGAGGAGGAACGGTGGGAAGTGGAACTACAGCATGATGCACGCATTCAAGAATATGTTGAAAAGTGTGAAGAAAGCAGAAAGAAGATTGTCCGTTATACTAGATTGGTTGAGGATGAGGATTGGATAGGCACTCTTCTAGCTACCAACGAGGATTTACTTAAAGCTCTCCAGGCATATGAGATGATGAGCATCGGCGAGGCTCCACCGCAATTGCCTTCGCCTACTACTGCTACGCAATCAACCCCTCCACCCCAACCACCGCGACCAGGCTCGCGTCCAAAATCATCGTCTTCTCCCCCACTTAATGAAGAAGCTGTTGATATTTCGGGAATGCACATATCTATGCCTCCACCTCCATCAATGCCAACTAGACCTGACCCTGCTGATCCATTCGCTGATCCATTCGCTGATCCAGATACCCCTGTGGAGGAGTATCCTCGCCACAATGATTAATGTAAGATGTAGGTGATAGGAGTCCGTTTGCAACGTATGTTGTTACGCTTCTGTCGTGTTCTTTGCTTATGCTACTTTTCAGTCACTTCACAGTCAAGGCGTCAACTAACGGATTTTGAATAGACCTTCATGCTTCCATTAACCCAAATTGTAGCTCTGGTTGCTTTGCCTTACTCTTGTATCATTCATAAAATATATGTCTGCATTCTGTGCGATTGCACTAGCCCCGGTATCCAAGCCCTTATTTTATCCCAAATATTGTTTTGTGTTGCCAGTAATATGTGGGTATTGAGTGTTTGTTAGAAATTGTGCTGTTTAGCAAGGCTCTGGCTATTGTACTCGTCTATTTTGAAGTTGATCAGTCCAATCTCCAATACTTGTCTTTGTATCTCTCCTCTTTTAGAAGATTCCAAATTTCGCCAGCCATAACATCACTGAAAATTATCATAACTCAGATATAAAAGAATTACTCAATCAATTCTTCGAGTTCAAAAATAAAAGTACCTGGTAAGGCAATCCATCTAACTATTACACTTGCCATCAATCTTTTCAAAGTCCGATTGACTGTTCAGCGAATCAAAAAATTCAGCCCGACGTGGGGGTCGAACCCACAACCTTGAGATTAGAAGTCTCATGCGCTATCCAATTGCGCCAGCCGGGCGATTGTTGATGGTGGCTTCTATTTTTCAATCAGGTTCTGTTTTTGTATTATTTGCTAATTTCAACCTCGAACTATGTTTCAAATAGTTAATTTGTGTTTCCGTATTTATTATATCGCCATTTAAGAATTAAAACTTACTTTAATAAATTTTGTCGGTATAATTTTCATACTCACACTTATTCATCTGGTTAAATCTTTTCGCGATTGTTGAAAAATTTCATATTTTTTTCCGGATTCTGGGCTAGATAGAGGCAGAATACTCTCTACCTAAACTGCTATTTAAGTCTGGTGGCATTCAGAGCGGAACCAGCTTAATTTATTTCCATAAATTTTTCATGGACAATATTTAATGGACGGGTGTGTATACTTGAGTATTTGACCTGGATAATTTGCTATTTCGATGGACACATTTAAATGGTGCTAGCGTTGTTACATACTGTAATACTGTTCCAACCTTTGTTAATTTTATTACCTAAATTCTAAATATATGTAAGTAGCCTGACTAACATATCTAGTACTTGTGAATCATATCTGATGGTTATTGCAGGGAGGGGGGAGCCGATCTGAACATATACAGTACTGCATATTCATAGGCATTTATATGTGCTCGTCATTAACACAAAGACAGCCAAAACAAACAAGGAATCCGCATATGTATTATTTATTATTATTATTAATTTTTCTTGTTATTGGAAATAATGGATTGATGTGAAAAGGGACGCTTGCTCAAGATATCTTACAACTGTCGATATATCTTTTTATCCCAAAGCATTTAATGTTCTTACTGATATGCAAAACCATACACTGTATATGATATGTGATCATATCGACAAAGCCTACTACTTTCTTAAACCATTATATCACGTTAGCATTGATGTATGAACAAAGACTAAATCTTTGGGGCAGAGCAGCTTGCATGACTGGCGCTTACATATGAATGATTTTTAGACAATACTTTACTCTAAATCCTGAAAATTTAAACGTGTCGGTGAAGCTGAGAATGCTTATAGATCCAGCGAACATGGGATTGTCATCATCACAAGAGGCACGGCGTATATACAGCGGTCATTACACAATGCTTGGCGTTTGTTTAGGAGAACTATAATGGGTACAAATGAGTGGGAGGTAAACCGTAGGTTGGTCATAGAAAATTTCTGCGATATATGGTCTGTTACAAACCGGTTGACCAGCGCCAATAGAGTTCATTTCAACCTCTTCCACGACCAGCCTAGACTAAGAAGATCTAGATCTCACAACTTCATAATGATGACTGTTTCTTGTTAATTCTTGAAGGAATGAACGAAGCATTGCGGAAGTCTCAAATTAACAATCAAATTTTCTTGAATGGCCAAGACGTGTTTAACAAACGACAACACGTAACAGCCACTACTTAGCAATGTCTTTTTTAAAAAAAAAGAGTTGGAAAGTAACCAGAGTGTACAAAGAAGAGTAACTACTAATGGCTAATAACTATTGTATCCAGTCCGCAATCGTGGTTTAATATTAATGGTGGATGGAAACTGAGACGGTCAACTCTATATCGCCACTTTCGGTACCATGGCCAACCCTAGGAATAAACATGATACAATCACAAAACGGCAACGAAAAGAATCATATATCAAGGATATACTCCTCAAACTTCTACTCAAAGCCCAGTCCTTGACCATTCTACATGCAATAATAAATACAATTTATAATGGAAGAAACAGTGGAAAAAGGGTACATGTGCTTATGAAAGTGTGCTGTGCTATATACGAGAATCATTGGCCATGAAGACGAAATGGTGGTAAGTTAACGCATATTTCATCCTATAGTGGCGCTGTGGTGGTCGTTGCTTGCCTTGATAGTCGACTGGATGTCTGTGTCAGAATTGGATGCGGAGATGCCTGTATACCGCCGTCGGACATCTTCTGATGGGTGCACTATTGATAGACTTATATCTTTGTATGCAGATATTTCACGAGAGAGACCTCCATACTGTGCTTGTTCGGGCATGGTCGGATCAGCTGGTATCTCTATCGTCTGATTTGTTTCAGCTCTTGTTAGACTATGACTTTCAGATAATGGCTTGCCTTTTCGTGGCCATACTTTCGAAACAAATAAACTCTTCCAGCTTGAAAAATCTTTGCGGCGCCATGGTTTGTTGGATATAAGGATAGGCTGATTTGAAGATGCTTCCGCTGATGTGGTTTGTCGAGAGATTGGCTCTATGTGTATGCCAATAGGTATGTCTGTAGCTGTACTTTCTGAATAACTTCTTTCCGAATAATCCGCTACCGACGTGCGACTGGCTTTACCATCAAATGAACTTTGTCGCTTTGGAGCTGTTGAAACAGTCTCTGAAAGATCAGATAGTTCTTGATCATCTGTGGTGACAGTGTCATCTTCTGCTTCAGCTGACTGGGTGTCCTCCTTAGAACTGAGTAGATAAACACCATAAATCAAAACAGCGATGCCTAAAAAGACCAAGGCGAGGACCCATCCAGCAAAGCTGCCCAGCTCATTGAGATAGACCATAGTATTTACAAGGCCTAAGGCAGTATAGGTTGCATAAAAGATTGGTACTACGATGACTGTTGATGATAACTTGAGACCCGTGTTAAGGCAGTAGACCTTTTGAGGTAAGAAGGAGCGAGGGTGAACAAGGCCGTCAAAGAAAATTTTAAACTGCAGATATCAAAAACAAAAACAAATTAATTGGACAGTACCTGAAGGACCGCAGTAACTACCAAAGCCAGTAGAACAAAGCGACTGGTATTGTCTGTGAACTGGTTGACTTGAGAGCTGATGGATAATGTGAATAGCTTGACGCTATGAAAACGAAAACAAACAACGTCACTTGTGTTAGTATTCTGAATACGAGCTAAAGCATGCATGAAGGCAAACTCACCCGCTTTTTGCCAATAAGAGGGTTTCACTGGCCAACATTCCACCATCCAAACTGAACAACAAGCCGGCAATTTTTTTCAGTGTCTTGGGCTTCACTCGACGGTAGATTCTACTCTTCATTTTTCTCTCATCTTTCGCCATTACCCATCGGGTGTACAATGCAAAGAACAAGCCAGTGAACGTTATGACATTGAGAACACTAAAGTAGATGATGAAAACTGGTCTAACAAATAGAATTTTTAGACTGTCGAGGGATATATTATCTTCGGCTAGGATGCAGGCATATATGTCAGAAGTGAATTCCAGGTTTCACATATGAATATAATACAAAAAAGCTTACGATCAGGTCCATTGAACATTCCTCCAAATATAACGATAGCAAGAACAGAAAGAATGATGACAAATGTGCCTATCATATCTTTTCTAGTGATTGTAGTACCAACCATGACTCTGGCAAGCACAAAGTTAACAATCAGAGCAAAGCTTCCAAGAGGTGCCACCCACTATGGAGAATGGATCAGTTTGACGTTCCTATAGTACCTACGGGATAGGATAGAGCATAAATTACCTGAGTCTTTAAGTAGTCTAATTTGAATAAATTTTTAAGGTCAGTAAATGCTCAATTAAATGACCCAGGCAAAAAAAGTTCAATATACATACTCAACGCAATGGTACTTCCGATCAACTGACTAGCAACATAGGTATACAGGCCTACATGCCAGAGTGGTCGACCACAATCAGTTCGCTGTTGACGGGCATCTTTTTTTGACTCTCGTACGTGATCTAATTTTAGCAAGTTGAGGCCCAGGGCGTCCATAATAGAAGCACCTGCATGATATGAAACGATGGATGGAAAGATTTAGTCGCATTAAAATCCGAATATCAAGAATAGAGGCGTAATGCTCCGGTGAACAATCTAAATCGAAATCAGACCGTACATAATGAGACTAACACACCGATGACGAGGTTAACTGTATCTGACATTTTGGTATAAAGACGAAAAAGGAATGGAGGGTGAGCAGGCTATGAATGCTCTTGGGCAAAATGTAGCCTAGTTATTGAATTTGAGGTAATAATAATATAAAGTTCGAAATGCCAAGGAAAAAGAGCAGAATACGAAAAAGACGGAAGAAGAAAGAAAAGGTGCAGAATGGTGGTGGCTTCTGGATATTGTAGGTGCCGTGTCACACAGCCCAAACTACCAGTTATTCCCAATTATTCGATTTCCTACCTGCAGGCTGCCTTTAGTGTCTCAATGAAGTTGAGTGTAGGATATTTATATACTAATAAGGCTCATGGATAATTTCTGTGACTGAATAATAGTGAAGCATGAATGTATTGCAGCTGTGCTGTCCTTAGCGAACAGTCGGGGGAAGTGCCCTTTTGACGTAACACACGTTCCACTTGCTAGCGGATATTTTTTTCTGCAGGTAACAGGCATACATACGTTACAAAAACATGAGGAAAGCATACTAGTGCTTTCCATTTGAATTAATACAATAAAGTTGATGAATATACTGTAGTTTTCTGTAGGAGGTTATTGGTACTATCTATTGATCTCTTGCTCAACGGGAGAATATCATTGTTTTGTGCACAAAGCGCGGGTTCTTCGTTTCTCCACCCAATCAAACTTAGGGACGTCATGTAATCCTCGTGTTCAAATTCTCCATCGAACAAGGGCAAATGAAGGCCCGTTCACACAAACATCACTCGGCGCATTTTGATTAAAGATTTCTTATATCTGTGATGCATCGGCACAATTATCCGAATGACGGTCTAGCACAAAGGGTTACCTCTGGCCGCCTCTTTGAAATAAATCTGAGATGACTGGAGGAAGTCGAGGCTGAGAAGTACGAGACTCTCATTTGATTTCTATACCGATACCTTTTTCAATATCAAGCTAGCATTTCATTTCTGCAAAGAGATGATGATCTTTCCTTTGCGCGAAATACCAAATTAGTTCATCATGGAAGCTGCGGAAAGAACGAACATTGTGCTTCTGGAATCCAAAAACATATTTCTTTTTTAATTAGGATATCTGATGTATAAAAGTAGCTTATCACTGTGCACTGTCATTTGAATATACAGAGTTTGAATCATCGTCATCGTCCTCATCTGAAAGGAGCATTGGCTGTGTGGCTAAGTGAAGTGATGGGAGCGTTAGTACCAGCAGATGAAAAAAAAACCCCCCATTGTAAAGATAGCTGTAGTTACTCACTCTCAAGATTCTTCTCAATGTCTCTAATGGCATTGGGAGCACCACTTGAGAAGATCATACTATTGCGATTGTTACGATAGCCATCTCTTTGAATGACAGTAAGCATATTTCCGCCAAACTTGAACATTTCCTGCTTTGGCATTTCTTGCTTTGGTTTTTCTTGCTTTGGGTTTTCTTGCTCTGGATCCTCTTGCTCTAGATTTTCATTCTCTAGCTTTTCGTCTTCTTCCTGAAGATCTTGGCCTTCATTTTCATGATCCACATCTTCAGCGGTCAACGGAATTTTATCGCTAGTCCAAAATACATAGTCAAACTCCGTAAGCAGCATATTCAATATGCTACCAGGTATACCCAAGGTTAATGCAAATACGATACCGATATTCAATATCGACATCTTGTTCACTGAGGCGTTTTGTACAACTTGTAATATGTGGGCGCTCAACGCTCGTAACAAAGTATAGTTAGCGACCGGCAATGAAGAGATCAGACGTCCCAGCTCTTTAAGTCTTTCCGCTGGATCTAATAAATCTGTAGAGAGGTGAGACATCAATGGTATAACGTCGATTTTTAAAGGCATTGAGACATTACTTGCCTATCACACCAAGAAAGTCGTCATGCAGCTCCACAGTGAGCACTTCGGTCGGCAACTCTCTTAACCACATTTTCAACAATCCTGCAACAGCATGAACATCGTAGTAGACACCACTCTCCAGGATATTGTAGTCGCCATCTGATGAATTGCTATATTAGTCACAATGAAAGGGGAAAGTTATGAAATACACAGAAAATAGCTTTGGATGGCACAAACCTTTGTCAAATCTGTCTCGTAGATCATCGATCACAGCAGTACTACCACTTTGTCGGTAAATGCCCTCCTCCAACACAGCATTTTTTGCATCGAGATATTCAATGCACCTATATACCACTGCCGGGAGTTCAATAGGAATGGTTGATCTCGTAGCGTCGATGGCTTGTTGCAATGGAATAGCGAATTGTAGCTGGCGAGGCGGCTCCTTGACTTCCTCAGCAATTGGCAAGTTGGCTTCTTGATCTTCATTACTATCTGGGGTATGTACATTCTTCTTTCCCCATCCCGTTAGTTTGCCTGTCAGCCTCCTAGCAGCTCGACTTTGACGAGAGGTGGATGCCGACGTAACAGGTGCAGAGGTGGATTCCTTTTCTACATGATTTGGCTTTGATGGGTCTTCTGGGCTCCAAATTTGATGTTCTGAGTCGCCTTGTCCTTGTTTAAGAGAAATGATTGAGCTTCTGGCAGCTGGGTTGTCATTAGCAGTGGTATCGTTGGTCTCAAACCCAGAATCATTTGAGATTGGCTCATCGTTTGAATTCAATCGAGTTTTGGATGGTCGCAACGGAGTAGTACGATCGCGAGGTGGTGGACGGACAATGGGTGAAATGGCAGGGTCAGAGTTTGATCGTTGTTGCTTTATAGCAAACGCGGGATCTGAAAAGCGAGCGTCTTCTGTGCCGGAAATTTCAAATGTCTTGCGACTTACAGGTACCGAGTCGTTGTTTGGGAAATCATATGTGCTCTTGTGACGCTTGTCGGTTTTCCTTAGCTTTTTGAATTTGCCTAGTACTGTATTTGTGTCTTTTGAGTGCTGCGTTGTTGGTGTGTTGGGCTCTACACTAGGTTCGTCGTCAGGAACATTGACGTGACATATCAAAGCATCAATCCATTCATCACGCTCAAAGTCAGACTCTGCACAGAGGATATGTCGAGCCAAGGTACTGGATCCTGACTTCTTGTGTTCCAGTACCAGGAATGCATGGCGAAACATTTTACTCTCTTTGGTATCAGAAGAATTCTGCGGCGCTTGTCTTCCAATTTTAGCGTGTTTGAGTTGTATGACGCCTAACCGATTGCCGTTTTTCTACATGATAGTGACGTTAGAATAGGTAAAAAATCTATGGTAGATGGTGATACCTAATGGTCCCGACAACTTACATTATCATAGTAGTATAAGCCATGATTTTTAATAGCGAAATAACGACGTTTCCATCCTCCAAAGTTCTTGCCTCGCTTTGTGAGATAGCCTTCCTTATATCCCCGCTAATCGAGATTGAGAGACGGTGACACTGCTTTAGTAAATGTAATATGGATTGCAAATCAGTCTTAAATGCCAGGGGCTTACCGAATCTGCTTCTTCGTGTTGAACAACATCGGTACTCAAGAATTCGCAAATGTCTGAAATATGATCCAAGGGGTTCAAAATGAGTTGCTGCAGGTACCGCTCCAGGGCTTGTTTTCGTTGGTCCACTTTGGTGGGTGACAAAGTATTAAAAAGTGACTTCTCCGGAAATTTAACTGCATGCTTCTGCTTTTCATTGAGACCTCCAGCCCGTATCTACGTAACAATGTTATTTAAAGCGACAGTAGACCGATTGTATTATATTATAACTTGCCTTCGCATCCAAATTGATGAAATCCGAATAGAGTTTCTCCACTCTCCAAAGTTCCCCAAATTTCATGTCTAGGGATTCGCTGTCAGTAGATAGCGCCATTGGAGTTCTACCAACGGATATGATGAAGCACAGAACTTCTCGGTCTTTTTCGTTTGCCTTGATCTTCGAAGCGACAACCTTGACCGACAAACTGGCTAGTGCCTCATTGCTCATTCCGCTAGGATCTTGTAGATGTTGTTCATGTTTTTCAGAGGCTGCCATAGGATGTTTTGAGCTTGAAGTTGGTTCTGGTGGTGGTGAGTAAGAGTTCGCAGTGGTTTCCAACGTGCTTATTGGTGGCGTTGGTGATTCCGCTCTTGGGTGACCACTAACGGATGTTGGAGTAACCAAAGAAGATTGCTCCGTGTCCTCTTCAAGATGAACGCCTGCATTCTTTAACGCTTCCTGTCGTAATTGTTCAGCTTCCTTTTGATAATCTCGAGGGAAGGTGGCATTTACCAAATTGGCGCTTGCCTTTTGGCGTTCACGCTTCATCAGACTTGCATTAAATTCGGCAAAAAGCTGAGCATCTTTGTCTATGATGGCTTTTCGAGGAGAAAGGACATCTGGTACGGGTGAAGGTGGAGAGTTGGGTATTGTGATAGGATCTGGAGGTGGCTTGCGCTCATACGATCGTACCTCATTTATAATGGGAGGTACAGAAGGTTTGGGTATGGGAGGAGGTTCGCTTCGAGCCACATCTTTTGCGGAATTTTGTCTATATGGTGATCTTGGTGGTGGTACTGGGCTCTCATTTGGAACTGCGGCTAAAGGCTCTCCTGGGTTACCAGAGGCAGTTGGACTCGTGTTAGCGGCCTCAGAGAAAGGTTCAGGGCTTTGTACATAAGGTCTTGGTACTTCTTCTGGATTGCGTTGAGATCCACGAGCTTCCAATTTCTGAGTCAGTTCATCTCTTTCTGCCAGCAGTCTAGTGGCTTCCCTTTGCAATTTGTGAATGACAGACTTTTGCTTGGTAATAACTTTCCAAAGTTGCGCGTTTTGCGCTTTATAGTATTGGAGCTCATCTCCTTCTGGAACTGATGGCGCACTCATTTCTAATAGTCAGTTATGTATGACGATGATGATTACAGCTTTTATGCAGTACACATTCAGGCAGAGAGATCAGGGTAGATCGGTGGAGTTTTTCCAGGTGGAGCGAGCACAGGCACATTTTTTGTAATTTGTTGAGAGTCACACAGGACGCACATTTATAGCCACCAAATTTTCAATTTGGGGTCAGACAACGATGATCAAGGAGAGTGTAATAAACGATCTATATGTTATGGTTGATGAACAACAGAGAGAGTGAAAAATATGAAAAAAGTTGGATTGGGGGGGGGAGAGGTAACATAGGAGTTATGGTTTACAGAAAGTACAAAAACATTCAAAACGAAGAAAGCAATATATTACAATTAGTGCAAATTTGAATGTGAACGGGAAAAAATTATATCGAGCTGGAAGCTGGGTACTTTGAATAAGATGGCTATGGCTATGTAGAGGTCAATGAATGTGCTTGGGAAGGCGGAGCAGCGTCGCAACAAAGGGTATCTCAGTTGAAAACTTCTTCATCAGATGAAGATGTAGATGTTACTGGAGATGACGTTGAGGATGCATAATCTATTTCATTTGCGGAATCCTGGGCGTCTCTCTCACTAAGCATTTTTTCCATTTGCTTGCGTAGTTCCATGCGCAGTTGTAAAAGCTCAAACATATCCTTGTACGTGCAAGGTGTCGTCTCTAAGCATGTGCGGTCTAGACGAGAATATAGGTAGGAGGTAAGTGACATTGTTTACAGAAGCAAAGCAGATCGTCGTGTGATACGTACCATATTCGTCATCGCCAAAGGTAGAGATGAATTCGATTGATTGTGAGAACTGGACTTTCTTCTGGGAAGGCATGCAACGGTTTGTTGAAGAGTTAAACACAGAAGATGATTATGAAGATAAGAAAAAGAAAGATCAAGCTAAAACCAGTGGTAAAAATAACGCGGGCAATAAAAAAAGTTCATTACAGAAACGAGGTCCCCAAGTTCCGCGGAACTAAAGCAATCCAAACAGGAAAGCTGAGCACCTCAAATTCAGCCAAAAAACCCCATCTAAAGCCACACAAGCTATATGAATAGACAAATAATAATGGAAGCCGATAAACTTGCATGATATCTACATCTTTGCAAAAGAAAAAACTTCAAAGAAATTCATAGAATATCTTTAAGCGAACCGTTGGTGCAAAGAACAGCTTAAACAGGTTTCATTTCCTTGCTATTAGATACGGCGGTAGAAAAATAAAGATAATAATAATAAAAACAAACTCAAGTTTCGTGTACAGCGTAGTTTTTCGGATGCTTCCTAGTCCTCCGGTGTTCTTTTTATGAAACATGAGCTGTGCCTCTGTATCAGCCTCACTCAGCCATTGCCTTCTTCTGCCATTTCCCTTGGGTGAGTGTGTCCGTATTCAGCAGAACACCTTTATCCCAATTCAGACGCCGCATTTAGAAACTGCATTTTGCGTAGTTGCAACATCAGAAATTAAGGCTGGATGGAAGGGCACCAAACAGGACAAGACGCCAAATACGAACCCAAACCCCACGATTAGTAGCAAGAATAACCATGTTACATCATTTAATTCAAATGTCCATCTTTCACCAGTAAAACCGAAAAGGAAATATCTGTGTAAGCTAAATCACACTATCACCGGCGAATAACCTCATTTACAACTACCTGTTTTGGAGCAATTGAAACACTTTTTCATGAGGACAATGATGTTATCCTATGTTAAAAATCAACGACTAACCGCCCCATTAATACATGTGTAATGGGTTCTATTGAAGTGCGTGCACTGGTGTTATATGCATGCAGCTTTTTTTGGCATCCAGCTGTTTGACATCCAACCTTTCTTTTCATTTTTTAAGAAAAAATCGTGCGAGTTGTGATTAAATAAGTTATGGAAACTATGGAATACAGGATTCAAATCTGGTATTGTAACATAACACAAGAATGGCTGTACTGTATCAAAACATATCTTAACATGTTTGTGTAAAACCAAACTAAAGGTCTCTAATGGGAATAAAAGGGTGGCCTTGAGCTAAAACTTCACGTCAAAATTTAGCATCATGTTTCTTACGTCACGCAACGTTCCCGACAAGCTACGCAAAAAATGTCTGAGCTCTGGCCATCCCTCCGCGCCTTTTATACAACTCAGATAGCTTTTACACACCGTTGTTGATCTTTATTGTAAATGTCGTCTGAAGAAGTACCAAATAACGTCGATAAAATACCTAGTGAACAGAAGGGTGCATTTCATTCGTTTTTGAAATCGCTTACTTCCTTCTCTGGCGATCTATCGTCACTCACTTGCCCAGCTTTTTTGTTGGCGCCAAACTCACTGATAGAATACTCGTAAGTGCATATTGTGTGCGTCAATACAAGTCCCTCGTATTGTCTAATTCCTTGGGTTCTTTCTAGTGAATACTGGGTCAATCGCCCCGATCTTTTCGCAGCCATTCCCCAGATTGACGATGAACAACAAAGAATGCTTGCTGTGTTACGCTGGTTCATATCATCATTGAATGGATCCTACTCTAGCAGAGTACCAAAAGGTGAATGGGAAAAGAAACCTTATAATCCAGTCCTTGGAGAACAATACTTTATGACTTGGGGTGCTGTCGATGACAGCGGTGAAACAGATGTCGTCTGCGAGCAAGTATCCCACCATCCTCCCATCACCGGTTTCCATTTGCAAAATGATAAAGCCGGGGTTGTAGTCAATGGTCACAATGGACAAAAGACACGCTTCTCTGGTACATCTCTCATAGTTGATCAAGTCGGTCACGGCATTATGAAACTAAAGACGAGAAATGACGAATCGTACTTGTTCACCATGCCTTCCTTGACGGTCAATGGAATTTGGTATGCAGGTGAGTTTTAAAAAAAAAATGAATAAGAGCATCTTACTTTCACAAGGATATTTTTAACCACGAAGCAAAAATTTTTAGCACCCTATCTAGAGCTAACAGGCTCAACATATATCCAGTCCTCGACTGGTTTCTATGTCACGATCGATTATTCCTCCAAAGGATGGTTGTCAGGATCGAAAAACAGCTTCAAGGCCTATCTGAGGAAAAACTGTGGCTCATCCAAAGAATATATTTGTAAAGTAGAAGGGCAATGGACAGGCAAGTCGACGCTGACACCATATGGAATCAAAGGTGGTATTCCTTTTCTGGATGTTACCGAAGGCGTTAGACCCCCTATGCACATTAAACCCATAGAAGAACAAGGCGAGTGGGAATCTAGGCGTATCTGGCAAAAAGTTTCTGATGCCATATTGGAAGGTGACGTAAATAAAGCTGGCGAGGAGAAGAGCAAGATTGAAATCAAGCAAAGAGCAGAAAAGAAGGCAAGGGATGAAGCAAACGAACAATGGCAACCTCAATACTTTACATGGGTAGAGAATGACCCCATGTATGGAGCATTGGAGCAAATGGCTAGTAAAGTTATCAAGTCCAAGCATACTGATGTGTCCCATAATGGAAGCTGGGTATACAAGAAAGATGTGGAGCAACAGTAGGAAAGAAATAATATAATATAATAAAAAAGATTTCTCGCTATTTTTCTTGGTTTGATTTTTCCAACGAATTCATAATAAAATACCTAGGTTTTTTTTCTTCTCCACAAAGCATTTATCCATTTGCTGTATGTAGCACCTTTTTTTTTTCCCTTGCATATAAAAACTTTGTGAATAGCATCACAACCTCTTAAAATGACGAGTCTAAAGTTCCACACCATCTTTTCGTTCAATGGTGATCCTTACCATTTTCAAAAATTTGAGATTTGTGCTTACTCGCGGCTTCACCTTGATATGGTAAGATTGAGAGGATGCAGGGAGCTGTTGCCTCAACCCATGGAAGAAGGAGAAAGAAAGCAGTGTTTTACGCGATGCGTATACATGGAGTCTCCATAGTCAAAGCCTAAGTTAAATCTTTTTATCTTGAAACTTCCCAGAAATATGCTTCTTATTTATCATGTGAGGGTATATGTATATGTATATGTATTTTATTTATTTTTTTGAAATGAAAAGGAATGACAGAGTGCATGCACTTTTACAGAGGGGCCCTATGTTGGTAATAAATTACAGAGGAAAGAAACATACTGTATATACAAACGGTGAAAGACGAGTATGAGCTGAGTTTTCTTTTCTTGTTCTTTTTTTGGCGATGGTGGCTAAATAAAGTCGACATTTGCGAATGGCTTGACAGAAAGGAAAGGGGTTTTCATATATCTAAATCATTGACCGTGTGTTATACCCCTTACCGGGGGAAGCTTAAAGGCGTAAGATTGGCTGTGGTAGGAGTACAAAAGATCTTGGATCGAACCCAAAGAAACCAGGCTCTTCATATGCATCATCTTGCTTAGCTGACAAGAGGGATATACCACTGTCACGTCGTTCGTACATTGCGCTTGCATTGCATGAAAACGAAGGTGTTCTTGATATCGATTTGAGAGACATGGATGGTGAAGATGTAGGTGTGACTAAATAGGAAGATGGATAATTTTGGTGCAACATCTTTGGACTCGATGTCAGCGAGGAGTCGCTGGAGGGTGGTGATTCAGGGTACGTTGAGGTCACGGACTGCATACGGTGCTGCGCTTCAAAGAGGGGACGCCATTGAATAGCTGGTCCCTTCGTGCACGTTGGGTGTACAGACTTGATATGCCTAGTTAAGATTGTTTTTCGGATGAAACTCTTGGAACAATCGGCCATTGGGCATTTGTAAGGTCGTTTTCCAGTATGAATTCGACTTTAATATTTAGGTATAAGTTTTCGATATATAAAATAACGCCTTCATATCAATAGCCATGCTGACATACCGGTGCCGTGCTAGTGAACTGCTGTCACTAAAGCTCTTGTTGCAGTTTGGAAATTCGCACATGTGGGGCCTTTCTCCGCTATGAGTACGAATGTGGACGGTAAGTGCCGAGCGCTGAAATTTTTAAAAAGAAATTTTTTTTACCAGTGAAATTAATTGTCCATTATTCATAATGACTATATCCTTTCTTATATTTGTTTTTAACCTCGTACCTGAATAAAGCTCTTACCACAGCCAGGTACCATACAACTAAATGGCCTGAAACATGAACAAAAAATTTGAATGACATGATTTTATAATGTGATATCTGCGGCCAATTCTGTTACCTTTCATTTGTATGAATACGGGAATGTCTAGCAAGATCAGAGCGGCGACCAAACACCTTGCCACAATTGTGATAAGTACATTGAAATGGTCGACTTTCGCTTACAATAGCATCAGAGTGAATCAGTTCAGAGATGTCCATTAGAACAGTAACAGTAATATAACAACAATGTATGTGAAAGAAAGGGGGGAATAAAACAACAAAAGTACTGAATAGAATTTGGTCAATATAACAAAGACTCGATCCCTCATTTTATATTTCGTTCATAAGCATAAAGATCCCCTGTACCATCCCCATCCCCAATTCATCTCACTCAGCTTTAACCCAGCAGCCCCTAACTATCTTCTTTTCGCACACGGTCGTCCACAATCGGAGTACCGATTTGTGCCAGACACACAAGTCAACGGCAACTGATCCGATGTCAAAAGTTCTGCTAACCCTGATATAGCCATTACTCTATTTTACTTCTGCTCTTTGAATATGAGATGTGGGATGCCTCACTTGTGGATTATTCAAGGTTTTTTAAAACCATTGGACTTAGAGGCTCTGTTTTACCATTTTAAAAATATACCACCTTAATAATTATTATCCTGTCGAAATAGAAGCAAGGGGAATTTGTTTGACTAGTCTGCTTTACATTTGTCATACAACACGAGTGCCTCAGTGTTTATGCAAGTGCAAGTCGCTCTACTTTCAATATTTTTTGACCTTCGTGCGTATTAGTTCTTGGAAACCTCGCTAGCCTGCCGATCTTGCCCTGATTTAAAGGCTCTGCAGAACTAAACTTCTAAATATCTTCAACACACTGGCGCCAATCTTCAGCATCTTCTTAACTTCAGTTTATACTTAACCGAATTGATCTCGCATTAGATCGATCTTGAGACCAGGGTTAATAAAGAGTAAAACTTTAATGGTGTTACGTAACCTACCTTGATGTAAACTATCTTCATCCTTTCCTGAAAGGGATCCATCGTAAATTACGGAGTGGAAAGAAAAAAATAAAATATTTTTGTAGTTCATCATACAGCGATCATCACAAGCATGATCCGTGCTTCCCCTTAATGCCTGTTCTTTTTGTTTTTGTTTTTATTTTTTCTGGCTTTCCTGCTCGTCTTTGTTTGTACGCAGTTTGCAATCTTGCATATCCATTGGGAACCTCTCTCCATCTCACCAAGTTTAATCTATTTAACCGAAATCAACCATTCACAACAACGACATCAATCACCGGTCCATGTACAACCCAAGCCTTGGCGATACCTACCCACTACAGTCGCTAACCTATCACTTCTCCCCAGAAGTGCCTCGTGGCAGGCTTGCCACTGAGGAAAGGGGTGGCGATCACCCTTTCTTATCAAATCTAGGTACCTAACAAGCCCTATTCTCCCCATGCGCGCGCCAAATACTTGTGACGTGGCCACCAGTTTCTTTCCATTCGGATGTGCATTTTCCCTTGCTAAATATGCTACCATCACATAAAGGCGTGTTTATTATTCTAGGCTTTCCTTGACTTAAGCTGAGTTGACAAAAGATGGGAAACATGATAATCTTCACCGCTCACTTTTCCATTTGCGGGCGAACACACGCCTGTGTTAGAATTTGGCAGCATGGTAGTTTAATAATATACATATCGTTCTATGATGAAAGATATCGGTCAGTTAGTATACTTTCATGACCAACATGAAAATAGTATTTAACGGCCAGTACTTCTAATTATATATTCCATCCTCTTGCACTTAAAACATTTAAGCGAAATGGAGAGCAGCTTGTATGTGCTGATCTACCTCAGGTTCTTTGAAAGCAACGGACCTACTCCGCTTTTCCTGACTTCGCCTGGTTAGCCTTATCCTTCGCTTCTGCTAATTTGATAGCCTCCATCTCATTGATAAACCTATTGAGGAATGGCAAGAGTCAATTGAGTTACTTTGATGTGGGTATTGTCCTATTTAATACTTACCATCGAACAGATAAGAACAGACATATTGAAATGATTAAAAGAGCCAACACATGCAAATTGCCCTTTGTTCCAAGTAACAATAAGAACAATGTGAAAAACAATGCATAGAAGGCTTTGTACATGAGTCGTATTACGCTGTTCGGCGTATATCCTGGAGTCATTATAGATGCTATAATGTCATTGACTAGACCTTCTTGTGGACTAAGAATCAAATTGATCGCGGCATGTGAGTAAAGATTGTGGTATTTGCGTTTAGTAACGGTACGAAACCAACCCATCATCTTGCTTTTTTGCAATGGACTCTGACATTTGTCACGGAATGGAACTGGAAATCTAAGTAAATCTGATCTGCCACGTCCAAGTGGGACCGAGCCTGTGACTGCCACGCGGCTTCAACGGGCTGCTTGTTCCCGTACCTTGCAAGTTGATGTGCCTGACCCGACCGTCGAATAAAGTTGCCAGAGAGATTCTTATTTCTCATGGATAAGGTTCGTTTAGTTACCAAGACTCTTGGAACAGTGTCTGAATGTCAGTATAGTATTTTATTTTTTCTCAAGCTTGTTTGGGCTGTGCAATTCGCCTTTCTTGGTCATCCTCCTATGATACATATTCTTGGGTCGATACATGTGGTATTGCATCCTAAATATTCCCATAAACACGATCATAGAAGCTATTTTGATAGCAGAATATCCTTTTATCCTTAGTTTTTAATATTTTCCATACACATTTTTGTTGCATACTTGGAAAATCTATACACTCATGCCTGTAGCCACCTCGTGTTTTCTAAATGAAAATATAATGGAAAGCGGAGGTTACTAAATTGGATAGAGAGTCGATAAGGTCTCGATTGCATGGTTCCGGTGAATTGGGTCAAATTCTATGGAAGAATCTCTCGTTGGAGTATTTTACATTTCTGTCTATGGCTAGTCGGTGTAGTCGAAATGAAAAAAAAAGAACCAAAGCTTGTCAAGTTAGGGCATAAATTCACTCCAAATTGCCGATCCTTAGCAGAGGATGGAATAGTTTAATTTTGCACATGTTGAATCTCTTTAAGCCATCGCAGGCACGGTTACAGTTCCAAACTCACGAATGACTTTTGAAAATTTTTGGCAGCTGCAGGGCTGATCGATTGTTTGCAACCTGCCGGGTAAGCCTATTAAGATTTTGTAGCAGCCACATTCTCCTCCTGAGGCAATGATAAGCAGTACGGAAAAGGACACATTGACACACGATTATTATCGGGCTAAAGGTAAATTGTACAATATTCTTTGATTATTCATTTAGTCTCTTTGTAATGTCATCTGTGAAACATAAGTTCCTTACTCTTTCTCCTACGGATCCGATCAAGTGCAGTGGAAACAGACCATGTTTTTGATCAAAATACGGCACCCTCAACAGATACAAAATCTTTACTATTATTCTTTTCTCCATCTCATGAATCTATTGAGAGCTTTTATACTACACTGATCATTAAAGTAATCAATGCAGCAAAAAGTCACTGTATCAGTATCTCCTCATAGGGAAACTCCTTATGACACAACTCGGATTTTGTGAATATTCTTCAACAACCTTCTTTATTCATAGAGCCAATTAGATGTGGGATTGTCAGAACAACAAGAGATTAGTGACGTTCTATCTCACAAATCTAGTTTAAGGTATGACGAACTACAATGAATGTTGGTTTTGGTACCGTGTCTTAGCCGGTCCCATCATTCCCAGCATGCATGTCCTCCGTCTAGGCTCTAGTAGTCTCACCAAAAAGTGATACACATGGCGATCCGCAACTTTTAAAAAAAACCAGGGTACCGATCATGGAGTTTGTAGCACAGGTACCGTATTGTCAATGACGGATCATGATTCCGTATTTGACACAGCCGTTGCAAATCGAAACTTGACGACTTTGTTTATTAAACTTTCTTTGATAAACTTTCTTTGATGAATAACTTGCTGATCTTCCGCAGTCTACGGAATATTCAGATATTCCGCAATTACCTGATTGACATAGCAAAATAAACCCCCCTCTACAGAATAGAAAGACACGTTGGAGGCGCAATGCTTTCTCCTTTCCAAAATGCTCATTGGATACCTGAATGCATTGGAACGCTATGCATTCTTGTCTAGACATTAACTTGGGCTTGCATGTTATCAATTCATTCAGTTTCTTCCATTCCAATTGTTGTATCGATGAGGGCTAGATGAAAAAGTATCGGTCTGGCTTCGGGGTGTGCCACTATATGTGCACAATGATCGCAAAAGAAACAAATTGTCAATTTCACGCTCAAAAGTTTGAGGAAAATTTGGATACGTCACCATTGGTCTAGTTACCAAAATTGGTTCAATGGTCCTTGTAAATTTCAATATCACTTTTCCGCTGTAATCCTCCATGCCTTTGAAGCGACGATCTGCGAAGAAGAACGACGTGGCCGTCCACTCAAATCACAAGGCGGCGACAGTCGAACAAGAAAAGGAGGATGAGAAAGCAACCGTTCTCCTGGCCGCTGAGCCTTCCAATAAGAAATGGAAAAACTGGTGGATCCGAACCATTACTACACTTATAATGATTGGTTCCTTCTTCTTCATTCTGGCGTCTGGACATGTCTGGGTCATTGTCATGGTCGAAGCTATCCAAACCCTTGTCTATAGAGAGATCATTCAGATTGCACAAGTTCCTGCGAAAGCAAGGAATGTTAGATGGTTCAAGACCATGAGCTGGTAAGCTAATTCGGGACACGAGGGAAAAGCAGATTTAGGAGGAATACTCCTGATTGCACGCCGAGATTTAAAACTTTATTGCTTGTTGTAGGTACTTCCTCATATCAACAAACTATTTTCTGTATGGAGAGTCTATTATGCACTATTTTAAGCAAATCGTTATGGTCGACGCCTTCCTACTTCCTTTTGCAACCCATCACCGATTCATTAGTTTCGTCCTCTATGTTATTGGTAAGTTTCAATCCGCTTTAAAGGAAAAGGAGAACTTGGTCAAGTATTAACTCTCGAATCGCCTTGGTGTTTATATAGGGTTCGTATTCTTTGTTGCAAACCTGAAGAAGGGTCAATACAAGTTCCAGTTTAGTCAGTTCTGCTGGACCCACATGGCTCTGTTGCTCGTCGTCGTTCAAAGTCATTTTATCGTAAATAATATTTTGGAAGGCATGATATGGTAAGCTGACTATCCGTGCAAGCAAAAACAACACGAACGGTCTTGTGCTTGTGAACTCACGTGTCGCTTTGTGACAGGTTCGTCTTGCCAACCTCACTTGTAATTTGTAACGATATCTTTGCGTACATTTGTGGCTTCTTCTGGGGCAAAACTCAACTTATTCAGTTGAGTCCTAAGAAGACAGTGGAAGGTTTTGTTGGAGCTTGGATCTGTACTTTGATTTTCGGATTCTTGGTAAGCTCTCTCTACGTGCTTGTATCTCAACCAACCCTACCCAGCCCACGTGCATCAGCTAACGTTTTTTGGAATCATTTCAGTGGACAATTTTATTGATGCAATTCGACTATATGATTTGCCCGGTCAAGGTAAGTTGGGGGTTTATAAAAGGAAGAGGGTTTCTCCATTCAATGAGTAGAGGCTGACAAACTTCAAAAAAAAAAAAATTGTAGGACCTTGGTGTCTCAGCTTGGTCCAATGTTACTTGTGAACCCAAAAATCCCGTATTCACGTCTGTTCCTTGGCAACTTCCTCCCATGTGGATTACCCTCGCTAAAGTATTGGTGGGTAGTTTAGTTTAGTTTGCAATGGATTGATGTGCAATGCGACTAAAGTGCAATCATGGTATAGCTACGCCAAGATATACAGCAAGTTTGGATCGCTCCTGTTCAGCTCCATGCATTAGTGATGGCATGCTTTGCTTCTTTGATTGCTCCATTCGGAGGCTTCTTTGCTAGTGGCGTTAAGAGAGCATTCAACATCAAGGATTTCGGTGACTCGATACCCGGCCATGGTGGTATGACCGATCGTATGGACTGTCAATTCCTCATGGGTGTGTTTTCATCCATCTATTACCAAAGTTTCATAAAGGTAATTGAAAGCGATATAAATGAAAGTGACAGCTAGTACCTATTTGACTAATCCCCGTATTATCCTTAGACGTACAATATGTCCGTCGGTACCGTTCTGGCTACCACTATTAATAGCTTGACGATTCCTGAGCAGTTGGAGCTTATTGAACGACTACAGACATACCTTGTCAACCAAGCCGTACTAGATGCTAAGGCTGTTGCTCGTTGTGGGGTAGAAAGTCTCATAAGAAAAAACTAGCATTTTGTAAAACTTGTATTCGCGCTACCTACAAGTACTGTACTCTGATTTATAAATACCTGAACGAATATTAAACAAAAACAAAGATGCAGTATTACGCAAGGATGGCTGTTCCCTGACATTGTGTAGTGTTTTGGAAGGACCCAGTTTGTGCGCACGGGTTTCTCCACACGGTTCAACCTTGCAAGATTCGATGTAGTCATTATAGTGTCGGCCCCATTTCGAGACGAATGGTTAATGACTTCCGGATTGTTCAGGATGGCATTAAATATCTAAAGCTAAACATTGGGGTATTCCTGTCTGCCACGACAATGGCAGGACGCTTGAGTGTTATGCATGCGTTAACAATATCATGCAAAAAAGAAATTAGAAAAGAGAAATAAATATAAAAAAATTAAATAGCGTATTGGAAAAGTAAAGAAAATGTGTATGAAAACATAAAAAAGTTGCTCACTACAGGGATCGAACCTGTGACCTTGGCGTTATTAGCACCACGCTCTACCGACTAAGCTAAGCGAGCTTTTCACTGAAAAGCTCGACATTTTATTGAGTGAGATTCAAAAAATGAATGTATTTAAAAAATGATTTAGTGATTTTCGTACATAGTGATTTAATATGATAGATATTAAAGATATTTAACTATTATTTTCACATTTTAAAGTTTTATTTCAATTTTAAAATAAATATTCATAGTTTTCCACGCATTTTATTTCACAAATATCTCAACAAAGCCGCCAGTAATGGCGTGTACACATAGTTTCAATTGTGTGACAGAGGTTCGGCAGTTTATTAACTTAATATGAGTAGGTACTACGAGAGTGGTCTGCTGATCTAGCCATTTTAGTTTACGGACACTTTGGATTTGCCAAAAAAAAAGGTCTGTTTGTGATTTAGGTTTATCAAGACCTGCACACACTTCCCGCGGCAGAAAAGATATCTAGCAACAAAATGTGCATATTACATGGCGTCCCCAATCGAATCACTATCCATTTTTCCATTATTACTATATCATAGTCTGCTGACTAACGTAGTACATGTGCAAGCATACAAGTATACACTCGCTTAAATAAATTTTCTCGTCTTTTTGAAGAGCTTTTCCTGGTTCATTGGGCTAGTGATGTACAGTTGACGAGCAGTTGATTTCCCAGTAATAAATAACAAATACAGAACTTGAGCTCAATATTTTATTTATTGATAATAAGCATATATACTGTCGTTTGTGGCATGAACGGCAATCACACATGGTATGATATCTACCGAAGTTATCGCATTTAGAGGCAACTACCTTCGTTAATTCCAAAATACCTAAATAGTAAATGCATCAACGTGAGTTTAAAAGTTCAGCACCTATTACAAATTACATTCTGATACTCACGAAAGATGAGATGTAATGGAGGTAAATGGAACAATTGAGTCAGAGCAATTGGGTGAGTCCAGAGGTGTTGTGCATTCCTCTACAGGTTGGATAAAGACATTGTTAGGGACGATACAAGAACAGAGCGACTGGATTGTTCATGTACTTACTAACATCATTTGAAGAATCGGTGATCCAATATTCGTCGCCTTCGTGCTATTCATCAATCAAACTATTGTTAGTTGAATGCTATTCGGACAAAGTTAATTAAAGACTATTCAAACCTACCAAGAATCCAAAGTCTTCAGGAGGCAGATGGGGAACAACTGGGTGATGAAGATGGCTATTTAGTATGTTTTGGTACAATACAATGCTCAATAAATTCAAACATACTGTCGTTCTGGTTGACGGTACGCTTAATGCTCAGACCAGTTCCGGTAGCATATGTTGCAAAAGTTGGATTGCCAACGCGAGGTTCGCCTGTCGAAAACAAAAAAAAAAATTAAAAGCATATAGGCTACGATAACGCCAACAAAAAAAGAATACCTACCAAACGTATAGATTTCAAGGTTGCTACTGGTGAAGCGACTGTCTCTCTGATAAAGGTCCAGTGCTTCAAGAATAGCCAGAGCACCACCAAGCGAGTGACTGAAATCAATTACCAGTGGTAAGGCCAGTATATGTGCGTGAGAATAATAAAAAGGACTATGCATACGTACCCAACAACGTAAAATTTATAACTTGGGTAAGAAGTCATCAAAGAAGATGCTTGGTTGTAGATGAGCGAAGAAGCCTCCTGGAAAGTAGCGTAGAAACCTGCAGTAATTGCATTAAAAATTTGTTCGCTGATATAGCTATAGTAATCAAACTCACCATTATGGACCTCAGCACCAGAAACAGGGGTATAGGTCGTATATGTGAACTCAAGGTCATCCACCCAATTCTGGATAGAATTAGAACCTTGTTGAAATAGTAGACCATTAGATTCAATCAACGTTTGGACATTCATTTGTGGTAGAGTTTAGCGCTCTTCCTACCTAGATTTAGAATACATACCTCTGAAGACAATATAAATAGCCTTTTTGGAGTCACTTTGGAGAATATAACCAACATTGTCAGTTTTCGAAGTAGCAAAGACAGTAACTAACTTGCCATCGGAAACTACATTGCAGTGAGCACAGTTCCACTGGTCATTTTGAACACCTGAACAGTAAGCATTAGCAGCCAAGTAAGCGTAGAATTCAAGATCTTGAACAGTGGAGGAACTTCCGGTAAATGAGGCATCATCACTTGAAACGCTAGAGAAAGTCTTGGTAGAACCAGTTGGAAACGTGGAGTTGAGAGAAAATCCACCTTTGTTAGGAGTACCTGAAGGTAAAGCTCCATTCTTGGCAATTGCATCCTTTTCAGAGTTCAAATCATAGGCAATGGAAGAAGCAGCTGCCCTCTTATCTTTGGGCACTACATAGGACTTGTCACCAATGGGAATTGCTGTAATACTTGGTAGGAAACCAGCCAATACCAAGAGAAGAATGCTAGTAGCTTGAATTTTCATTGTGGTTGAGTTTCACCTTGCTTGTATTTGTAAACGACTTGTAGAGTTACAAAATAATGTCGCTTGTACGCAGTAGTATTTATGCGTTATTGTTCTTACAATCCGAATAGCAGGGTTACCATACCACAAGGTGAAAGTTTACCTGATCACCATAGCCATGGAATAGCCATCCTCACATGCAATTCGCACACCGCGAGGTTATTCATTTTTTCCTAATATCTGGTTGCCGAGTGCACAGGCAATGGCTGACGATATATTAAATTAAGATCACTTGACTAGCCGAGTATAGTGGGACACCATACCTACTGTGGAGACAACCGTCACCGGATGCTTCTAGAATGGGAAATATAATCCTGTATCGTGTTCCCTCAGCGTACTGTACTGAAACCTTGGTCTCGGAAAGGAAATGGCGAAAGCACTATAGCGAAGAGAATACTGTAGTATATATGCTGCGGAATTAGAAGGTGTGAATTGTTGTTGGAGTGCATAGCAAGTGCAATGGAATTGAATGAGCAACGATATCAGAAATTCGTTGATAAAATCTTTGGAACTCCAAAAAAGAAAAAGGGTTAATAATCGGCTCTGAAATGAATTGTTCATGAGAGTACAATTCGCTACAAACGACCTTGCCTTTTCACAAACCCAATTTTCGTTAGAAATGCATGCTTATGTTATGCATGTATGTGTTACCGCGTATATTCGATCATATCCTTTGAAGACCGCGAATAAGGAAATGGTGGACAAGAGATTAAATTATGAGCCACATGTTCACAAGCCCTGGTACGCTTCATGACTTACATTGGTGGTAGGTGATCCATGTTTGCTAGTATAAGCCTGTAAATGCATGCTTCCAGATTAGTAGAACGTTTGTTACTCTTTGAAAATTGCTTATTCCCATAAAATTTGAAAAACGTCCCAGTACCGGAAGATGAGATCCTAGTATATCTCAATATTTGCGACCTTGCGCATCCAATCTATTAAAACAAAATTAACTATCGTGGCGCCTACTATGTCAAAAAAATGCGGAAGCTCCATTTGGAAAGGTAGCGTTGCTGTCTAGCGAAAATCTGGGGTATTTAGCAACAGCGCTCATGTATAACCATGCATTTTTTAACTTACCTTGATGAGTCTCAACCGTACTGTACTATTGTTGCAAAATGTTGTGTACAATAGACGATCACTGTAACATGAATGAGTAATCAAGCGTACGTTTGAATCGTCCAAAATGTCTCTTGGCCTATTTGAATTATGGCGAATAGTGCCCAATCCAAGATTAACTGTTTTGGTAACTCAATTTTAATTTTCCCCCAATGATTGTGGAAAAGCTAAACAATAGACTCACATGAAATCCTTGAATGGGCGATCTTGATTATATGACTTTAGCGATGCTTGAGATATCCCGTAGTTGAATAAAGCTTGTTGATTATAACAAGGTATTCAAACGGTCAAAGCACATTTGTTGTTGATCTCCAACATTTACACTTTATCTGAATGCACCACAAAACCTACTGTAGTGGCATCGCCTTCAATCGAGTAGCTCAAGGGAATATCAAATACATCTTCACATTTCTTCACATACCGATCATGTCAAAGTGTTACAAGCTGGTAGCTAATAACCCGTAAATGTGCTGACCAACATGGAATATAGTTGAGGTCTTTAATTGCAATTAACGGAAGGATCTGAAGTAATTGAGCCACATTAATGATAGTTTAAGGCTACTACATGCGATTTTCAAATGGTAGTTAGTGTGTGAAGTAGAGTACTTCATAATACTAGACTTGTCTGCTGGATCTTAGAGGATAATAATGGCTGCTTGATCATCTGTATAACCTGAAATCTCTGATTGAATCGTTCAGAAGATTACTAATGTTTGGTAGTATATTTTAGCATGGAATTATGTCATAGACAAAGACCCGTGTTGATTCCGAAGTAGCTATGAAGTTGAAGAATGAGTAATCGTGCAAATATGGGACCAGTACTCGTATAAAAAATTGTGAGTACCTTAAATGATCCAGAATGGAAGTGAAAGGAACAATCGAGTTGGAGCAACTACGTGAGTCCAAAACACCATTACATACAGCTAAATAAAATCAAAAGCAGAAAGTGAGCATATACTCCATCATCCAAGCATATTATTTTTTCTTACAAATATCATATCGATCATCCGTTATCCAATACTCGCTACCTTCGTGCTGCATAAAGGAGTCATATGGAAAATGTCAATGAATAAGACGACTCAAACACATTACTTTCGATGTGCACCTAGTGCTTACCAAGTATCCTAAAAGCTCTGGAGGTAAATGTGGAACAACTGACAATGAATGTAAAGTTAGATATGCTTTAACAGATAAAATGGATGATATTAATAGAATTGGGAAAGCGTCTCACTGTCTCTTTCATGAACAACCCGTTTGATCATTAAACCAGTACCAGTCGCATAGTATGCAAATGCTGGATTTCCGATGCGAGGTTCACCTGAACGCCATTGAAATTGTCAGTGATATGTTATCTTGGTTCTTCATTAAGTAGATAACCTAATAGAAGAGCCATGATAGCTTACCATAGGTGTATACTTGGAGATTGGCTGGTGTGAACCGATCGTCCCGTTGATATAGATCCAGAGCCTGAAGAACAGCAAGTGCTCCACCTAGTGAGTGCCTGAGAAGTATGACAGTGAGTACGTAGTTATTCATCACTCTCATCCGACCTAAGCTTACCCAACTACATAAAAGGCATAATCAGGGTTAGCATTCAGTAGCTTTGTGGCATGAGAATAAATGATATCTTTAGATTCTTCAAAACTTTCAAGGAAGCCTGAGCAATAGAATTTAGGTCAATTTGCGAAATTATCTTCACAATGTTGTTCTCTAAATATTTACCCTGATGTAGCTTAGCACCAGATACGGGTGGATAAGAAGTCAACACAAATTGGATGTCAGCGATGACGCTTTCAATGGAGTTGGTTCCTGGACAAATTGGATCAAAATCCGAGCATGGATAAATATAAGGTTAAGAAACAGTACCTCTGAAGACTATATAGATTGACTTTTTGGCATCACTTTGAAGGATGAAGCCTACTGTGTCATATTTGGGAGTGGCAAATGTTACCACGAGTTTTCCGTCGGGAACCACACCGCACTGTTTACATGTCCAGCTACTTTTCTGAACGTCACCACAGTAGGTAGCAGCTGCCAGTGATGTGTAAAACTTGAGATCATCTACCAATACGGTTGATGGGGAACCAGAAGCTAGCATCAGCGGTTTATGAGACACAGGTGGACCGGCTGTAGCATTCAAAGCCATGCTGTACTTCGTCTTGACATTTTTGGGAAGTGGGCCATTCAGGTGAATGATGGACTTTTCCGCATCTTGATCAGCTCTAGGGAGAGGTGATGGAAGACCAAAGCGATTAGGATTAGTGCTGTTTGAACTTCTTGACCGTTTCATAATTGCTGGAGCAGCTATGCTGGTATGCATCCAGGTGGTCATTGCCAGCATACAGACACTGACATATCGTAATTTCATATTGAGTGATGTTAAAATCTCATACAGACGGTCAAAGTGCTGGTCAATTTATAACAATATGCACCTATTCTTCTCAGCGTTCGTTGATGTATGAAGTAGTAGGATGGGAAGCAAGCCTTTTCTCTCATATAACTGGCAAGGCGGACAAAGCGGTAGCGCACATGCATTTCGCACACGTCGCTTAATTTTTTATCGTGCATACTTGTCCAACCGTAACTAACTAATTGGGAAATCGAGGAAATCCGAAGACTGGGAGCGCAAACGTGACGAAAAATGTGGAGATTAGGCTTTTTCAGATAGTAGAAAATTGAAGTGGACAGTTGGAAAGATTTTGAGTAACAGAGGACAGCGATAAATTTATAATATTGCTGGGGCAAGAAATGAAAATTCATCCTAGGAAGTGTTTTAAGTCAGTTTTGTACAGCCTCTTTAACGCTGACTTTATCCACCTGAATTAATTGCTATACAATAGTGCCATGTGGGGAATAGAGTTCACAGTATGATACTAAACTATATTTTATTTTGAGAGATTGTAAATAAGGGATTAACTGAAATATAATTTAGTTTGCTAGACTTATTGTATAAGCAGCAATTTGTGAGATGAGGTTAAATGTAGCTATAATTCGTGTAGAATCTTGTAGAACCGCTTGAATTTGATATTAGTTTAATTGAGGCTCTCTTCCAAACCATTAACTGTTGTTTGCATCTACATAGACTAAGCATGGGTGTTACTCACCATTCTACAAATACTCTATTTCAAGAGGCTAAGAATAACAGTAGAATATGAGGATAGATAATTTATGTATAAACAGCATTATAGTATGCACAGAAAGATTGTATCGCTGCAAGATTATTTAATACCGCCAAAAGGTACGAGATTCGAAGATTTATGTCTGCCCTGTAGACTTTCGAGTTTCCATCAGTCGGACTGATAAAATACTGGGCCAAGCTCGTCCTACATTCACAAATAAGAACACAAGCTACAACCAGTGAGGTCAACCAATCCTTTGCGTTGCTGTCCATCCTCAGATAGCCCCCCTCTCCCCATCGAATAATATTCTCATAACACTGAGAGTCTGAGTTACATTCATCACCCAGTAAACTGATGATATAGTTCCATATGGGACGTGAACACGCCATATCTTGCGCCGAGAAAGCAATATGGCATTTCAGCCTTCCTATGTCACAATTCGCAGAATCCATTCCGTCCAAAAGGAGGCATATGTCACCAATCATAGCTTGAGTTCCTAATGCGACATAGCGAAGTTGACCGGTAAAACCTTTGGAATATAAACTTGAGATGCAAGGGTAAAGTGTTATCGGTAAATATATCAATTGATGAACGAACACCACTGAAAAAGCATTAAACGGTAAAAGCAGGACATGCATCAATCTAGTTTCAGAGTAAATTTTATAACATAATAAGCATCCATATGGTTTTCAAAAGCATTCGATAAACTTCCTAGTATTTGGTATAACAATTACACGCCTTTCTAATATACTCATCTTGGTATCTAACCTAGGAAGAGGGGTTGAAAGGGCACTTTCCACTGGTGGTTTGAATGACTTCTCCCTTTTCATCCTTTCTGTTCTTTGCCAACTGCTTCATGAGGATATTGGGATCATAGAAAGTTTCGAGCTGGAGATGAAATGTTATAAAAAGAGACGGCGTTTTAGTTTGTTACAGTTTTTTTTGTACTTGGGTGTACGGTACGTGAAGCCATTTTGTGACGGAGTATCACAAGTGCTTACCTGTTCAATCTCAAATTTGTCGTTAACCTTGGCAACTGTAACACCGACTGACTCACAGATTTCGTTACTGGCAGCAGCTTCGAGTTTCTTGCCATTACCAAGCTTAACAGACAAGTCACCAGTCATCTTGCCCCAATGACTAAAAGGAAGGAAATGTATTTTAAGTTTGTTACAACAATGTGACACAAATGAGATAGTGCTGGACAATCTAGATGTGCATACCGCCATTTGAAAGCAACAGTGGGTGGGCCGGAGTAAACTTCTAGAACTTCCCAAGAGAAGGTACTAAGAGCACGCTTGAACAACTTGTGAGAATCAGAGAAATCACTCTCGCTAGCCTTGTAAAGCTCAGTATCACCGATCAAAGCGTTGTAAGTACCAATCTGCAAGCAAAGTAAACTAAACATTTAGATGCTCAGCCCAATAAAAAAATAAAATAACAAAAAGCCCGATAAATCTTTACAAATACGTACCTGGAGCATTTCATCAATGGTGTTCCATTTGAGACCGTTGACAGAGAATCTGTACTTTTCACGGTTGATGGTACGGATTTGATCGGCACGAAGCTTATAGGACATTTCCTTTTCCCAGTTCTAATTGAAGCCGATACATGTTAGTACAAATTTGGGATGACAAGACAGGGTCAACCCAGGTAGGGAATGGTTTGAGCTGGCCTGTGCGAAATCGAACATTTACCTTGACAAGGTTAGAGACCAACCATTCCAAAGAGCCTTCAGCATGATCCTTTGTCTTTTCTATCATAAAATATCAGCAAACTGTACAATAAAATTTATTGTCTCGCGTAAATCATAGCTATCATCTTACCTTCCTCAAAGGTAGCATTGGCCTTGCTGTAGTCAGGAATACGACCATAGCGCCATTCGTGCTCGGTATCCCCAAGGACGGCGTTAGGATTGGTCATGAAATCAGGCAAGCTCATGATTAATTACAAGAGTGAGGAAAGGAACGTAAATATCTAAAGTGCGAATGGACATAGGGCTATTTATGCAAGTGCAATTGCACAGAGATAGATGGAGTTTTAATGTTTTCACATTGAAACAGAATTTCACTGGCTGGCTGGCCTTTGACCGGGTAACTTTCAGATGTGGGACAAGTGCAGTGGATTTTAAAAGACAGTTTTTGCATAGCACAATTTATTGAATACAAATCCCATTGGTGTTAGATGGTGGAATATATATGGGCCACAATTTGATGGAACAATGGAGTCAATGAATTTGTAAGTGTAGTCCAGAATTTCAGCGTCGCAAGGTTCCAAGACTGTACCTGGTATCCTTTTTTATGGATAACAGTGGGCCTGGAAACCAATGTGAATGTTCTCAAACCAGACCATGTACTTGTCACTAGCGGTATGCACTCAAAGAATTTGTGCCACTTTACACTGGAGTGTACACAAGTACTTTGCTGATAGGAACTTTCCATCAGCTGGGGGTTCAAGTAAACTATCCTGCTTGTAAGACCTTCAAAACCATTTTTGTTCAATCCGACAGGTATGTGTGTGCTTCCGCAAGTTTCTCTATAGATGACAGCGGGGTGTTGAGATACGAAGAGCTTAAAAATAAAAGCGTAAGCGCTCGCTGAAACTTTTTTTATATATAATCTTTTTAATAACAATCTTATAATGGGATCTATTATGCTACAAGAGGGAGAGGAGTCTTTTTTGTTTTCCCATTCTTTTTTTTTTTTGTGTTGTTTTCTTGCAAAATATGGTTTTCGTTTTTGTATACAAGGCATTTCTATTTTTCAAAATAAGAGAAAAAGATGGTCTAGTATGCAGCATCGTGAACCTTTTGAGCACGACCAGAAGGATCTTCAGGGCAGCCCCAGTCAGCTCTTGGAATCCATCTCACAACACTAGCTGTGCATGCTTCTTGAGGGAACCATGAATCAAAGATGGTACGGTACATGTAAGCCTCCTTGCTGGTAGGGCAGTCCTTTTGCCACTTCTCATGGGCCTTGCTGAGTTGCTCTTCAGTGACGGTCTCCTCTGCAACGTCCTTGAGTTTGTCAATCCATCCATAACCAACACCATCAGAGAATTGTTCCTTTTGACGCCAGAGAATGTTATCGGGCAAGTATGGTTTGGCAGTGGGATCATCAGAGGTGTCAAAGGCCTTACGAAGAATATACTTCTCCATACGGCCCTTGCTCTTATCACAAACTTTCTCCTTGGGATCAATGTTCATAGCAACTTCCAAGAGAGCCTTATCCAAGAAGGGGACACGAGCTTCCAAACCCCAAGCCATGGTGGATTTGTTGGCACGAAGACAGTCGGAGGTATGAAGGTTCTTGACACGGGTGACAGTCTCAGTGTGGAAAGAAGCACTATCAGGAGCAGAGTGGAAGTACAAGTATCCACCGAAAACTTCATCAGCACCTTCACCAGAGAGGACCATCTTGACGCCATAAGACTTAATCTTGCGGGAAAGAAGGTACATTGGTGTTGAAGCACGGATGGTGGTAACATCGTAGGTCTCGAGATGATAGATGACATCGGCAACAGCATCCAAAGCTTCTTGAAGAGTGAATACATATTCGTGGTGAATGGTGCCGAGATGCTTTGCTACTTCACGAGCAGCGACGAGATCTGGAGATCCAGCCAAGCCAATGGAGAAGGAGTGAAGTTTGGGCCATGATCGTGGTCCACCTACGAAATTGAGGAAACACAAGATAGAAAGATAGAAAGAGAGAAGAGAAAGAATTAATTTAGTAACAATAGAATGGACCAAAGCAGTACCTCGCGTAATGGGATCAACTACTCACTGTCATCAAGATTGTCATCATCAGTGGCAGTGCCGGCGGCAATTTTTTCGGTCTCACGTTGAGCAATAGCAGCAATCAAACTGGAATCCAAGCCACCAGACAAGAGGACACCATAAGGAACCTCAGCCATAAGACGCTTGCGAACAGCAGTTTCCAAAGTCTCACGCAAAAGAGTGTAGTCAATGGGGTTGCTGGGTATCTTCTCTCCATTCCACCAAGAGGGGTTGAACCATCTGGTGGTTTGTTCAGTCTCAGAATCATAGACATGACCGGGAGGGAAGGCCAAGATCTTATCGCACTCTTCGTTAAGTGACTTCAACTCGGAAGCAAAGTAGATAGTACCAGGCATCTTCGATGACCATCCATAGTACAAGGTAGTGATACCAATGGCATCGCGGGCAGCGATGATACGGTTGCGCTTGACATCTAACAAGACAAATGAGAACATACCATCAAGATATTGAACAAAGTCGGTTCCCATCTCAGAGTACTAAAGAAGTTAAATTTATGTTAGCTCGGTGATGTGCGTTTTAATAGGTTATCTGTTTGACTCAACTCACCATGTGCAAAATGACTTCACAGTCAGAAAGTGTTTTGAAGGTGTGCTTTTCCTTCAACTGAGCACGAAGGTATCTATGGTTGTAAATCTCTCCGTTGACGCAGAGAACAATGCTTTCGTCTTCATTAACGATAGGCTGGGCACCACTGTCTATGACGGCAAGGAAGACGAGAAGAACATGGATAAATATCACAGACACTTCTCATGCTCATTGTTATATGTAGTTTTCTCTCCCAACTTACCGACACCAACAATAGCAAGACGCTCATGAGCCAAGATATGGTTACCCTTGACAACACATCCTGACCAGTCGGGACCACGGTGTCTAATCCTGAAAATTGCAAGTGAGGAAGACAATAACGATGATGTGAGTCAGCAAGCGTGGCGTACAAAAAACAAAGAAAGGTATGGAAGCCTGTCCACCTACTTTTTGGAAAGGTAGAGAGCACGTTGACGATATGCAGAGACATCGCCCTGATAGTTGAATACACCAAAGATACCGCACATGACAATGAGATTTGGAGAGAAGTAGAGATGAACTCGTCCGCCTGAAACCAACAGATCGATTTTTATCTGCTTCGGAACCTTTGCACTCCGATGACTGCCATTTTGACAGGTTTTTTTTTTGGGTCAAATAGATTATCAACAGCCACTGTAATTTTCTGTTTCAACTGAACATAAAGCCATGTCTTTCTTCTGCCATACAATTAATGCACCACCCTATCCTTCTTCACAGTACAAGCACTTATCTGTCATTGATAATTGCCATTCTGTTGGCTCCCTAGTGCTTTGATCCGAACGTTTCCTATCTTTCTGAATCGTTCACGTGATCCGTCGTTGAAGGTCAGCATGAGTCATGAATTATTTTTTTTTTATAAACAGTTGGGTCAACACGGTAAGGGAGTGTCATTATCATTTAGAGTAGATGTATACACCTTATGATAGCCAAGGCACAAACTATTTTTTATTTATGTACGTTATGCTCTTGGTATCTTTCATTAAAGGTTTGAGATGCGTACGCGGATACAGCTTATGACCAATGAAGAATGACACATAATGAATGAATTGAAAAGCCTCGCAGGGTCCTTATTTCTCAATTTGTATCTCAAATTTGTAATAGGTGACCCATGACCTTAGTCGATCGACTATAAATGTCATGCCATAGAATTCGTTTAATACAATAACTATCATATTTTGTCTCTATCGCTAACCTGAGCTCCAAAATTTACACCAGCAATGTGATGAGAGGGACCAATAAGATATCGTCGAGTGTGGAAGGTGGTTTTACGAACTATACCTATGACAGTATGGCCAACCAAGCTGATATACCGATTCCACAGCGTGATAACCATACGTTCGACAGGATGCCACCAAACATCAGAGTGCCGCTCAAAATGTAGAAGGAATATTTATGCGAGACAGGAGGAAAAGTGCATAAGGTGCCGTTTGATACTGGAGGGTGCGGTTGAAGTCCGCGGCTTATATTCTTGTCAGCAAAAAATAAAAAAAAAAAACTGGAGATCAGGTCGGGGAATGGATTACACCTTTCTTGCCAGCTCCGCATTCGCCTCTCACATTCTAAGGTAGATAGATGCATCATGAATGATGAATCTACCCATTGACATGGCAGTTGGTACGATCGTTCCTTGTGATATGCATCATGGACACAGCATAGCCTGTAATTTTATTTGTTATCTCTTTCGTTGGAAATAATGCTATTAGTATTTCATGCCAAAGTACAATAATACATCAAAACACATGGCAAAAAAAAAAAGATCTATTTTGCTTGGGTAACCCATTTCTCTTTTTTTGCTCTGCACAATTACCCAAAATTAACCGTTACCAGCCACACAAGATAATGTAGTCCAAACATTGTAACAAGTCAATACAGATCTTTATATCAAATTGTAGTGAAAATGCAGTGGTTGCGAAATTGTATTATAAATGAATTGGTTGTGAACTTGGGAAAAAAAAGTGTAGGGATACATAAGGAATAAAAAAAGTAGAAGCAAATTTACACAGGAACAACAGGAGCGGCACTAATGGTTTCAGGAGTAGCACCATCCTTGTAGAGTTCCAAGTTATCGTTGAACATCTTGCCAACAGAGTGCAATGCGGTGGTGAATTCAGCGTCAGTTCCTTGCCAGGCACGTCGGGGATGAAGGAGTTCGCTAGGAACACCGGGAACAGATGTGGGGATGCTGAGGTTGAATACTTCAAAGTTCTCATATTCAGCATTGGCGAGTTCACCATTGTGAATGGAGTCTAAGATAGCACGAGTGTATTTGAGAGGGCAACGCTTAGCTGTCTTTGCAGAACCACCAACCCATCCAGTGTTGATCAACCAAGCATTGGTCTTGTGTTGGTGCATCTTTTCAGCGAGCATAGTAGCATACTTTTGAGGATGCAAGACGAGGAATGGAGCTCCGAAACAGGCAGAGAAGGTAGCTTGAGGTTCAACAATACCATCTTCAGTACCAGGGATCTTAGTGGTGTAACCCATCAAGAAATGGAACATGACTTGAGCAGGGTTCAACTTGGAGACAGGAGGGAGAACACCAAAGGCATCGCATGTAAGTAAGATCAAGTTCTTAGGGTGACCACCAATGGCAGGAAGTTTGGCGTTGGGAATGTAGTCGATGGGGTAAGCACAACGAGTGTTCTCAGTAAGGAAGTCATCCGAGTAGTCAACTAGACGACTTTGCTCATCAAGAACAACATTTTCAAGCACAGAACCGAAGCGAATGGCATTGAAAATTTCCGGTTCCTTCTCGGCAGACAAATCAATACATTTTGCATAGCATCCACCTTCAATATTGAAGACACCAGTATCACTCCAGCAATGTTCGTCATCACCAATGAGTTGACGCTTGGGGTCGGCAGAGAGAGTGGTCTTACCAGTACCAGAGAGACCAAAGAAGAGGGAGACATCACCATCAGGACCCTCGTTAGCTGAAGAGTGCAATGACAAGACCTTGTATTGCTTGGGTTGAAGGTAGTGCATGACAGTGAAAATCTAATAATAGATATAATAGGAAGGGTTTAGACATATGAAACGCCATTCCGAACCACCCTAAGAAAATTTCGTAATACTTACGCCCTTCTTCATTTCACCAGCATATTCAGTACCAAGAATGACCATCTCATTACGCTATAGGAGGAGAAGTTATTGTTAATAACAGCCGAATACTTTTCTGATGTTGTGTGTATGTGTGACCTTCCATCAAAATATTTACCTTAAAGTTGACAGCAACGGAGGTGGTGGAGGTCATACCAGTGGTATATCTATTGGCAGGGAATTCACCGGCATTGAAGATAGTGAAGTCAGGAGTGCCAAAATTTTCAAGTTCTTCTTCGGTAGGACGAATCAACATGTTGCGCATGAAAAGAATGTGATAAGCACGAGAAGCGACGACTCTGATCTTCTTGCGATACTTGGGATCCCATCCTGCAAAACCATCAAAGACATAAAGTCTGGGGCGAGTGTTCAAGTAATCGATAGCACGTTCACGGTTGATCAAGAAAACTCGTTCGCTCATCTTGGTGTTAACAGGACCCCACCAGATATCATCGGTAGATGTTTCTTCATCAACGATGCGCTTGTCCTTGGGGCTACGACCAGTCTTCTTTCCAGAGTAAGCACAAAGAGCCCCAGCAGAAGAAATAACCGTACCATATTCATGAGTCAGAGCTTCTTCATAAAGAACAGCCACTGAAGGGTTACGTTGAATGGAAACCTTGTCGTAATCGATACCGGCCATTTCGTGCAATTCTTCCTCTACCTTGGTATGAGGAGTAGCGGGTCTTGGGGAGTTGGGTCTATGAGGATTGAAGTTGACCATGATGTGATGTATGTTTAAGTCAAAGAAGCAAGTAAACCGTCAAGAATTGTTGGTATTTATATTCAAGCTGATCCGGTAAGTCAAAGCCCAGCCCCATTCAGTTGGGCTCCGGAAAATCCCTTGGCATGCTTAAAAAGGAGGAAACGAAAAATGCGGGGCGGGAGGATAGAACACTCCCTTTCATTGGTTCGTGCCTTATTCATCATCATATGGAAAGCCATTCGCTTTCCATGGCTCTCTTAAAACGCACACCCACGGTTCTACATGATCATTTCCATGGTTATTCTTCAAGTAAATGACATCGTTAGGTTAAAGGGATCAGCCAATTCGTTGAAACAACAGGTTATGGGCTATGTTACGACATAAGGTTTCCCACGCACGAAAGCATATTAAAAATGTCTCCCCCCCAAAAAGTTCTCACGATCGAACTCCATTCAAAAAGTCCTGCCGAGGCAAGTGTGTAAGGCGGAACCCAAACTACAAGTCACATGAGATGCATGTGAAGACTAGTCTTTTGCTCCGGAGAATGACGGAAGTGCCTTCCTGTTTTTCCCTATTGCTTACCAGTGGCCTTTGTGTCTGATGTAGAAAAAGTTCACAGATACACTTTGTCAATTGCTATACAAGCCATTACATCCTTGACTGAAAAAAAGACAAATAATAAAAGAATATCTGATAATTGTTTATTGAAATGAATTCGTTAATGTTTCATTATTAACAGACCACAATATTTTTCTCTGAGCAACCCCGAGATAAATTTTATTATTCACGATGACGAAGATTCTGCCTGCGTTAATTCCAGTAGCGTACGGCATTCATCCAATAATTCACTATATTCATCAATTTCTCTTTGTAATGATTGGCATTTCGCTTGGTGGGTCAATTTGATTTCCGCTAGTTGCTTCTCCAACGCTTTAATGAATTCATCTTGCAACTTGTGATCTTCCTCCAATACCTTGCGTTGCGATTTCTCCTCTTCTAGTTCTTTTTGGAGTCGTTCGTTTTCATGAATCTGCTGTTCTAGTTTTTGTTCCAATTCCTGTACCAGTGGGTATTGGCGTGACTCTGAATCCAACGACGACGTGGCATGCTCTAGATTTGCTTCAACGTCGGATGATAAACTCAATGATCTCCTTCGTTGGGGCAAGTTTCGTGAGCGTTCGGGACTGTTAACCGTATCTTCGTACACTTTGAATAGGTCATGTTGTAACTCTACTGTCCGTTTACTGAGTGGTGATGATATGGGAGAGTAAATGGTGGTTGCTGCTGACAATCGAGATTTCGGCGTTGTGACTGGTGAGCTAGTTTTTGATTGTCTGCCTGTTTTCTATCGATTTTCCTCATTAGCTAATCCGCTTGAACATAATCAATAAGCATGACGAAAATAAATACATACCTTTCGTTCCGGTGACTCCGGGATCTACGGTGATAGAGAGTGGTGTCGGATGACATTGTTACATATTTAAAGACCTATGCCATCAGAAATCATAATATATTCAACCCTCTTACCTTGTGCACAGCTTTATTCGTGATCGTTGCCAGTGGTTTTTTCGGACTTTCCGTCGTTTCATGGGTATCCTGGGACAAGTGGAATGAAGGAATGAATAATGAGGTATTGCTTGATTGGAGAACATCAATGTGGCATGACATGAGAGGTAATACGCGTAACATGACAATCTATTGTAATGTACCTTTGAAGTATATGTTATAATGCTTGCCTGTTTTGATTTGGCCGAGAGTGGTGTTGACTGCCGACAATTTCAAGTCATTAGATAGTGTAAAACGTTAAGTGGATGTGGAGTAACTTATAGGTACACACCTTTGTATTTCGTCGAGTTGGTGTTAATGGCTGCATGATATATGAGATGGATGAGCTATGGGATTAAAAACTTTTTTTTTTCTGGCGTACGTATTTTTTCCAAGGCAGTACGCGTTTTTGCTTGCCCTGCTCAAGCAGTACGCGAAAGGCAGGATTAAGTCACATGACCTTACGTCGGTTAACTAATTTTTTTTTTTTGAAGAAGCGAAGCGTTTCTCATTGGACGTTTCGAACCCAAACTTGCAAGAATAAAAAAATAACCCAATATAACTGATATGCCCGTCGAGCCAGCTATTCACCCTACAGCAAAGTCTCACTCGGTTCAATCAGAGCAATCCATCGGAGAACTGTCACCACAGTTCATTGATTCTCTTTCCACCCAACTCATCCTTAAACCAGAAATGAACGTTGAAGGTGCCACTGTTTCCGAATTGGCTTCCCATGCCAACGATACCAGGGACATTGTGCTTCCTAACCAAACCGAGCATGTTTCTCAGATTGCAATTGATGTAAGCATTTCAGCTTGAGAATTTTGACCAACCAAAGCAGTCATATCCCCGTGATCGTCTGCGAGATCAATCTAACCAACGATTTATCCATCTCTCAATCGCTACTGTCATAGATTGGAGGATCTCTCGCAAAGATTGTCTACTTTACATCGTCCAACGACATTAAAGGCGGCCGATTGCATTTTAAAAAGTTTGAAACTGAAAAAATAGACGAATGCCTAGATTTCATTGCAGAACTAGTCGAAGACGCAAGACAAATCAATAGTAGAACCGAACAGGTTGTGAAAGCTACTGGAGGAGGAGCCTATCTTTTCCAAGACAAGATAGCACAGCGATTACCAGGTGTCACTATACAAAAGGAGGATGAAATGGAGTGTTTGATAACTGGTAAGGAATGGTGGTGCTGACAACGTTCGAACTACGACACTATGGTGTGGTTGTGTACATGTTAGGGATGCATTGGAAAAAAAGCTATGTCAAGTTTACTGACTTTCCCATCTTCCTCTTAGGTTTAAACTTCTTCATTACCGAGATTCCATATGAAGTTTTTACTTACTCAGAAACCAATCCAATGCAATTTGAACAAAGAGCTCAGGATTTGTATCCATATATGGTATGTAGACTGAGAATGGTCTGGTCCTCATAATTTCTGTGCAAATGAATTAATTGGTCATCTTAGCTGGTTAACATAGGCTCAGGTGTTAGCATTTTGAAGGTCACTGGACCAGATGAATTTTCTCGGATAAGTGGTACATCGGTAAGGCTTTTGTGTTAAGTTCAGGCTGAGTAATGTATATACCTGCTTAATTACTAATATGTATCCTCTTGTTATTGCAGTTGGGAGGTGGAACGCTGTGGGGACTGCTGTCACTTTTAACCGGGGCCCAAAGCTTTGATGGTAAGGGTGTATTCTTCATGCACACTGATAGCGCTGGGTACCAAATTTCATATGAAATATTACTAAACCTGCGGGGAAACTTGCAGAGATGCTGGATCTGTCACAAAACGGAGATAATCGCAATGTCGATCTGCTGGTTGGAGACATTTACGGTTCTGATTACTCAAAACTTGGTCTAAAGTCGACGCGAATAGCGTCCAGCTTTGGCAAGGTATTCAAAAAAGGTGTTCGACAATCACAAAACGCATTCCATCCTGAAGATATTTCAAAATCCTTGTTGTATATGGTCTCGTAAGTACACCCCAACCATTCTTTGCGTGTCTGTGCACTTTCCTCTCTTGGGTGATCTTTTATTTTGGTTTATTCATGTTGACTTGCCATGTAGCAATAATATTGGACAGATCGCTTATCTGGTAGCACAGCAACATGGGTTGCGACGAATATATTTTGGAGGATGCTATATTCGAGGTGAGTTCAAGACAATGCCAGTGGTGTCAAAATGTATTTCCTGCTTATATTAACCATTTTTTATCAGGCCATCCGGTTACGATGAACACTTTATCATATGCCATCAACTTTTGGTCTAAAGGAGAAATGAAGGCGTTGTTCTTGCGACATGAAGGGCATTTAGGAGCAACTGGAGCGGTAAGACGCATGATATTTGACGAACATGCTATGCTATTGTTTGGTACTAATATTGACCTTTTAAATGGCCTGTTCTAGTTCCTGAAGCACAAGCCAATTCGACGAGCACGACACTCTTTCTCATACTCTGAAAACTTTACCCCACAGATTATCACAGGAAATCCAAGCAATGTCTATGGAGTTCTGGAACAAACTAAACTTGAACTTAGAACAAAAGAGTAATACAACTCTATTAATAAATAAAATCAACTTATCGCCACTTTCAATGGCGTGCCTCCTATTTGGTAGTGTGGAAGATGGGTGGTGGTGACTTGTAGAAGCGTGTATCAACCTGGTTTGTGGGGGTCGCGGAAGGAGATCGAGCTCGGTATTGACGAGAATGCCAATGATTCACCATCATATTACTGGAGTGTCAACAACATACAAAGGAAAAGGGGGTTTTTCACTGTAATGGCTATAGTTAGCCAAAGCCATCGTTATTATTAAGCGTCCAGCCCCCTCCTTTATCGCCCTTCTCCGTTTCTATAAACTGCTTCCAATGCTGTTATCCGTTTACTTCCTCCATGCCGTATGGCTAGCCAATGTACCTAGGCGTATCGCATAAAGCTTCAAGCCATTAATACAGTCCACAGTTGGCTGGAGCTCTCCAGTTAGTTTATATAAGATATTAAATTCAAGAGCATTAAACTCACGTGGCACAGGATTGAAGGTAGGAGCTCATGGTGGACAGCTGGATGGAGCAGCTTTCTTTTTTTTTTTACCCATAGGCAAAATTAATTTTTTTTCTTGTCTACTGCAGAAAAAAATTATGTCTTGTTGTTGGGGTGCAAATTATTTTCTAGCGTTGAAAGATCACAACAAAAATGCTATTGCTATTTACAATTATCCTTTTCTTCATATAAGATGGGAGAGTCAGCCAATATCTTGACTTGTATGCTATGGAAACTCGGTCTTGGGAGCACAATTCCAGAGCAGGAAAATATTTCACGGTCCAGGGAGCGAGATATTGATCAGTATTGTCTGATTCAACGAATTATCCCCAGTATTTTCGCTTTACATTTCAAGCATGCACATAAGGGCAACGCATGGAATTCCATCCAATCATCACTAGCCGTCCGGCTGTTAAACAGTCGATCGATCAAACGAAAGCTGCAGTATGATCTTCTGTGTAGAAACTTCCAGTATTCTCACCAGCTAAGGCCGTGGGGCAGTACTCAATACGTTATGGAAATATAATGCGGACTCCTGCACAATGGTTTCGAGTTAAGTATATATTAAGTTGGTGTTTGTGTTATTCAACTGCCGTCTGTAAATTCATGCTACAATCTTAATTTTATTACTCATTTCCCACTAATTCGGTGACCATCCCCTCGCCTCCAGGAGTTGCTTGGTGAGAACAATGACGTTAGCTGTCATATCCAAATTTGAACACTTCGTTACGTAAAATAAATATGTTATGGATCATCTCCTTTTTGCTTCATACCATATGAAGTTGCATATATCAAGATCTCCCATATGTAGAATCGTATGATTGCAAGAGAGAGAGAAAAATGTACTATGTAGTTGAGTGAATCGGAAAAAGGAACATGACATTCATTAATTTCTAATCGTTCGAGATGTTCAGTATATCTTCCTTCTTGTAGTCTTCACCATTCGTAGCTGTCAGTGACTAAATCAACATGGGCTATATCTATCCTATCCCCCCCTTCGAATAATCCACTACATAGAACGAAATGGAATAAAAGTTCTTTTTATGAAGTAAAGCTTTCACAGTTTGCTGAGGTTTTCAGGAGGCTGGGTTTTAGTGCGCATATCGGTCACTAAACTGGGTATGCTTGGGAATCTGAATGAAACGCTATACAACCGATAAGGGATAAAGAAGCATTTGCGATTACACATATGTTCTAAAACAAAGAGATACGCATTTGGCTTTGTTCAGTACCTGCCTAGCAAGAAGGCAAAAATAAAAAAGACCTACCAGCAAATAAGAGTGAATGTGTTTAGGTTCATTCCACCAACCAACCCACTCCAGGGACACTTCATGCGTTTACCCATTCATTTGGGTTCTCGATCTCACCTTTGTGTTTCTTTATTTGTGAGGTTTCCTATATTGGGACATAGCCGTAAAGGGAAGGAGCGCACACAAACAACACACACACAAAATGCATATACACACATACACACATATACAAAAGGATTAGAAAGACCGCTAAAGACATATGCCATGACGATCACTGAACTATAACTTGTGTAAAGGAATATGGTGTTAGAAGCAGAAACTAAATGGTACTTCGAAATAATTGTGTATATTTATATGTTATAAATATGAGTGGAGTCGAAATATAAGATGATGTTTCTGTCATGCGTGGCGAATGCAGATATTGGGCTTACGGGAGGTGATATATAAAGGGTGGGGCCGACCCGTCTCTGCAGAACACGCTTTCTGCTTCTTTTCTTTTTTCATTTATTCCTAGTTTTTTTTTCCTTATCTCCCTACCTTCGCAAAAGAAAAACCTCAATGTCCACTGTCGCTACTCTACCCAATCATGAATGGGATGAAGGAAATGTTCTTTCATACCCGATTATATCGCCAACCTCTTACATATCTTCATCCTCCTTATTATTTTCTTCACTTGATGTCATGCAGCGTCAAATGGCACCTTCTCCAACTCTGACTACTTCGCCCTCGGATGACTATGAGTTTCTGGATAGTAGCGCTAATTTCAACGACCTTGCGAGCGATTCATCGGAATATACAAGCTACACATGTGGACTACTAGAAACTGCAGCGACTGATTATCTTGCGTCACCTTATATGATGTTGCCCGAGTACTTTGAGGAACCACTCGCTTATGTGGAAGATATGATTGCTGTCAGCCCAGGAGTGCTTCCCTCTGACAACATATCGTCGTCCCCTGGAAGTCAGGTTGATGGGTTCCCCTCGTACTACGACTCTAATCGCGGAGTTTCCTTGAAAGGTGATGCAACTGATCTAAGCATGACACCTGAGCCAGTATTAGTTACAGCGAAGAAAGTCCAAACAAAGACTAAACCTTTAACTCGAGAATGCCAATGTCCAATGTGTCCTCGAGCGTTCGCTCGCAAACATGATTTACAACGCCACATCCGAGTTCATACAGGAGCCAAACCGTATGTTTGTCCTTGTTGTCAACGCTCATTTGCTAGAACCGATGCTCTCCGACGTCATTTTCGTATGGAGGAAACTTGCAGGTCAAGCCCTGAAGTACAAGAGATGAAAACCAAACGTCGAAAGGGACGACATTTGATTGATCGATAAAGGAAAAACAAAAATTGCCTCCAACTAAATGGAAAAAAGACCTCACGTTTGAAAAACCACTTCATTTGATCATCTTTCTACTTTCTTTTGGGCTCTATTCCAGTGCTTTTTCTCATTTTCTTCATTGTCCATACTCGCTTTCTTTTCACAATCATCATCTGCTTTATTCTTGTCCGACGATCCCCCTTTGTACAGATTTTTTTTTGTCTTACCCTTTTCTCATGTATACAAACTCCCAAAGATAAAAAAATTTTTTTTAGCTTGAGTTCCACATTCAATTGACCAAGAGAAAAAATATTGCTCAGTGGGAAAAGTCCATCAATGTGCGCAGCCTCATTTAAAAAATTTTCCTTTGTATTTGGTTTTGTGCTTTAGATTTTTTTAAGGAACCCAAAACCAGCATCTGATTTATAGCGCTACATATTCGGTATGATTCCGAATGCGTTAGCGAACGAACGTACGAGATTTTCTTTCTCTGTCTTTGTTTACGGTCTTGTGCAGTTGTTTGTGGGGTGGTGGTACGGATCTATTTTTTTAAGTAAAACTCATATCTATCAATCAGAATGGGGAACTGCACGGTCCATGCCAATTTATGGAAATGGTCAAGCGATACATGAATATTGATGACATGGCATATTTTTTTTAGAAAAAACGAATTAGCAATCTAATCAACTATTTTTATGGTGTGTTCTAGGCCGGCTAGGTCTTATTGATGCCTATCAACTGTAATATGCAATAATGCTTTCTTCTGCCTCCTGTGCCGCTCATGCCTTGAGGGCGTTATTTTTGTGCGGCCACTCAAGCAAAGCAGTTTTTTTCCCCTCTGCGCACCCAGACCAACACACACATACAGTTAAAGCGTTTGTGAATACATCCACTGTATCCCATTCTTATTGAATCTAGTCGCAGCGGACCGTCATTAAAGCGCCAGTCGGGACAAATAAAAAAGTTTTATTGCAAAAAGTCTAACTAAGCCGCTTGTGAAGAAAACATACATAGCAAAGTTATCATCGTTTTAATCGATTTTCCCACCTGCTTGTCCCCGAACTCATATACATACATGGTCCAGATCCAGATACTAATCAGATACACGAGCAAATGGGATAGGATGAGAAGCGAAATCATCCTATCAGCGCTGGCTTTTGTGTTCCAATGCACCATGTCAAAACGGCATATTTCTATTGGGGTCCCCCCAGTGGACCCAGTAAGTATCCATCTTAGTAGTAGCACATCTACACGTGCTAAACTTTGCACCTGCATCCGTTTATCGCAAACAACGTAATTGAATTGGTTCATGCAAAAAAAACATGGTATTTGTGGTAAAATAAAAAAAAAAATCGTAGTAATAGAGGAGAGAAGAAGAGGGACGAAAAGAAAGGAAAAGAGGCAAATAGCATAGAATATCAAGTATATAAAACAAAAGACCTCAAATGCTAAAAACTCACAAAGTTTCCGCTGAATCACAGTGCAGAGAGCGAGAAAAAAAAAAAAGGTTGAGAGCCAAATGTAGGAGGAGGATTGAGGGAGATATGGAATAATAAAAAGAAAAAAAAGAAAACCCAATAATGAACTAGTCTAACTAGTCGATTTGATGATAATCCATTACATACAACACGAGAGGCTCCAATATCGAGCAGAATGTAACAAGAAACAAATATGTCAAAGGAGGAAACGGAGAAAGAATATAACAAAAAGTATGGGGAGATTGGTGAGATTTAAGCTTGGGTTTGAGTTGAGATTGGGCAAAGTTAAATTTGCAAGCTTCCATGACTTTTGGTTGATATTGCAGTGGGTGTTGGTTGGGAGGGGGGAGAGTAAGGGAACTTTATACATTACAGAAAACACAAACTTTTTTTCGAGTTTGTTGCGGTGTTGTGGAACTGGATATTTTGATAATAAAATGGGGAGCTCCGGGAAATTGTTGTAAATTATACGCTCTGACGAACATCTTGAAGTGGTGGACTGGAGAGCAAAACAGGATGAGACGAACAAGTTTTTCACAAAACATCCCACACAACAACGAAACTTACCTAGCTCGCCTCTTTCCGCGACCTTGTCTTTCCTTTGCCAATGGATGATCTGCAGGTGTCAACAACTGTGTAACAAAAGCAAAAAAGGTTTGGAGTTGGGAAGATAGATCAAGATAAACATATGAACAAACCGTGGTTTTTACTTTACCTCAAAGCTACACAGCAGTTCTTCACTAACACTCATGATGGCACCAAAATTATCAAATTCTCCACAGTAGTTTGGCGCCGAAAACACCGTAACCAAGGTTCGTTCGTTGAAAAACTCGTAACCATCTTCAACTACCATATGCGCTCGGCAAACGAGATCCAAATCAAACTTGGCCAAGAACTCATTAATGATCTTCTTTCCAAAGCAATAGCTGACTCCTCTCTCGTTATCTTCCCAATCGATAGCTGTTTCCGAAGGATCCGACCACAGCAAGTCATTAAGGAGTCCATAATCCGGCACATCGGTTGGTCGTTGTATATTGCGAATTTCGTCCATACTGTGCATGGATGGGCTGTGTTTAAGGTGACGTTAGCCGTGTGCAACCTTGACATCTCTCAATTTTCACCATATGAAATGCTTACCTTAAACCTCCATGAACACAAAAGATTTTACCAGCTACAAGGGCAGCTATAGGAAGGGTGTTGAAAACATCTACAAAGGTCTTCCAGATCTTTGGGCTACATCGGCGTTTGCATTCATCGTAAAAGCCGTAGACTAGAACATATTATAATAGTTAGTAAAACATTCGACAACAAAGGACAGACCAAAATATGCCCAAGGTACGCTATGGTACACTTTCCACATACCTCTAGTGACATTGGCACATTCGTGATTGCCTCGCAAGATGAAAAAGTTTTCAGGATATTTGAGCTTGTAACACAAGAGCAATAGGAAAGTTTCCAGACTTTGCTTTCCACGGTCAACATAATCTCCTAAGAAGAGGTAATTTGAGCTGGGGGGAAATCCACCCATATCAAATAGACGAATCAAGTCTGTGAATTGGCCGTGGACCTAGGGATTGCACAAAGGAAATATTTAGTAATTGCAGAAGAAGGGTTTGGATAAAAAACGGTGCGGAAGGTCCAGCATAGTACTTACATCTCCAACAATCTTGACAGGAGGAGTCAATTCGATCAAAGACTAGGAGAGAGGAAAATTTTCTTGGTTAGTATAAACGTAAAGAAATAGCATTACGATTGCCGGTCTACCCGATATACATCACGTATATCGTAAAGTATCGCGGATATTGTGGAAATGCTTTGGTGACACCTACAGGTTGACTGAGGAAAACATCCATTGCGGCTCGGCAGATAGCAGTGACTTCTGCATTTTTTAAACAAAGTTGCTTGGATACTTTTGGCGCGTAGCCAGCCTCTAAAAGTCGGTGTATATAGTCATCGATATCCATGGTTTTTCCATTGATACTGATCATGGAGCTCACTGTGAGCTGATTAATTGAGTTGACAGTCAATTGGTTTGAATCGACATCGTTGTCACCAGCATTGCCGTCTTCGGGAGATTCCATTTCTGGACCATTGCTGGCTGCTCCTGGCGGTGGTGATCCTTTACGACCTGTCGGATAGTTTGGATTAAGTTGGCTTAAAGCGCTTTGTTGTGCTTGCTGCTGCTGCTGCTGGTTGTTTCGATTAAGCGAATTTTGTGAATTTATGAGAATCGAACTGACAGACGATGCGGTGTTTGTACTAAAGTCATTGTCTGGTAATTCAAGTCGACTTGGTAGACTCTTTGGGCGTTCTTTGCCTGATTTCTTTGAAGGATTGTTACCCATGATTCGTCAAAGAACAAGAAAGAAAAAAAAAGTTCAAGACAGTAAGCCTGGTTCTAGACAAAAAAAGAGGGTTGGCTCTCTTCCAATAGAAATCAATGAAAAATTTAAAAAACTAAAATAAAAAATAGCGAAAGCAAAAGGCAAAAGAGCCGTTTCAAACGTGACATATTACCTACTCATCATTAATTTTTAAAATATTGGCCATCGATATGTCAGCAATTGCCTGGACGATACTCTATTTCACTTCAATGTCGGTCGTTCTCAGCTATCAGGTTCCGAACCGAGGATTTCCGATGATGCAAAGGAAACCTTGGGAGTGGAAGTAACTGGTCCGATTAATGATAATATTGACTTTTGTCTTGACTTTTCTTGAATACCATGGGGTGACAATACTCTATTAGAATCAAGTATTCCTTGTCCATCCATCATCGACATCGACAATCCTAAATACACCACACCTGATACAACGCATATGGAAATAGATAATGGGGGTTTGTAGCTGGGAAAAAATCAACAGATCGACTCTTGTGCATATAGACCTCGTTGTATTCTTGATGACCAAATACTATAACGATAACTTCTCCATTTATCCCAATTCACTTTATTCTATAGCGATTGGCACGTCATTGCTGGATTAAACTGCGGCAACTCGTCGGGGGGGGGGCGGAGATTCATTGCTGCATTTTTCCTTGTCATCAATTTTTTTTTTTAGGGCTTGACACTACATTTCTATGACGCTTCTTTGCCGAACGATGACAATTTGCAGCGGTCTATTCACTCACAGATTGATTAAAAAAAACTCATAAACATATAATTAGAGTTGTTGAAGGAATGTATTTTATACTAACAGATTGAAAGTAAATGTCGACAAACTATGTCTCACCTCTAAACCTTACAAGGGGATGTGTCTACGTGGATGTGTGCAACCAACCCACTCAACACTCCGTTTGTCCAGCCGCAACAAATTGCCAAAAATACGCTACCCTCTTTCTCCACAGACGAACTTTTGCCGGTATAGAGACCGGTCAGGCAACGATCTTCCGTTGTACATGCTGTAATTATCAGTCTCTCGGTCACCTTTATCAATCAAAAATATTTCCATAGCCTAGTGCTGGAATTTGCTAGAAAGTGCAAAATAGTAAAAGCTACTTTGGAATGCCCAACTTTTGGTATGCGGCAATGATACCAACGGGTCTTATTGACCTATCATCTCACTGAATGTTAACTCTTTAGGAAAGTTGGCGTGTAGTTTAATAAAAATAAAACCAATGGTATGCATGAATGTGTGTGTATGTTAGTTACGGGAAGAAAAGACAGCAAAAAAGGTGGGAAGACAAAAGTAGAGTATAAAAAGAAAAACCCATAGTGGTAGCATTGATTAGCTATTACATTTGATTTTCATCCTCAGATGTCACATCTCCCATGTCTCCAAACGGCGCAGTACATGTTTGAGTCTCTTGGAGAGTGGCTCGTTGACTAGCGAAGATGGCACGGATTTTGGCAGTAACAGCTGGATCGATATCTTCTTCTCCTGCTAACTAATGGAGAGGCAAGGTGTCAATCCAAACGGAGACATTGGACGTGCACAAATGGTTAACTATGACGAATTTAATATACTCTGCTGAATCATTAGGTACTTACATCCATGATGATCCAAGGGTGCCACTATGAAGGAAAATAAGGAATGTAAGCAATACAAACATGGTAGAAATCTCATCTCAACCATGGCTGGCCAAATTAGACGGCACAAACATGTACCCCAGTTAATACACTTACCATCGCCTCGCTCACTGTGATACGTTTTGCTGGATCAACTGTCATGAGCTTAGTGACCAGATCTTTAGCTACAATATGGAAACGAAGGTGAGTGATTAGATATTATGAGGGAAATTGAAAGTAGGTATTCCTAGGTAATGTCATAAATCTCCTCTACCTTCGCTAGAAATATCCTTCCAGTCAGAGTCTACAAATGTAAATTGACCGCTTCTGATAGCTTGCGCCGGCACTATCAAATCATACCAAGTCCATTTAGAAAGTCTTCTACCAACATTGGCTCAAATATTGAAGAGATACACTTACCTGAGCTGTCCGCATAAAAAGGAGGGTAGCCGCAAAGACAAATATACAGCATGACGCCTAAGCTCCAAAGGTCAACCTCTTTACCATAGGCGCGAGAACTTGCTGGAGCGAGTACCTCAGGTGCAACTATTGCAAACATCGTTAGGATCATCTCTCGTTGGAGAAACCACCCAAGCTTTCCTTACCATAACTAGGTGTGCCGCATCTGCTAGTGAGCGCAAACTGCTTATGAGAAAAGGTGGCTAGTCCAAAATCACCAATCTTGATCCTAAGTTCCTTCTTGTCTTCAAATAGAACTAGAGGATATTGTCAGTGCTATCGTAATTCAACCAATTAAGGGCAAGAATGTGTACATACCATTTTCTAGTTTCAAGTCCCGATGAACAACGTTGTTGCTGTGCAGATACTGTGGAAGTATTAGTTAGTTATGATCTGGATTAGTAGGGGCGGGGGGGGGAGAGGAAACCTTAGTTCAATGGATATAGATCACACATACATCAAGACCAACAAGTAGTTGCCAGAACAATAGGCGGGCCTCAGCCTCAGGAAGGCGTTGCTTCTGGTACACGTACTCAAAAAGATCTCCGTCACCGCCACTGACAAGTATCATAACAAATGGTGTTAGTGAAGAGTGATAATGGTAAAGAAGATGCGTAGAAAGGTAGTTGCACTTACAGTTCCAAAACGAGATACATTAGATCGCTGTCTTCAAAAACTTTTTCTACTGACATAATGCATTTCTATCACCAGAGTTTAGCATATGTATTCCACACGCTACAGCGGAAAAGATCTTTCATTTAACTGAGCTTACATGTTTGGGTAGACCCATAAGGACAGCGATTTCTTTTCTCAAAGATGCAAGGAGTTTGGGCTTGCCAGCAAAGCGTCTCTTCTGCATAATCTTGACGGCGAACTCTTTACCTGTTTCTCTCTCAATTGCAACATGAACCTTTGCAAAGTTGCCTTCACCAAGAACCCTTCCAAGTTCGTAATTCTCCTCGAATGTCTAAGTAAGTAAACGGCAAGTGTTAATTATATTAGGATAAGGCGAGCTGTGAGCGAATATGGGGATACCTACTGGAACGTCTAGATTAGGGGCCAACATGATCTTGAAGACTAGAGATGTCGATGCATAAGCCAAATTAGAGCTAAGCGGAGCTTAGAGGGGCTGAAATGATCGTAATTAATTATACTTACATTGTTGGCGTGGATCTGTTTCGGCAAATGCTGCACGTCGATAGAGCTGTATATGATCTCCATTTTTCAAAATCTGTCTGGAACCGCGCTCCATTGATTGACCATTTATGAACGTTCCGTTTCGACTCATATCTTCAATTATTACGGTAGGTCGAACAGGCAATTTCATATCCTCGTTTTCACTATCACTTGACTGTTGCTACGGGTTGCAAGATGATTGTTAATACCACGTCAATTGTGCTGCGCCTGTCCATCGCGCGTTCACGGATCACTTACCCAGAGAATATAAATTAGGCAGTGTCGTTGACTGACGCACGGGTGATCAATGCTATATAGGTAGTTAGAAACGACGGTAAAGAGCTAAAAAAATAAATCCAACTGACAGTTCATTACGTACCTAATCTCGCAACGGTCCGATCGGCCAAGCATGTATCCAGCACGTTCATTGCCATCGGGTTTTGGTGCGCCTGTACGTTCCAGGTACTTTGAAGGATACTCATCATTGAGAGATTGAAGGTATCCCCATGCATTAGGATGGGTAGACCAGTCGGGTTCAGAGGATTCACTATTATTTTGTGGGGGTATGGGTTGCGTAAATTCTTTAGTGGCTGTGGCTAATTGCGCAGTCTTATCCAGGGGTTGATTGTTAAGATTATTGACCGAAGCCGAACTTCCAGATGCGATACTTGGTGCTGTGACGAAAGCACGACTGGATCCATTGATGGTGTCTTCAGTTTTGTCGGTATCGACTGTGCGCCGTTTCGGTTCGTGATTGAACGAATTGTGATTGGTAGGAGGTCTAGTAGTTGATGCCGATTCGGCGGAATCAGTAGAATATTCACCACTATCGTCACGGCTACGTTTGCGATCATGGACTATTTCTAAATTGGAAGCGTACGGACGCATTGCCGGAGGCATGTCGTTTTCGTGATGGTAAATGACATTTCCAGGTGGGACTGTCGCGTTACGGAAAAGTGAGGGATGTGAAGGCAGTTCTAGATTCTTAAGATCTTGTGCAGGAGGTAATGGTTCCTCGTACATACTAGTCTCCCCTGCCGTGAATTGTGTCATGAGCAGTTAAAAATGGAGTAGAAATGTAAGAAGAAAGAATAAAGAAAAATATGTCCTCCGACTGACTACGAGAAACGAGAAACTCGAGTGTCAAAGTTGGGCGTGGCGTGGTGTCTCAAGCACTGTACCACCAACATGGTCGATATTTCATGCAGTTTCACTTGCCACACTGAACAAATATATTCAAGCATTTTTGAAGTTTTTATATTGGTAAGTAACTTGTAAAAAATTAAGCTGCACTCTCTGCCTTCTACAAACTACTAATGAGTGTCGGGGCAATCCTTCGTTTTTTCTTCTGCTGTTGTTGTGGATCTTCACCTTGTTTATTTTCTATTGGAGTGGTCGCAATCGGTCGCTTATTATCTCGACTAGGACTAGTAGCTGGAGGTATTGTAAGAGGTTCTACTTTGCGGGCCCAAGTATCTAGAACGGTCAGAGGTCGCGTCTGCTCAGCAGTCTTGGTCTGTGGCGGTTCCTGTACGGGTAACGTTTTTTCAAGCATGTCTCCTGCAGGACAAATAGGCTCTCCTTCATATGGTATCCCGAGTTCTTCTTTGTCGTACACCGCTACTGAACAGTAGCCGTCATTGGAAGTGAGCATTAAAACATTTCCATCAGATGACCTAAAGGAATATCCAAATAAGGTCAGTATTTTGGAGGGAGATTCCCCTCAAACAAGCTTTTCATCAATGGGTCGTCATCCTTACCAACTTATATCCGTGATGGAAGCGTAATGCATTCCAGAGAGCATGCATAGCGGTCTGCTCTGTTGGGTATCATATATAAAGACGGCATCTTGTGTTGCTACGGCCAAGACCATACGATATGGTAATGCGAACTGACTTGGTTTAGAGATTCCCCGTTTAGTGCGAAGTTGGTATTTAACAGGACTGCACTTTACTGCTATAGCTGCTTTGCTATAATTTCCAAAGAATGCAACAGGTTGTCTGTTACAGAGTAACGAATATTATTAACGCTGATTAGCCTATATTCCGTGGTATTGATGAATTACTTACTGTGTCACCGTATTTCTTGCGTAAATGTAGATGGTGTTCTGCGTGTCATTGCTGGTTCCACCATCACCATGGCTTGAAATATCATCTGTTTCCATATCTGCCATATTATCATCATTTGTCTGCTTATACAGTCCAGCCGGGGTAACGAGAAGTGCGCCGTCGTTGGTAAACGTTAGTCGTCTAAAAAAGGACACGAGATTTTCATCTTGAAACAACCGAAACGATTGACCAGTCGTTGCATGCGCTGTAGACGGCGTTGTGTTTGCTACATTGTCTTCCTGCACGCCTTTTGTGATACTGGATAATATTCTTGATCGATCGAGTTTGTGATGCTTTTTGATACAGCTACCAATGACAAGATTGCCATTACTGTCCTTTGTACATTTATACATTGCAACTGATCTGAAGTTACATCACAATGAGTGAGTATAATAATATAAGGAAGCAATAAATATCACACAACCAACAAACCTGTCACTACTCTGTGTTGCGATATATTTTCCAAGCGGGTCCCAGGCAACTCCCTGTACATAGTGTGTGTGATCCGACAATACCCTTATACATTTTTCTAGCAAGTGACATGTAAGTTTCAACATTACAATCAGAAAGAAACTCATGCAGGCAACTTACTCTCTTCCAAACTCCAAACGCAAGCTGTATTATCAATAGCTCCAGTTATAAAGTACCGTCCACATGGTGACCACGCTAGATCATAGACTTCCTTGGTGTGTCCTCTACATTCCTAGTCTCAGTATCCATTTTTGACATATTGATTTTGCGATATTTGGTCCTTCTGACTTACCTCAGTATTGAATGCGCCACCCAAGATTCCTTCTCGTAGTCAGCATTACCACTCCCGAAAGTAACCTGCTTTACATCAGTAGGTTTCCAAATAATAACATTGGTATCTGTTTTGACCGAGGATTGTTAGATTGGTTATAAGATGAGCAGTATGCTATTAGAGGCCATACCATCTCCAGCTGAGGCAATGTATAGACCAGAAGGTGAGAAGCGAGCCACGTTAACTGGGGCAGTATGTCGTTTTAGTTCTGACAGGAAATCCACTTCCACAGGCATATTGGTATTGGAAGAAGCAGACAAGTCGTTAGAGGCTGCCTGTTTAGCTCTCTGGACAATACTCCATATCTATGAGGTGCAATTGAAGTATTGGATTATTGTCAGTGACGTAATATTGATGGCAGAATGATGCGTACCCGAACAGTGCCATCTGCACCTGCAGTGACGACTCGATTGCTATTTGGTGAGAAATCTACAGAGTAAACGGCCTCTCTGTCATGCCAGTTGATTTCGATAGGCTACAAGAAAAATAGTCTAGAGTGAGTAAAGCGGCAGATTCATGTATGTGGATTCGCATTCGCATAGACATGGTCATGTACTGTGATACCTTTGCTTTCATTGCTGGGATGCAATTGCAATGAGACTCGGATCACTCAAAAGGCAGCGTGTCTGGAAATTTTGTTGTCGACGCGCTGTCAACGCGACTGCTTGATGCCATTACACAAGTCACAGCCCTGGGTTTCAATATCATGTAATGAATTGATGCTGGTTGTACTGTGAATGGCATATACTGTCAATACATGGGCAGAACTGACATATCTGGATTTACTTCTCATAGTGGCCTTTTGATCAATAGAAATGAAAAGTGCTATATAAAATGTTTCATTTTTATTGTCTACTTGAATAGCAGATTACATGGGATATGTCTTACAAAATTAATCTGATGCCTAATAGCAGGAACCACAGGTATCATAACAGTATATTGGATTATATAAAAAGTAGAACGGGCAGGTTGCGTTGGATACAACTGGCTAAATCTTGTGTAATTCTGCGTAAAACTATCAGTTACAGTAATGCTATATTCAGATCCATATGAATTTCCATAGAAACTGAAGATCCACTCCTGTGTTGCTCGAGCACGGTCAGGCTGACACTAGTCAAATCTCTTAGTCTTGCTTCCAGTTTCATAAGATACGCTAGGTACCTTTTTGAATTTGACCAACTTGACTGACACTCACAAAGTTGAACTACGCCAATTTTTCCAACAAGCTTGTCAATAGAGATGTGGCACCGCTTCACTTTTGGTAGCGTGGTGTGGCTAACCGGAGTTTCATTCCAATCCGCAGGCAATCTGGCTACCTTATTGGCTGCAAATGACTAGCCACACTTAAGTTACAGTTTTGTTCCCAAAAAAAAAAAATTAGTTTCTATCTTCACACCTGCTTTCTTCACATTCTCTATTCTACGCATTGCGGTAATGGTTTTCACCAACTATACTCGCTTCTGGGGTTTTGCCGCTTTGGTAGTAGCTATAATATGTTTGATTTTATTCTTCTTGATCAGAAGAAGAAACAGAATGCATGTCATGGCACAGCAGCCTGCAACTGTCCTCCAGCAGTATCCACCGCCGCCTGTGGTGCCTGGTCAATACCAGTATCCACCACCACCTGATTTCCAAGGAGCCTATTATCAACCACCTCCACAGCATCCTGAAAATGGCTACTATCCACCACCCTCAAGCCCACCTCCACAGCATGCTTATAATAGCCAGTCACCTGCCCCGGCCTACAGCAATGCCAAGACCGACAATAAACCTACGTACGAACAACCAGCGCCATCTTATAGCCCACCACCAGAGGGACAATCATCCTATGGTCCAAATGCTGTTGGCCAAGGCTATGGTAGTCCCAGTCAAGGCTTTGCTATGCCAGATCCTGCTCACTATCAAAACCATGACCAGCAGTACAAGCCCAATCATAGTTGAAGTGGGCTTCCTTTTTAACTTTGTCATATTAAAAACTCTTTCTGCTGTACTATAACTTGATAAAATTTCAATATATCTCTCTACTCGATACAACAAAATGTTGTATGTGTAATGATGAAAAATGATGGTTTGCGTTTGGATTGAAATAGAAACAGTTCATCGCCTGTGCCGTCGGTGTTTGAACCCCTTCATGTATTCCGATCTGTCACGAACAACAACATATACGATCATAGTGGGAAAATAAAAATAATGTTTTATTTGGCTGGTTCTCTATTAGAATCTGTATCGAGTATCATTAATTTCGTTCCATCGACCCATATTGGGTTCACGAGAGCTCAACAGCGGTGTAGTTGACAGCCTTTGTATTATAAAGAAGTATCACGTACGCTCAGAAATCAATGAGGCCGAAATTGACAGCACATATCCACCGCCAGATATTCACCTTGTAATGAATTATCAATTGCCTCTATACAGCTACCTATTAATGCTGACTACCCGGCACCAGCTATCTCTCCTCCTCTGAGCGCTTTCCTGATATTCTCCACAACATGTAGCAGTGACAATGACGACGTAAGCCAGTCTAAATATGATCAAATACCGCCAATACTTATCCCAGAAAGTCAAATGACAAATGATTAGCCATATAGTCAAATGTCTCCAACGCTTAGTCTAGGCCACGTCATGCCAGAGCCCACTCGTTATCCATACCGAGTTAAAGTGGACAAGCCGATTCAGAAATTAATACATATGCTAGACTGGCTTTAATTACATCTTTCCTTATAATAAATAACGTTTCAAACGGTAATAATCTTCACTAAATTTTATATAGTCGTCTTATTTCATTAAATCGTTCAACGTACCATGTATAATTGGTTACAAAAAGGCATGAAATGCTGTGCTTCATGATTTCCAGCGGCGGAATTTGAAATAATCCGCGTACAACACGAAAATGGCCAGGAAAAAAAAAGGTCGCGTTCAGATCATCGTCCTCTGAAATTTGGTCGCAATTGATACTTGTGCGAGCTCTGCTTAGTTTGCGTTTATGATAACAAACGGTAATTGCTCATTTCTTCATGGATTATATATGGCTTCCGATTGCATTTCAATTCACTAACCTCACCCGCGACCTATGGTGAGATCAGTGGAGCAAACGAATCAGCAGAGGTGAGTAGCTGAAGACTTAAGATAACACCTCATCGCAGTACAATGACCTTTATTCCTTTGATCCAAGTGATAGCAATGTGCAAGTTTTTGTGCGCATAAGACCTCCTCTTAATGAAGGTGCCGATGCTGATGACGGAATAGGTAAGAGGAGTGAAATACAACATACAACAGTCTTATTACGCAGATTCTCAAACATTTTTATCCAATTGCATCATTGTCTCACAGTACATATAATACCTCCTAATACAATTGTCCTATCTGGGCGTATGGCACGTACAGAGATGTTCTCATATGATCAAGTTGGTAGCCCAGACACAACACAGGACCAAATGTTCGAATGGGTAGGAGTGCCGATTGTAAACAAGTGTATTCAAGGTTACAATGGAACGATATTTGCATATGGACAAACAGGAAGTGGAAAAACGTCGGTATCAGTTTGATATAACTTTCAACGTGTGAGCTTCATTAACCTCGTCAGCTGCACTCTAATAGATATACCATGCAAGGCAGATCTTCACCTAGTTCTGCTAACATTCGACACCAAGGTGTGATACCCAGAAGTCTAAAATATTGTAAGTATTGTGAGGCCCTCATTCACATATATCAATTCGCCAACTTCATATATGATTGTTCCCAATATTAACAACGCCTATTATCACTACTTGAACACATCACAGTATTCGAACTAATCGAAAAGATGCAAAAAGAAAATCCTGGATCTCAGCACATCTGCCGAGGATCTTATGTGGAGATTTATAACGAATACGTCTACGATCTTCTGGATCCACTTCAGACTCATCGACCTATTAGAGAAGATATCAAACGTGGAGTGTATGTTGACGGTGTCACGCAGGAAATTATTACCGATCATCACTGTGCCTTGAAATTATTTCAAAGAGGTGTCGCCAATCGGCATGTCAGCGAAACGGCCATGAACAGGGAGAGCAGTCGATCACATGCAGTTTTTACTCTGACGATACAAAGCAAAATTTTGAGGGATGGAACATTTCATGTTAGAGAATCCAAGCTCAACATGGTGGATTTGGCTGGATCCGAGCGACAAAGAGACACAAGATCCGATAATGCTCGGTTGAAGGAAGCTGCTAACATTAATAAAAGCTTACTATGCTTGGGTGGTGTAATAAATGCTCTATCTGAAATTGCGAATGGCACTCAACGACATGTGGTAAGTAGTTTACAAGATACATTATTTTCTGTCATGGTTGGCTAATGTATATCCTTCCATCGTTGCAAAAGCATTATCGGGATAGCAAGTTGACGTTTTTACTAAGGGTGAGTCTGACTGCTTACGTTGCATACTTAGTTATTTTACAATATTTTCTGCTAACGACTGTACGATTTAGGACTCACTTGGTGGCAATTCTGTCACGTATATAATCGCTAACATTGATGGTTCGCAAAGAGCATACCAAGAAACCTTGTCAACATTACGGTTTGCACAAAGAGCAAAAATGATAAAAAACACGGTAAGCGGTTTGGATGTAATGGATACTGGTGAAGACAAATTGCTAATTAAAAGATCACTTCATAGGCCATTGTCAATCAGAATGTGGAGGAAGACGTTCTTAGTTTAAAGCAAGAGGTATCCAAATTACAGCAACAATTACATCACTTGAAGAATCGACTCAAGGTCAATTCAAAGGGGAAAATAGCATCGGAAGGTAACGACTGACAGATAGAAGTAATTGTATGGAACATTCGTTGCTAATCTTGAATTATGGTTACTAGAGGAAGACATTTCCTCCGTTCGAAAGTTGCTGAGGGCTGCTTTGGAAAAGCAACAGGAAGGTACGTAACACCCACATTTTACGTAGGTCCATGTTGACATTGTAGATCTTATTAAGGCAACCAATTACAGCCATTCAAGATCGAGATAACCTTCGAGAGCAGATGGAGCTAGCTGAAGATTTCCGCCGTCATTTACAACAAGAACTCGAGGTAAACTTTCTATAAAAGTATGAAGACCTGAACAATACAAAACCATTCACCTTCCAAATATTTAGTTGGATCAGCTCCTACTTAATGCCAAAGACAATATCATCAATAGTGCAAGTTTTGCAGATAGAGAGAGTGCAGTAGAGGAGGAAAACTTACTTTTGAAGCGACAAATATATGAGCTGCGGCGGCAGGCAGACGAGCCTTCCGAGCTATCTCATTCAAGACTTGAAAATTTACATCTTCAAAGTACGTATCGAACAGAGTCCAAAAGTGGTTGGACTGTATAATTAATATGAATCGGTTCTGCTTCTTTTACACAGATGAGCTTTTTGGCCTCCAAGCGTCCAGAGATATTCTGGAAATGCAAACGGAGCATAAACAACAAGAAGATTATACCAACGCTCTATCTTCTCAAGTCGTCAGTTTAATCGATGAACTGAATCATGGCCTCAATAATGACTCATCAAATAAGACATTCATCCAAAAATACCAAGAAGCCAAAATTGAGCTGCAAAAAGCGAACGACAACCTTCGCCTTCGACATGAGCAAGTACAGTTTAATAATTCAGTCATAAAACGGCAGCAAGCTCAGCTGGAGGTAATTATTATATCAGCCAGCATTGTGACACTCTTATCTATGTTGACACAAAGCAAATTTTAGGCTCTGAGCAAACAATTGGAACAAGTTCATACAGTAAGTCTAATACGAAAATTTCCCTGTAGAATTGACGCGAGTCTAAATATGCTGCTGTAGTCGACTCCATCAAAATCAAAGGAGAACGGATTGCAAATCGATCTCAACATTCTTCGACAAGAATGCACTACTGCCAAGGAAAAGGCGGATGGTAGGATACATCATAACTACTACTTGTGTTGCCATAATGCATTGTTAACATGGATTTTGCTATTGTGCAGCTCAACGATTGCAAATCTTGGAGCTTGATAATATGCTTCAGAGTGAAAGAAAAATGCGTCGAGAGCTTGAAATGCAACACATACAGGAAAAGAACGAATTGACAGCACTGGTAAGATCTGCTAATTACATAATACATAGACAATATTTGGCCGAGTCAGTTAATCAATATGGTTTGCATAGATTCGTCGTCTTGAGGGCGAGAATGAGAAATCGGTTGCTGCACAACATCGAATCGAGCAAGAATTGACGCATATCATTGATGAGTCCAATGCATACCGAGTGCATTTGAGCACAATCAACAAACAACATCAGGCTACCAGTCAAAGGCTTAAGGAGAGTGAACGACGGTTGAAGGTAGGTTCCCATTGCTGCGTAGAAAAAATGCCAGTATGTTAGAGTATAACATATCCTCTATCGAACATCCTATTCATCATTACATTCTATAGACGATAGAGGGTGATAAACGGTTTGATCCAAGTAAGCAGCCTCGCGAAATACGGTATCAGGATCATATGGCTGCTTTGGAAGTCATTTCTATGTTGAAACGAGATTTGTCATTGCAAATCAATGATGTTGGAGAGCTGGTAATGACAATTTAAAGTTCAGCATGATCTAACCTACATCCTGATTAATATCTGTTGCCTCTACAGTTGAACAACCAAAATACCACGGAATCTAGACTTTCGAAGCTCACCTCACAGATATGTGACTTGACTTTGCAAATGGATTTGGCCGAAGACTATGATGCTATTCTGAACAAGGCAGAAGAGAGTACGACTCTCAAGACAACAGTGGCAAGGCTGAAAGAGGAAAATATAGGCATGAGAGAAATTGTAGAGAGATACAAAAAGCAAGCGCTCAAGCATAGGGAAAGAGAAGAAAGCCTATCGATGTATCGGTCTCAATTTAGTGATCATCAGCAACAGCAAATTGAATTGCAAGATAAGATCGCAAGATTAATAGAGGAGAGAGATGAGGCCGTGAGCCAAATGTCGATATTACAAAAGAATATGTCAGAGATGGAACATGTCGCTGAAGAACTTGAACAGCTCAAAGAGTATGTCAATGGAGTGGAAGAGGTAAGTGCGCACTCACCAAGTTGATCCGTGCTTATTAAATTTGGTTGCGTTGCGTTCCGTTGCACTAAAGGCTAAATTGCGCCGCACAGACCAACTCTCATCTTATACAACATCAAAATAATCGGCAAAAAATCCAGTATCATGTAAAGATAAAGCAAGAAAACAATGATCTGCGGGTAAGTGTGTGAGAGAGAATTTTAGTCACAATCGTGATTGCCCATGACTATCAATGCTTAAACTGTCTATTGGCTGTTCATCAGGCTGAAATCAGCGCCTTAAAGCTACGATTGAAAGATCAAAGCTATGAAGAAGTATCAAGGAAAAAAAGGCGGTTCCCGTCGTTACCATCTTCCCAGTGATGGATACAAAGAAAGGACAATGTTATGCCATGTATATTCTGTACATCTACCAAGTATTATTAGATAAATATCTTGCGCCGACTTTTTTACAGGCTGTAATGATTTTTTTTCTACTCCTAGATTATCATAATTGTACTTTATGCCCTAATAGTATATTTAAATATTCAGAAACCAAGCATTATCTCGTAATCCATACAGTGTCCGAATGTCCGCTTTACTCTGACCACTTCAAGCAGAGGAAATGTAGCCACCCTTGTTCATAACCTCAGAAATGCTCAGTATCACGTGGACGTAATTGCCAACGGATAGGGACTCGAAAACTCTTTCCGCTGTTTTAGTTGGCTCGCCCACCTCAACCACCTTCCACAATCTCAGACAATCATTGTAGTCACTTTTTCTCACATGTCCAGAGATTGCTATAATGAACCTAATTCTTCAGAGTCTTCTGTGAAGGAGACTTCCCACGAAAGCACACCTTCCACGACACCGATAACGTTTTCACCCAGCGAACCTAACGTGCCTCCACCATCTCCAATGACAAAGGTCAATACTCCCAATGAAGGAGACCGATACTATAACTCAGGGAATACGACGCGAGGTTCGGAATCCAAGAAGAAGCTGTTGAGTAGTGAGTCTTTTGAAGGTACGTACTCATATGAAAGCTGGGGCGGTGTCTATAATTTTTTCCAGCTCACGTTTTCCTCCGAACTTAATAGACCTCGTCAGTTTGTTGAAAAAAGTCCAAAATCAAAAACAGGACAGTTAGTTAGTGTCATTGGATAAAAGCAAAGATAAACTGAATTATATCCTCCACCAAGTTGTATCTTTGCTCTGTAGAAATCATATAAGAGAGAAAAAAAAAATCACCACACACATCCAGTAGCAGTGCCACAGCGGTTTGCAATCTGCTCAAAATTCCTCACTTCCACAAACGCAACATAAAATAATCACGTGATGCATTTTTGAAAAATCATTCTTCCTACTATCTATTATCTTTTTTTCTGTGGAGTTCTTTGTTTGATCAAAACTAGTACATTACAAAAATGGACATGGATGTAGAAGCAATGTTAGAGGCTCCATATCAGGAGAAACCTAAAGCTGATGAATCCCATTTGCAGTATTCTAACGGACGCTCTGATTCTCGCAGCAGGGATGACCAGAGAAGGTTGGCGCAGTTCGCTTACGAATGACATTTATATTGTTCATTCCTTATTAATTATTTCCTTGTGTCTTCCCATACTCTAGTTCATCTCGACATTCAGGTTCTTCAAGACATGATCGTTCAACATCTCGTTCTCATCGTGATGATTATAGACCACGTAGTCGTTCTCGAAATAGTAGCCGTCGACATCGTAGTCGCTCTAGAGATTACCGAAGGTCACGATCCCGTGAGAGAGATTATTACTATTCCCGCAGAAGATCTAACTCCAGAAATCGAAGAAGAAGAAGAAGTAGAAGTCCGCGTAGACGAAGCCGAAGTCGTGAGCGTTATGAGTATGTGCCTTCTTCTTAAAAAAAAAAAAACCAGTTTAGCCTTGTTGTTCGTCACTAATTCCCCCAATATCTTTCAGCCGCCGCAGACGTAATAGATCAGCTTCTCCACCTATACCGGAAGAGGAACGTGATAAAAGAACGGTGTTTGTGACTCAACTTTCGGTTCGTCTTGAATCTAGAGAACTGCATGAATTCTTCTCCCAAGCAGGCAAAGTTCGAGATGCAAAGATCATTATGGATCGCAATTCCAGACGCTCTAAAGGGTAAGTCAATGGTCGGGTATCTTTTCAAACTATATTTTAGTTATACCTGACATCTTTCTCAACGTTTAGTGTTGGGTACGTCGAATTTTATGAAGAAGCTTCCGTTCAGAACGCATTGGCAATGTCGGGTCAAAAACTTTTAGGTATACCAGTTATGGTTCAATTGACCGAGGCAGAGAAGAATCGACTTGCGATGCAAGCTCAGAATGCGTATGTGTCTATGGTATATTATCACTCACATATTTCTTTTAACCAAGCTAACACTATATTGCTTCTTTTGTCACTTAGTGCCTTTGGACATAATGACATTTCGTATCATCGTCTTTACGTTGGATCCATTCATTTCAAACTTACTGAAGATGAACTGCGACAGATATTTGAGCCTTTCGGCCCCATTGATTCTATAAACTTGCACACTGACGAAACTGGTCGATCCAGAGGATTTGCATTTATCCAGTACGTATTAATGGATTTTTGACGATTTGTTGAGTTCAATGTTAATTTTATTTTTCTTGCTATTAGGTTCCGCAATGGAGCAGACGCGAAACAAGCATTAGATAAAATGAACGGCTACGAACTTGCGGGTCGAAATGTAAGTAATATGCAAAGGCATTTGATAAACATTACACATGTTCACATTGACAACGAAATCTTCTTTGGTTTCTTTCTTAGTTGAGAGTCGGTTTGGTGAACGAAAAGTCTAGTACTGGTGGCAACTATACTCTAGATGAAGAAGGTAAAAATTTCACTCTATTGGCTGTTTGATATTCCTTTGCCACAAGTACCATTAACACTTTAATTACGTAGAAACATCTGGCATTTCATTGAACTCCACTTCTAGAGCAGAACTTATGCAAAAATTAGCCGCCAGACAAGCTGATACCACGACTCAAGCTCCAGTATATAAACCAGCCCCAGCACCGTGAGTGTCATGAATATATTATCTGAAACATATCGATTGCCATTTTCCTTAACCTTCTTCATCAACTCCTCAGTCCAAAGGTCAACGTTCCGACTGCAGCTGCTACTCGTACGATCATGCTTAATAACATGTTCAATCCTGCAGAGTATGTATATTATTGAAATTTGGAAATTCATGCATTTTTATACTTGTTGTTCACCATCCGCATCGCCTTATAGAGAAACTGAACCTAACTGGGTCCAGGAGCTTGAAGCTGATATCAAAGATGAATGTAGTCAATATGGGCAAATCACGCACGTCAATGTTAACGACGATTCATTGGTATGTATACTTACAACTCCGCTTGCTATGTTTTCCTATTCAGCTGGTTCATTGCTAACCATATATCTTCGTATGTAGGGTGAAGTGTTCTTGAAATTTGACAGTGTGTCAGCGGGTGAGCATGCTGTGAAGGCACTGAATGGGCGTTGGTTTGGAGGCAAGCAGGCAAGTATTTCAAAATTATATTCGTTCACGTGATTCCTGCCTTCTAATTTCTCTTTAAATCGCAACAATAGATCACAGCTACATATGTACCCGAAGCTATTTATAATGCTCGCTTTTCGCTTTAGGATCGGTTGATTATGCCCAGACAACAATATTGTAACATGGTCTGATACTTCCTTGCGGCAATGGTTTAATTCCCCTCCCTTTCTCCGAACCAAAAATGTTTTCTTTGTGTCATCATTCTGTTTTTTTTTTTTCCAATAGGTTCATGAAAATAATCGCTCCGTAGGAAAGCAAGCCAGTGAGTGGTAATTTCACAAAGGTTTAACTTTTTTTCTTTGGCTTTGCTTTTGCGCGTTCGATTTAAATAAAAAGTAAAAGCGTTCGTCCACTCTTGAACAGACTACGTGTATATCCACCACTGCATATACCCCCTCAACAACGCACACCTCTTGGCGTATGATAAAAAGGTAAATCCGGACAGCTCCTTTTAACTTATTAGTTGCCTTGGGTTGTCTGCTTACAGTATAAGTTGAAGCTGGATACGGAAAAACGTTTGATCAGTTAGCGCAAGAGGTTTATAGCATGCTTAGGGCACCGCAAGAAGTAATACCAAAGAGGTAGCTTGCGCTGTCTGTGGCCAAACCTGGTTGGGTTAACTTAGTTCTTATATTTTGTTAGGCAAGGTTTTTTTTCATTGCTGTATAGAATAGGTACTTCCCCCAAGTTAAATTAAACTATTCTTGATAATTTTTTTTTTAAGTTGAAGCGTTGATAATGCAGTCTGGTCTGCCGATGGACTGATTTACGTAAGGGGTGGATAGGCCTGGTCTCTTGCCATGGCGACGTAGTTTACTGTATTTGGTATATCCCACTTGATCACTTAAGCTATGGAGCGTTAAGGCTGAGGTTTGATAGAAGATCCCCCCTTGTTGTGTTACTTCTCCATATTGTTGCTCAAGTGAAAATAAGATGAATCATCTTGCAAGACAGATCAATTTACATTTCAGCATTGCAATTGTAGTTATAACCTGTCCTATCTCTCTTCTATATAAATGCTCTAATAGTCATTGATGAAAGGCCAATGCCTTTGTTTATTTTTATTATTATTATTAATTTTCTCATAAAGCGTCACACATGTTATGCGAATGTGACGAATTCTGTTTAACTGGTGGCATTGTAAGAGTCCATCGGGTTAGGTAACTCTTTTTGGGGTTGGTTCAAGGAGTAAACGTGCGGTAAGGGTTATGCTGAAAGTGAATTTTTATGCCGAAACAGATTGGTCAAAGTGATTAGTGAAAATGTAAATGGTAGACTATCGTTTTAGTGGCTCGGGGTATCTAACTTGTTCAAAAAATTAAAGTGGTTATTACGTTTTATGTCCACGCGGTTATACGATGACACCATTTCGTCACTCCGTAGGAGATGATAGCGCATTGACAAATTGCCACACATCTAGGTTACTGTACGGATTTTGACATTATAAAGATTCCTCACGACGTCCATGTAACCATACCTGTACATTACGTGTGGAGTACTATTTTTGTGACGCTGGCAGTTTCCTGAAAGCACAATAACCACATTGCTGTAAAAAGCCATATGTTGCTATATGGCGTTTGATCGACACCGGCAACAGCGCAACTGAGCTCACTTGCAAAAAAAAAAAGAATTCTACAACAATCTTTTACAAACCTCCCCTTTCCTTTTCCCCTAGCCACCTGTCATCATCTATAATCCTGAACATCAGAAAAAGCTAATGAAACGTTAGGAAAACTCGTGTCATACCATTCCATTCATGGAGGATCTGCTTATACTACGAACGCCCAATTTTTATATTCAAGTTCTATCGTTCTAAATTTTGCTCTTCTGACAGCACCAATATTTTATTTTTCTCTTAATCTGCCTGCTGTTCGCGCTCCAGCATCGAACACATTCGAGACATACAAAGTTTGCCATCCCCCACACAATAAAGATAAAGCTTGCCCCTCATCCAACCGCGTGATGAATTGACAGACCTTATTGTTGCTTGTATCACCTCTTAAGCACGAGCAAGCTTATCTCATTTTTTTCTATTATTTTATTTATTGTTTTATTTTCTTTTTTAACTCCCTTTTTTCCCGTTTGAACTCATCTCATTTCACTCAAGTGGTGCTGTAGCTGCCTCTCTTTCTTATACATACTTTTTTTTTTTTTTTCACTTACCCATACACGGTGAAAAAGGTGTTATTGCTGTATTATATCTCTGTTACTGTCGACTATCGTACACTTACGGCGTCTGATCGACACCAAGTTTTCTTGCATGATATCTCTGAACAATCCCATGAATTATGACATTGTTTATCCATTCTCGCCGAGCCATGATGAACCATACCCTCAAAGAGAAATTCATCTACACGGTGCGGTAAATCATCATGACCCATTGACAAACATGTTCACCACTCGCGCATCTGGTTTCTACCCACCTACAGGTGATGCCCGGCCCAGCCCATACAGCGTATCACACCATACCTTGGGTCGACAATCATCTCTTTTAACTCCTCAGTCAAATGCTATAAAGGATATACCGGATACATATGAAATTTATGAATCCAAAGATTTTTCATTTCAGCGAAGATTTTCTGCTAACGATTTTGAACCACGTACACGACAACTTTCGCGCTCCACCGACTGTATGTTCGACCCTCTGCCATCATACCACAATACTTCCATGTCACCCGTTGATCCATTACCTTTTGAAACACCTCCTTCATGTTTTCATAATCAAACTCGTATGAACAGCGACGACACTAGCAGTACAAGCAGCAGCATCGGGGAAAGGTAAAAAAAGATTTTTTTTTGAAAAAGCCTATGACGCCAATTTTTCTTTGGTGGTAGAGTTACGATAGTAAACGCTGTCTCTATTTTAGCCGTCGTCCTGTGGTTACTACGAGAATGACAGCCATGAGCAATAATTCAGCAAGACCTGGCACATTTGATATTCATTACAATCAAGTCACTCAACCGCATTTACCTTCACAGCCCCCTACACCAGTCGCAGGACGGTGGAGATCCAACACAGGCTCAACCGATGTGAATATGTGCGATATGCTTTATGAAAAAAATTCTTATACTGACGAAAATGCATTGGGTCAACAACTGTATGTAAACACAAATTGCGTTAACTCCTCGAGATAAAAGAGTTCTGAACACCTGCACTATTTTTTTCCAGAACGACATCTAGCTCTAATAATCATCCTACTGGTATCTTACCACCCCCATTAGCAAGCCATAGCGATTCCATCGTTACCAATATACCAAAGCCTCTCAGTAATGACGCAAGGCAATGTCTCCCTGGTGCTGGTCTTATGTCAAGCTTTAGTACTAAGGCTAGTTCGACTGTGCCCAAACGTTACAAATGTACTGTATGCACAAAAAGGTTTACGCGTCCTAGTTCCTTAACTACCCACATGTACAGTCACACAGGCGAGGTAAGTAGAAAAAAAAATTTAAATGCTTCATTGCGTTTTCAAAAACGCTACTATCCGCACCCCCAATTCCTTGTGTTGACCATTATTCATTACAGAAACCTCACAAATGTCCAGTGTCATCTTGCGGTCGTCGATTCTCCGTCGTCAGCAATCTTCGTCGCCACATTAAGATTCATGATACGGAAAAAAATCAACTAGTTCGTTAACAATTCACCATTCACACCCTCACGCACTTTACAACAAAAGAAAGATTCCTGGCATGTACCAAAAAGAATTCATGTTTGCATCTAGTATTACTTCATATCCAGAAAACCGCTCTTTCTCGTTCATGTTTCTTGGCTAGATATGGCAATAGCTTGGATACAACACCATACTATTGCATTTTTAAACTTCTCTCCGCCGCTTCCCAATTTTTTTTCTCCCGTTTAATTCCAAATCTGACAACAAGGGCCTGCTCTTTCGTCCAGATATAAGGCTTAGCAAAAAAGCTTATGGTATGCTTTGGTGTCAGCATGCTTTCATGTCTCACAGCATGTGCTCATGCTTTCCCCCCACCCTATTCATTTCTCATTTTCCGTACACTGTCAAAACGCTGTAAATTTTTTGTTCTCTGTTCAAATTGCCTTATCATCAAACACACAAAAAAACAAAAAAATACAATAAGAATGCATCAGAAAATATTTCAAAAAGATATCAGACAACAATGGGTTTTATTGTTTAGTCAGAGCATCTTGTTTTAATTGGGGCTCGAGATGTGTTTTTGAGTGAAAAATTTACTGTTGGGCAGCAGCAGCACGACGACGGTCACGCTCCTCAGAAATGGTCAACTTGATACCCTTCTGCTTGGGAAGGGAGATCCAGGGCTTGTTACCTTGACCAATGACGAAAACGTTGGACATACGGGTAGCGAATTGACGGTCAAGGGAGTCCTTAACGTGGACAATTTCGAAACCACCAATGTGGCGTTCACGGTGGACGATAACACCAACACGACCCATGTTACGACCTCCAGTAACCATGCAGACGTTGCCAACTTCGAACTTGATGAAGTCAGTGATCTTGGCGCTGTCAATGTCGTAACGGATGGTGTCGTTAGCCTTGATCAAAGGATCGGGGTAACGGATGGTGCGACCATCGTGGGTGATAACGTAAGGGATACCCTTAGCACCGAGTTGGACCTTGCGAACCTTGCAAAGCTTGTACTTGGACTCCTCCTCAGTGATGCGGTGGATGGTGAAACGACCCTTAACATCATAGATGAGACGGAATTGCTCACCAGTCTTCTCAATGGAGATGACATCCATAAATCCAGCAGGGTAGGTGCTGTCAGTGCGGACCTTGCCATCGACCTTGACGAGACGTTGCATAAGGATGTTCTGGACTTCCTTACCGTTCAAGGCATACTTCAGACGGTTGCGCAAGAAGATGATGAGAGGAAGGCACTCGCGGGTCTTGTGGGGACCAGCGCTGGGCTTAGGAGCGTAGGTACCTATAATATGGAAACCGGTTAGAATCAGGTTTGTTCGATCACATAGAATATATCTATTTCGCAATGATTCCTTCCTTGAAGATAGCCAAGAATTGGTTGTTCTTCAAGTGCAGTTGGAAACCGGTGCTAGAAGAATTTCACGCGGACATTGGGAATATAGAACATTTGGAAAAAAATCGTACCCAACAACTTGTCGAGCATCCAGTGCTTGGGGGCGTTCAAACGCTTCATGTGCTTCTTAGGTCCACGAGCCTGTTAATGTGCAAGATAATCAGTACATGCCGTTGGGTAAAATTTAGCAAAAAGTAAACTGAGCACTCTTGATTTGTCGCATGAGCTGTTATGTCATGCCGGAATTTCGCAAAAACAAATTACGTAGAGCTGTCTACAGAATGTTGGCTTCCTTGTTGAAACCAATCGATCGAATAATCGGTAGTCCATCCATCCATGTACGGATGGATTCATCTATGTCGCTTCTTCACAATATCTATCATTTCAATCAAATTTTTGATATATACGAACCATGTTAAAATGTAAAGAGGAGGAGCCTTTGCTTGCAAACTCTGACCCGAAGGAAATGGCGAAAATTTACCACTCCGACATTTGAATTCTGAGCATCAAATGTAAAAAAAAGCGGTGCAAAATGGATGACCTCCAGTCATACACCCTTTTGTTATACAAATCACCAAGTAATATCGTGAACCAAATCTATGTTCAAACAGCTGTAATTAATAGTAGGATGAACGAAAAGCGTAAATCTAGCACTAGCAGGGCAGGCAGAGCAATTATTTTTTTTAGCGAGTAACGGATATTGAAACTCATGGATGAACAGCCCTACAAGTTCACATTAAGATGGCAGTAAAGTATATAGACATTGGCTAGCTTTATTTAAATTGAAAGAAAGGGATACGCTTTCTGATTAGAATATTCCTAGTTTAATCAGTATATCGATAGAGCGACAGATCATTTCTACAGTTTCATTTACTGGTCCCTCCAGTGTACCAGCTTGTTATGAATAATCCGTCTGTCAATAGTAGTGAACAGAATAATTAACCGATAATGTTCAAATTTAAAATGAATTTTGAAAATAATGTTTGTTTTGTAACTTTTTGTGTTGTTGTGTAATCCTGAAACGTGTGTCGACTCTGCGCTTTTAGACGTGAAGTGATAATGTGATCGATATGAAATTTTCTAGGAATATACTGTTGCTATCCTACCTGCCTATTTAGCCACAAAGACTTACTATCTCTTATCAAACGATGAGCAAAATAGCACCTCAGTTAGCACTGTACGGATAGAAATGTACACGAAGACAACATTTCATTTTTATGAGCAAATCACGTGTGCGTATATAGGGCTGTTTGATATGGAAGCCTAAAGCAGAAAAAAATTTACTGTATTGTGTCCGACCGAACCTTCCCGCTTTTTCTGCTTTCCAAACACGAGACATGGAATCCAAGAGCCATTCTCACCGTCTTGGTCAATTCAAGAACAAGTCCACCTTCAAGACCGATGAAGTCAGACGTCGACGAGAAGCTCAATCTGTCGAGATCCGCAAGCAAAAGCGAGAGGATAATCTCGCCAAGCGCAGAAATCTTAATGCTATCGGTAATCAGGACACGTCAGAGAGTGAGGATGAGATGGACCAAGCTGTAGATCTTCAGGTAAGAATACAGATTCTAGTTTGTAACCACTCAACTGGGCATGCCATTCAATGGCATGACTTGTAGGGGACCTACTGCTATTACTGTCAGCGTCCCCCGACGACGTGGTGTTTGCATTAGCCGACCAGATCGTGGTATCATAGATTGACCGATCTACTTGCAGCTTCGCGAGATTCTTCCCCCAATGATTGCGGGTGTATATTCAAACAACATTGAGCAACAATTGGACGCTACCACCAAGTTCAGAAAGCTTCTCTCCAAGGAACGCAATCCTCCCATTGAAGAGGTCATCGCCTGCGGCGTTGTACCCAAATTTGTCGAGTTCTTGAAATCTCCTCATTCATTGATTCAGGTGAGTGAAGAAACCATCTACCCATATTCCTCAATAGTCATGACGCGTTTCACTCACTTTCTTTGTCCTTTTATTATCACTAGTTCGAAGCAGCATGGGCTCTCACTAATATTGCCTCAGGTTCTTCTCAACAAACTCAGATTGTGATTGAAGCTGGTGCTGTCCCTATCTTTGTCGAACTCTTGAGCAACCCCGTTCCCGATGTGCGCGAACAGGTAAGCTTTCTCTTGCGTTTTGTACATTGTACTTTGTTTCATTGTTCAACCAAATCACTGAACCCGGATACGATGACAAACAACGTAGGCTGTTTGGGCTCTCGGCAACATTGCTGGTGATTCACCAATGTGTCGTGATTTTGTCTTGCAATGCAACATTCTACCTCCTCTTCTCTCACTTCTGAATGAGCACAACAAAATCTCCATGCATCGAAATGCCACCTGGACACTTTCTAACCTTTGCAGAGGCAAGAATCCTCAACCTGATTGGTCAATGGTAAGTCTTAGTTTTCCAGAGGGCATTATACCATTTATGTTCACTTTACCGTACTTTATACTAAATCACCTGGTTCTAGATCTCACCTGCACTTCCAGTTCTGTCCAAATTAATCTACTCCAATGACGATGAGGTTCTGATCGATGCTTGCTGGGCTATCTCTTATCTGTCTGATGGACCAAACGAAAAGATTCAGGCAGTGGTTGAATCCGGTGTATGCAGACGCCTTGTCGAGTTGTTAATGCACAGCTCCACCAGTGTTCAAACCCCAGCTCTTCGATCTGTTGGCAATATTGTTACTGGTGATGACGTGCAAACTCAGGTCATCATCAACTGCGCCGTTCTTCCTTCTCTGTTGAGTTTGTTGAGCAGCCCAAAGGAAGGTATTCGTAAGGAGGCATGCTGGACAATCTCCAATATCACGGCTGGTAATGCCGCTCAAATTCAAGCTGTGATTGATGCCAACATCATTCCACCACTCATCCACACCTTGGCCACGGCTGACTTCAAGACCAAGAAGGAAGCATGCTGGGCTATCTCTAATGCTACCTCTGGTGGTTTGAATAAGCCCGAGCAAATCAAATATCTGGTTTCTCAAGGCTGCATCCGACCTCTTTGCGAATTGTTAACTTGCATGGATAACAAGATTATTCAGGTTGCTTTGGATGGATTGGAAAACATTCTCAAGGTCGGCGAAATGGAACGCGCTAATGACATGGATAACATCAACCGATATGCTGTTTACATTGAAGAATGCAACGGCATGGAAGCTATCCACGCTCTTCAGAATCACGATAATGAGGAGCTGTACAAGAAGGCTTATCATATCATTGACAAGTACTTCGTTGCTGATGATGACGATGTTGAGGATAGCGATTTGGTGCCAAAGATGGATGAGGCATCTGGTGCTTTTGCGTTCCAACAGAATGTTAATCTTCCACAAGGAGGATTCCAGTTTGGTGGATTTGGGGCTCAATAACTGATGAACACTCCAGCCAGCCCTTTACAACACATCATGTTTCAACTTTAACGAGACACAACAACTTGGAAAACATTTCTAGTCTCAATTCTATTTCTTTTGTCTCCGTCTTCTTAAACACCAGTTTCTTTTATTTCGTTTATTTTTTTCTCGAACCCTCTTCTATACTTTCATGTTTCGGTTTCCTTTTCAACATAATGACCACCCTGTCTTCTTCATACCTTCTTGTGCTACTTTGTTTTTTGTCTATCCCTAACCATTTCGTCTACATCCAACTTGACCCACTTCCCATACACCATTATTACCAACCTTTTTTTCTTCCCCCATCCCCCTTTTTTTTCCTGATACATATTCAAATCGAAATAAAGATCTCAATCCTGACCGCTTAATTTCTCTGAGATTTTACGTAGTTGTTGCATTTTGTAAGTGCTTTTAATAAACATTAGAGGTATCAGCAACAGACGTACTGTTACCCGGTTCAGTTCAATCAAATATACTGTATAACGTAAGGTAGGTATCAAATGGGGGGGGGTTGTCTACAATTCTGGCGATGGAATTCGATCATTTTACAGCATTTTTCCTCGCCTCTCGACTAGCTTTGATGAGTGGTGAAAGGGTTCTGAGTTTGTCAGCCTTGGCAAGGAAAGGATGCTGCAGTATTTCATTGGCAGACGGGCGTACGTCAGCATCTACTTCTAGACACTTGGCCAAGAAATCTCGACAAAGACTAGTTAACGTTGACGGGCTTTGAAGGTCGGGAGTGCCGTTTGTAGCAATGAGGTAGATAGCTCGCAATGGACTTTCATGTAAATAAGGTGGTTCGCCTTCGATCATCTCGATGGTCATAATACCAAGCGACCATATATCGATTTTAGGGCCATAGTCTTTGCGAGTGACGACTTCGGGCGCCATCTAATATGCAGTACGGGTTTAGATCTTATCAACAGCAAACGAGGTAAATGCTGCCTGCAATAAACAAAAAAACCCATGCTTACCCAGTATGGCGTACCAATCATCGTCCTTCGCTTCGCCTCCATGTCATTCAGACGTGCACAAAATCCAAAATCGGCTATAAAAGGTTTAGTATTTGATTGCATTAGTCAGATGGTGGTGAGCCATTGTCAATGGATGATACCAGACACTTACTTAGTTTGACTTCACCGTTAATGCCCAAGAGCACGTTGTCACTCTTGATATCACGGTGTATGATGCCTTTGGCATGGAGATGAGCGATGCCTTCCAAGGTCTCTTTAGCTACAGCAGCAATTTGTCCTTCTGTCATCATGTTGTTCGTTACAATGTCCGTTAAGCTACCTCCTTCCATGTATTCCATAACCACCCATAAGTCGCCGCTATGCAAAAAGGAATCAATGTAGTTGACAATGTTCTTGTGTGCAGATTCGCGCATAACCAGGATTTCGTTAATGATCAAATCCTTATTAGGCTGTTTCTCTAGGTTCATTTGTTTGATAGCCACTGACATATTAGTATCCACTGAATGAGCTGTGAATACACCACCTGATGCACTGATGAAGCAAAAAAAAGTTAACATCATACTTGTGAGAGATATGTCAAACATTAAATGAAACACTTTGACTTACCCTTGGCCAACCTTGACCATGTTACGATACAGTTTTGTAGGATCAGCGTCTGTGCATATCGCTCGTAAATTCTCTATTATTTTTGCGTCTCGAGCCGCTTCTTTCAGTCGTCTTTGCTCCCTTCTCCTTGCTGGTGCTATAGACGCAACATCCAAGGCTGGATCTAATGGCGCAGCTGTTGGTGATATATAGATGCTCGATGGGTCCGATTCATCTGCAGGCTCAGCTACTTCTACTTTCTTTGCCTTGTTTCGAGGTGGAGCAACGGGTCGTTCACTTACGTATGATGGTGTACTGGGCGAATCAACTGCTTGATCCGCTAGCTGTTTGGGAGTGACCGCATGATCAACTACTCGAGGTTTGGGAGGGATCGTTGGCTTGGTTGACACTGGTGGCTTTGGTGGTGGTCCAGTTTTGGTTTTTCTAGGTGGGGTGGTAATTCGGGTTTCAGCAGCTTGCTGCTCCAGCTGATTGCGAAGATCTTTCACGCTCGTCGATGGGCTAGCGTCTACATTGTTTTGATCGAAAGTGCCGGTATCAGTACGGGTCAACAATGATGTGGTTATGCTTGATACCTGCCAGATACGTGTCCAAATTTAGTGTATGCGAAGGGGTATTTAATTTTACCGGAAATCCCATCTAACTTACCTTCTCTGATTCCAGTGTCTTTCCTGTCAGATTTGGCCGTATCGGAATTGGAGGAGGTTTACTGGAAATTGGCTTTTCGGGATGCGGTACCATACTACCGGACAAATTATTTGAGTTGACCACAACGATACGGGGTCGAGATTGACGTTTGGGTAGCGGTGGCGGATGACCGGCAACTTCTCCAGCGGATGAGATACCAGGTTGGGATATCAGTGAAGGATTGGGGAGACTTGGTGGGTGCTGAGATTGCGCTAATTCGAATTTTTGCCACACTTCGTCGTCTGGATCTTCTCGAGTTTCCTTGAAGAATGATATTGCGTCCAGTACAGCTTGTGGATTGGCTTCCTGTTCTCGTCGTGTGATACCACTTTGGTTGAGGAGTATTTGCCATTCCTTTGGCAAACCAGTGAATTCGCCCGTTTGATGGTTGAAGCCCACATGCGTAACATGTGTCATGTTGTATGGTGACGATATAAGGTTTTTGTGCGGAGCTGCTGATGAAGAGCCTGTGGAGCTTGCACCAGTTGTAGTCCCTTGAGCCGTCACCAATAAATCATTCACACCATTGACCAACTTATCAAACGTTCCTTTCAGCACTGAAGTGGTGGTCGCTGCTACATTAGATACGCTGGTCATGGTTGGCGGAGACCAGGCCGACTTTTCCGTTGAAGAAGCCTTGAGAGTTGGAGACTTAGGATCCGAGTTAGGTTTGGAAGAGGCTGTTCTCGTCTCAAAGTTAGACTTTGAAGGAAGTGATTGTTGTGATTTGAACGATGGCGATGATACCATGCTTGTGGACTTTCCTATAGTGGGCGTTGTAGGTCGAAGGGGATAAGGTGGTTTGCCTGGGGATGGTGGACGTATGGAATTCGTATCTACAGATTTTAGGGAAGCTGGTATGTTTTGTGGTCTTGGTGGTGGTGGTGGTGGAGGTGATGGGTTAGATTTTGGAATGGGGCTACCAGTCCTCATCACCGGGCGAGGTGCCAGAGGAGGCTTCCATGTGTTGGCACTCGTTGCGCTTGTTAGAGTTGGTGTATTAACTTCTATGGTGTGAGAGGCAAATGAAAAAGTCTTTCTAATTGTTTTTTCCGGTGGAGGTACATTAACGGATGGCTCTCTGTAAGCATTGAGATTAATCGTCTTAGTGAGGACCGGTGTGTCTGATGCATACGACCGCCGCCGATCGGGGCCTGGTATTGACCGCTTAGAAGGATCTTTTCCTCCATTGAATAACTTGATGTTCTCAGTCACAGACCGTGAACGATGCAATTCCTCGTCAGACGCGGAAGATCGTCTGTCTGTTGTATCGTGATTGATTGTCTGCATCAAGCTGACATCTAAGGAAGTCGGGACAGCAAAAAGATGGTTCAGCCCAAAAATCTTGGCTCCGAGAAGAATAATGATGCAACCAATCCCCAGTCACACGTACAGACACTGTAAGGTGTAACTGATGCTTATATGAATGTATATCTTACGAAGAAATGGCTACTACATATGACTTTAAATATTAATATAATCATAGAAAGCTTTTATCCTCAGTATAAATCTGACGATCTCATTACAAAATGTTTAGACGTTCTCCTTTAACGCATCGCTGGCATTTGCCTGTAGCATGATGCTGCATAGACGTATGAATAGCGCACAATTAATTGCTCTGTTTACTAAAAAGCAATCCTTTCTTTTAATTTAATTTAAGTTATCTGTTATCAAGATGGACTTAAGTCATAGTGTCATAACTGTGATTGAACACACTTCGCTATAATTCCATTATATACGAAAATTATGATCTCTGCTGGCCAGAATGGGTACCAAGTAACTGATCAGTCGTCATATTTTGAAGCCTGTCCAACATAATAGTGTATACCTAACGCCTATGCTCTTGTAAGAGTAGCAGCCAACTTCGCTAACGGAAGTGGTTGCGGAGTTGGAAGATGACCAAAGTCATCTACCATCGAATGCCTGGGACCTACCACGTTGCGATGTTTAGATCAAGGTTCAGACGTTAACATGGATAAATTAAAATAACCATGACTTTAGATGTGCAGGCTCTCTTTTTAGCCTATTGGATCATAATTAAATTATTTCATCGTATTTCCGCTGTTTATAAATCGTTGATTTTTACGTGGATATACTCTACAGGCTCATCATATTTCATTGGAGAGTATAACAGTTAGTAGAATGGTGAATTTTCGGAGAATGTAAATCTTTACTGTAGCAAGGGGCAATTCAATGAAGCGTTCCGTCAATCTTGTACAACACAAATATTCGTCACGTAAAGCGAAGGCTCGTGACATAGGCTGACCAAAACCTTTGGACGGATAGTTCCCATCACGCTGTGGGAAGTAAGGGGTGTGTCACACACCTGGAGGAAGGGTGAAGTATGCTGATCATCATCCAACTTCTACAGTAACGATCAAGTTACCTTCTGTCACGTACTCATAGCATGTCAACGGGCTGATCCGTCACTTGGTAGAAGCTTTCCTTGAAGCAGTCATATTTCGATCTCCAACTTCAATGATACCTCACGTTACGCACATGTGGAGCAAGATGTGAGAACATTCAAATATACGTAGAGTCGATCGGTCACTTTCAAGGAGCAGTAGGATCCCAATAGGTCTGTCGAGACACGGAGGATAATATGCTACTGTCCCAGTTTATTTATAATTTTTGTAGGGGATTTATTTTGAATCCAGTTTTCTAAGCACAGCTACAGGCTATGATGAAGAGCAATATTCTTGTAACATTTACCTCTTACAACGGTGACAGGAAAGAAAATGGAGTGAAAACTCAATCAGGTTATGGCGAAATGCAATAAATGCTTCAATGCTCGAGCTAATAGCAAAGACTAATTAATGTATTAATGGTAATTTGGGCAATTGCTTTCCTGTTGAATAGCAATCATGAATCAAAAATGGAAAATGAATTTTAACTGTAAGAAAGTTTACAAACGGCTATGTCTATTTATGAGCCTTCATGAATTCACCGATGTATGGCGGAAATGATATTAAAGCTAATTATTTGAGTATTCCTTGCATGGAATGTTAGAGCCTTCTATACCGGTCAAGTTTTGATTTGCAATATTTGCACAGCGAACAGCTGCTGGTTTCCATGTCGATGTTATGTTTACGTTGGACCACCTCAAATCACAAGGTGCAGCCTTGGAGCAATGGAGGTTGGCGAAGTCATTTGTTGCATAGCCTGTGATGTTTTCCCAGGAAACACCGCTGATGCTCAATTTGGATGTATCACATTTGCGTGGATTGCCTTTGGTGGCGTAATAAGTGCACTGGGTAACGACGATTGGAATTGGACAAGATATGTTGAAATTTCGAAAGGTGACATTCTGCACGTGTCCGCCGCCACCGCCACCTCCATTCGGTGGAGACCCGCTAACTACACCGGACCACGTCTTAACAAAAGCGCCATAACTGAGACCTCTTTCAAGAGTTATCCTCTCCATTGTAACATTAGTGACATAATCTGGCCAGTCAGGATACTAGGGATTATGACAGGTAAATATGAAGAAAACGTGTTACACAAACAAATTAAATATATCATACTTGACCGATTGAGCCGATCGCAAAGCCGGTCGTGCGATAGGCATATATATCTGACACGTATATGTTTGATGAGTTCCCCTTAATTGCAACTGCGTCATCAAAGCATGTAACATTCCATCTTGATATAGTTACGTTGTCAGAACGCCACACGTCTATGCCGTCAGTATTAACAGTAGTGGAGGTGGAGTTGGAAGTGTTGTTGACATACATATCAGTTACCACAACGTTTTTAGACGTTGTCACCAACATGGACCAAAATTGCGCTTGTACAATTCTTAGTCCACGTATGACGATGTTATCTGAATTATAGACTATCAAGGTCATTGGTCTGCCTGGTGCATTTGTTCTATTCTGATTCCAGTCATACCACACTTGTCCGTTGCCGTCAAGTGTTCCGTGACCGTACCCGTGAAGTCGGACATTCTTGCCACCAAATAGCCAACTGGTAGAGAGGTTCTGGAATTCAACGGGAAGCACGTTATTAACCCAGTATGAAATGTTTGTGGACCAGAGTAGGGTGCCATGTATGTGGATATCACAGTTGTACAAGTTGGTGGTATTCATGACCTGATCAATTTGGAAGGTGTGATTGGTGAAAATGATTGTGCCATTAACTCCACAATGTTGGAATGCCTTTAGGATATTTGGCGTATCGTCTGTTCCATTGCCAGCTGGATATAACTTGCAGGTTTTATGATGATGCTTATGGTGGCTATTATGATGATGGTTATGTTCATTGTCAAAATCATGGCGATAATGATGGCAGGTGGACGTAACCCAGGCAAATATTAATATGATAAATGCCACTGAAAGCTTCATTGGACGCCTACACTAAGTAATGGTATAAGGAGGGTAAAAACAAATTCAAAATATTCAGAAAGAAGGAGAAAAAGAGAGACAGTCAACTTGGCATCAGGCATATTATTGGAAAATTTAAGCAACGCCGTAACTTTATTTTTGTTTTTTATTTTTTGGCTGAACGGGAGGCGCTTGGTTGTATGTCAATAAAGTAATGGCCAGGCTGTACGTTTTACACACGCTGTGCTCATTACTGTGCCGGGGTTAGGAACTGACGGTCACACAGAGCCCAATAACGCAGCTATAATGTCATTTCGTTGTTGCCGTCTAGCCGATATTTCTATGGCCGTAAGGTTAACGATGAAACAGCTGTTTGTATCTGATGTTATATGCGGGACAAAACACAATTATTATCACTGTTGTTGCTGACTGGAGTCATGCATGTAGTTTAGGTCATCAGGATTCCATATTCGACTATGTGTATGAATTCTGATCACAGCCGCAAGAAGTGGCCCTGTTAAAGAAGGCTATTGGTGGTACTGTCTTCAGCCTCAAGCATATTGCATCTCTTTGCTTATCAATAATATTCAAGTTGGCTTAGCTGACGGTTCGAGATGTCTAGTCCTTGCAAAACTTTTTCGGCAATTTAGCATAGCAGTGAGAGGGTTCAGCTTTATTTCTAAATAGAACCTGATGCATAAATACTCGAAATCGCTTAATTATCCATATTTGCTATCCCCTTCTCCTTCATGCCACTGCAAATACCGTAAAGCATATCTGCTGTTTTATAGATATGCTAAAGAGACTAATGTTTATAGCGTGAGCTTTGTCATAGGACTTTTTTACAAGAAAATAAACACCGTGACACACTGTGTGGGGAAAATAAGACATTGAGCTGGCATACAGACATTATACAGCAGACTTAGGAACCCCTATTTAGCACTGCTATTTACTCAAGCTGCCTCTCACTGTCTTTTCACGAGCAATGCAATATAATAGTTAGTAAGGAATGACACCATGATACAATTTGTACAGGTATTGGGAAACAGGTTTATCTTTGTAAACAACTCTGAAAAATTACTTTTAGCGAGGATCAGTAAAATATTCATGAATAGATAGTCGTCAATCTACAAGGTGGATCTGCTTAAGTGTGCAAGAAGAGCCGTTATTTGCTCTGGTAGGTCGGGTCGGCGATGAGACTGCGCTGGCTAATTTTTTTTTATTCCCGCGCACCAAAAAAAAAAAAGGGTTGTGAGGCCCTCAACACGCAGTGCAGTTAAAAAAATAAGGCATAAAACTACAGCTCGGACGACAATCGAAATGGACAGTGGGGATGCAAACCAAAAAGAAGACAACGGAGATCAGCTAACCATTCCTGAAGAGCAAGAAGATGCAGCTCAGAATATGCAATCACCTCAAAAGCCACAACGAACACCAGCGTTTGCAAATCAATTACCACCCTCCGTCTCACAGCAACGATCTAAACCGAAGCGATCCACAAATGCACTTCATCTCCTTTTCCTGGAATCAAGTAAAATGGTATGTATCAGACAAAATCATGCCTTATTGATCTGTTGATCTAAGACAACTGATTTTTGGTAAAAGTACGTAATGAAGGATATGTCGTTAAAGGACGAGGCCGACATGGCCAAGCTATTAAAGGACAAGAGAAAACTATGGTCAGAACTGAAGGCATTTTGCAACCATCAAGTATTGCAAGCAGCAAAGGCTTCATTACAACATGAACTTACAGAGCAAGGAAAGGAGGCGTTAGCAGATGTCAGTCCAGACAATGAGGTGAGTAGGGAGCTCGTTTGTACAGAGGTTCGGATACATTGTGAGACTTCAGCAAATAAGTTTCGTCAAACTTATATGTTTTTCCTCGGAATGGACGACCCTGTATCTATGAAATTGAAAGATCATCAATATGCGTTTCGACGAATTTGAAGCTATCGAGCGCAGCTTTGATGATGCGATATCGGAAATTCGATACGAATATTATGATGAATTAGAGAAACGACAGCCAGCAAACGGTCGCGACACAGCAATGGGCGAAGGGGGTGAGGCAGATATTAGTAGTGATACGTTTCCCGAAGGTATGATATGATAGCCTACATTGTGATGGACGGCATCGATCAAAGACAAAATTTTCTTTACCAAAACATCGCCTTATTGGATGCGCTAGTTATGGATAGTTGTTACTAATGCTTTTAGTTTATTATCCTAGGCATTCCGATTATTTTACGATTATGGGATCAACAAAACCATAGACGGCCTGGTAAAGAAAGCTCAGATTCAAGAGGTGACTGGTATTATGATACGAACAGTGATGGTGGAAAGTACCGAGTGAATCGGGCTACATCTGGACGAGGAAATTATCCTCCACGACATGCACCGTATTACCCCCCACCAGGAGGTTCTTATCGATCCCGTGAGGGTTATGGAAGAGGACCCTCACCTACTCGAGATTATAGAGATAGAAAGGAGAGAGATGATTATTTTCGAGACCGGCGCTATGAAGACAGGCGACCACCACTTCCTCCATTGTCACCTGGACCTGATATGCGACGACGACCTAGAGAGGACAGAATGCCACCACCAGGTCCAGGTGCCAGGTATGATGATCGTAGACGGGATGGGTACGCGAGATCGGACGATCGTTTTCCTGGACGTGGACCACCACCGCGCGCCTTTCCTTCACCAGAAAGAGAACAGCGTCAACAAGTTGGACCAGTTCATCCAAATCTATCTGGGCGACCAAGTCGAAGTACATATGAAGCACCGCCTATGCCAGCACTACAACAACCTCATGCTCCGGAGATTCCACCAGAATCGAACTATGGATATGCAACCAACTACCACGATGCAAGTACGGCGTATGGTAGCGGTGAGTACAACTTGAAAATCTTCGTCATGGATGTAAAGAAAAAGGAGACTATGGAAGGGATGCCATTTTATTCCCATCTTACAGCACAGTTACTAAAAACCAGTTTGTAGGCTATTATGGACAATACCAAAATCAAAACGTAGGAAATACGTACGGGTCACAGCAACCGATATATCCTACATACCAAGGGCAAGGGGTCCAAGCCCAGCAACAACAGTGGCCTCAGCAGTATATGCCCCCCTTGCCTTTGAAAAGTTTCGCTAGCCGAGACTTTGGTCGACATTCAGCCTTACCCCTTCCAACGTAAGTAAACCTTGCAGCGAATTGTATAAGCCCAAAACATTCGTCCTTTAGCAATGCTTATTTGTTTATTTACTAACATTTATTTTTAATTTAGCGATTTCATGTCAGGCGCAAGTGATGCTCCTCGGTAAGCAAGCTATCCTGCGTATTTCTATGGGGTATCAAATTGTCTGATTATTGCTTTTCGGTTAGGTTGTCAATGCCAGAACCACATCAACAGTTGGGAGTAATCAAGGGAGTGATTATTCGGGATTCGCAAGGAAATATTGGCTTAACCAATTACACGTTTAATCCCTTGTAGTGAGTGATGCAGCGCATAACGATAAATTCAAACGGTAAATCTAATAAAACCTGAGAGCACGTTCATTCCAGCAAGCCACTCCGTCCATATGCACAAGCTCCATTAATGTTAATACACTGTCATTTTTATTTATTTTAAGTTACCTTTTAATCTCCATTCCTTTTTTTTCTATATACATCAATTCAACAGTTCGTCTAGTCATACTTCATACAAGTGTATCAGATTGGTGCTTCTCCACTGTTGCCGTTGACTCTTCATTCTCCTTTTGGGTCATCTGAAAAATGTCTGGCGCTGCCATTCGGAGTCAGGCACCATTCAATCTTCAAAGAAAGTTCACCACTGGTAATGATAGCCCTACTGTCAAAAGGATTCACACAAAGAAATCCAGTAACCGTTTGAAGAAAGATACAGCACAGAGCGGATCAATCCGACCCACCACCAAGGTTCTTTCAGGGCAGGGTCCAAACCACAGCCTCGTCATGGTGGATACTTTACAAGTGCGGATGCCGGCACCCTCTGATACAAGTGTTCTTGTATCTCCACTATCATCTTCGATTGACAATATTTCAAATAATGACCAACTAGAAGATTCAAGCAACTTTTCCCTGAATACCAGCCTTGGTCGGGATATGACAGATATCATGGTGGAAGATGGGTTCTCAAGTGATGTTACTGCCAGTGACAACACTGGTGAGAATAGTCGTTCTATTGAACGTTCCCAATTCATTCAGAGTCCATCCATCATTGAAGCAGATACGCTTAACTCAGATTCAGCGATTTTGCGGGAAAGCCCAACGCCACTGGATGATAATGAAAAATACACGCATGACTTGACGCAGTTCATCAATGATCATGAGACCAGAAATTGGACCCCACGCAGCAAGGAGAGACATATCAATATCCACGCTGAAAATATTACTGATCCACCTATTACATCACAAAATGTCAATGACATAGAACAACGACAAGTACGACAATTTGTTGAGAAACTCAAAAGGGCCGTCTCAAACCATTCCCTTAGTGAGAACAACCAGCACCCTATGACCAATGTTGATAGTCAAGGCAAGAGACGTCATAATTCAGATCTTGAACTGCACGTTTCCAAACTTCGTTCAATTTGGGACGAGCCGAAACCTTTCCTACCGGACTTGAGTGACAACGAATCTGATGAGCAGTCTTTAGATATACCTTCCTTACCTTCATTTCGTCGTCCGCATCTCGACAATCGACAATCATCGGACGCTGATATAAATGCTACTTGGGTTAAAGATCAAGACAATGCCCCCATAGGTTGGCTGTCACGACATGGAAAGGGAAACTTTGCCAATACTGGGTTTGCCTGTCCCGTTCCAGCAAAATTTCTGCCGCGCTGCAAGGAATATACAGATGAGAAGGTCTTAAATGTAGCCATTGGAACAGTCGAGGAAGCAATGTGTGAACCTGCAGTAACTGGTATGTTATGTATATTCCATCTTTTTTTTTTTTCCCTTGCTCTTAATACATGATTTTTGACAATGTTCCTACAGCAAACCCGCTTGATGCCATCCCCAATATACCCTCTTCGATTGCCACCGACATAATCGATTCATCACTGAAGGACTCTTCTTCATTCAACAACATCCAAGTCGTAGAACCAGTCTTGGTCAATGATATACCCGATGCAGATGCCATCTCCATAGTACCTTCACCATCCTTATCAAGCGATGAGCGATCAGATATCACAGATAGCTCCAGCGTTAATGATGCATACAACCATTCATCGGTGCATTCTAGTAGTGGCTTATTGGAGAATATTCCACATGATGAGTTGATGCTCGCTCATAATGTCAAGGATAACATTATTGATACAAATCTAGAACCTACTCCCGAGAATATGCTTCAGAAACAACAAGCTAGACCACATACTCATGTTTTTCAAAAGCATACCTACTCATTCTCGCACGATCTGAGTATTACGACTAGTGGCAGCAAGAACGATGCGTCCATGGCTCAAGAGCAGCTTACTCAAACAAATTCGGTCGCTGTGTCATTCCAACAGCCATATGCTCCTATTGATATTGGTATGTCTTTCATGCAAATTCAACATGATCTTTTATAATTTTTTTTATTAATGAGTTTCCATAAAATAACTCTTCATTAGATCCCATTAGTCACGCCTTCCAGAGAATGGTAGAGGGCCATGATCAAAACTGTCATGATGATAGAAGATCCCAATCAGCTCAAGTTGCCGTGAGAGGAGAAGTAAACGATGCAATGCTGATTCGCAAAGAAGATGAGCTGGATGCCTCACTTACTACTATTATTGAACGTTTGGCATGTTTACGTCCATTTGAAGAATGGAACCAAATCCGATATCTTGATCTCAGCCACCAGAACCTGTCTGCAATCTCAGGTTTACGAGACTGTGTTCCTTTGTTGGAAGTTCTGAACATGTAAGTCAGAAACTTGTCACATTTGTGCAGATCTGTAATTGTCGCTAATGAATGCTTTCATGTTGTTACTTTGTAAGCTCGCACAATGCCATCACCCACATAGGCAAACTTCCTCGCAGCCTTCGCCATCTCAAAGCCCAACACAATAAGTAAGCAGTGTGCTTCTGTAGAATCTGACCCAATATGGCTTTTAACTCATCCAACTCATCTTCAATAGACTCACCGAATGTTCCGGATTGTCTGATTTACACAATTTATCTTATCTGAACATATCTCAAAATATGCTGGAAAGTCTGCAAGGTTCGATAAGATAAAAGTCATATTCAATATACATGTGAGCATATTCTGACATTGGTTTCAAATTGCAGAGTTAAGCACATTGCGCAGTCTGCAAGAGATGCACGCAGAAAAGAATCTCATTTCAACTTGGGGAGGAGTGAAGCAACTGAAGTCCCTCGAAAGACTGAATCTATCGCACAACAGGCTAAGGGATTTGGATCTGTCTCAATCGTCACTGTAAGTAGCAAACCAGGTGCTAAGTGAATGTTCAACTCTACCTTTCGGATTGACTCATTGTGTTACCAATTTAGACATTCATTGGAAATGCTTAACCTAGCATTCAATCGTATTGAGCGGCTGGAGAACCTTGAGCATCTACCATCGCTGCGAGCTATGAACTTAGGTAAGATCATGGTACAGTCAGAACATGAACTCCCAAATACCTTGATCACTGACATTTGGGTTACTGGCATTTATTACCAGATCACAATGAGATCAAGTGGATTAATATCTATCAACCTTTACCATCTCTTGAACTTTTGAGACTCAGCTTCAATCGTTTGAAAATTATGGATGCATCTCCCTTCCCTTCTGTCAAAACTTTGTATCTGGACGACAATCAGCTCATTACCGTCAAAAACTTATCAGCATTGGATCATCTGGATAGCTTTTCCATGCGAGATCAAGGTGGTCATAAAATGTATGTTCATAGCTACGAGCTGCGTTTGCGTGATGAGATAGACTAACATGAAGTCATTAGTGATATTGACATAAACGACTTGAGGCGGGTACGCAAATTGTTCTTGTCAGGTATTGGGGATTTTTGTGGTATAGTTTGTACCAACCTGGTATTGTCATAACCCATATTCGGTATACTTTAGGAAACGCACTACCAGATCTACAGGCATTTCAAGGATTCACTAATTTGGAATACTTGGAGCTGTGTTCCACACAACTTGAAACCCTCCCAAATGACTTCTCCTTCCACTTCCCTAATCTTGTCATTCTATACCTTAGTGGCAACTACTTGATTGATATTGCACCTTTGGCCGATTGCTCACAACTGCAGAAATTGGTATTGGTGAATAATCGTTTGGACAACCTTAAATCATTGACTCAAACACTCAAACATCTCCATTCACTTTTAATTTTGGACTTACGGTAAACCATCATCATCGTGTGTATGTCTGTTTTTCTATAATTCGCTTTATTGACTTTTAGAACGTTCAACAGACATAATAGCTTAAACTCCAAATTTTATGCTACATTATCCAATCCTACTGGCCCATCGGAAGAACTCATATCGCATTATCTGTCGTATGAGCACGATTTGAGATGGAACGACAATGATCATGTATTCAATCGTTGCATGCCTCAGGTGTGGCGAGGCAAACGAGAAGAGTATAGAGCGTCTATTTTGAAAGCTTGCAAAAAAATCAAGTTACTCGATGGTATCAAGTTTGAAAAGATCGATTGTATACAAGCTCAACAATTGCTTCGCCGTAAAATCAAAGATAGAACTTGAGTTGCTACGTTTTTCTAAGAACGGCGTCCTTCTACTGAGGCTGTACATTTTGGGTATGTAACAACGAGCAGCAACAGACATGCAGCATTTTACAAATAAATTGGATACCAAATTTTATGCTATTACAATTTCTTTATGATTCATTTTATGTTTAGTAAATGTGAGATGATGTGGGGTGTATTCAATTCGGGGTTGCAAGTCCTCGAAATTTATTCAAGGTTTCTAAAGGCTATTTCTCAAATTTTGCAGGCTGAAATTTTGTGTTGGCAGGAAAAAAAGTGACTGTCCAAATTTTCTGTGGCCGTTCTGCGACTGATATTTGACTGACGCTGTGCAGCACAACGAGTTCTTTCTCTTTCAAACATCATGGTGAGTGGACGCTATGTTTGCCATATATCGAGTCTAGCAATGTGAATATGAAAGATGGATTGATGGATGGATGGATAACTGGATGGATTTTTGAATCGACTGAGAGCGACAAAGTCGAGATGATGCAAGCAGTGTGATGGCCCCATTTCGATAAAATGGGATAAGCGAATCCCAATATGAATTACAAGAAACAATCATTCAAGTACTACATAACAACCTTTCGACCACATCAACCACTTTCTTGGCCCAAGTACTCCATCAATCTGCATTCGAATGCTCAGTATATCCATATCTTTCGTCTCTCGCATTAATCACAATTGTAGCATTACTTGTTTTATCCAACTGTACTAAACCTTAATTTAATTTTTTTCTTTGTATGCATTCAGTCTAAGCGCGCTGCCAAGAAGGCTACCACCGTTCAGGATACTGTCACCCTCGGTCCTCAGGTCCGCGAAGGCGAACTCGTCTTCGGCGTTGCTCACATCTTCGCCTCCTTCAACGATACCTTCGTTCACGTCACTGATCTTTCTGGCCGTGAAACCATCGTCCGTGTCACTGGTAAATATATTGTGATTTGAATGGATACAAAAAATTTAAAGGAAATATCCAAATTAATTGCTTGAGTAAAACAGGTGGTATGAAGGTCAAGGCCGATCGCGATGAGTCCTCTCCCTACGCTGCTATGTTGGCTGCTCAAGATGTTGCTGCCAAGTGCAAGGAGCTCGGTGTTACTGCTCTTCACGTCAAGATCCGTGCCACTGGTGGTAACGGTACCAAGACTCCCGGTCCTGGTGCCCAAGCTGCTCTCCGTGCTCTTGCCCGTGCTGGTATGCGCATTGGCCGTATCGGTGAGTTCAAACCTAATCTATTGGCACCTTATTTGTACCTGAGAAAAGCCTTTTATAATAACCGTTTATTTGTTTTCCCTTTTTATTAGAGGATGTTACCCCTATTCCCACCGACAGCACTCGTCGCAAGGGTGGTCGCCGTGGTCGTCGTTTGTAATTTGCTTACGCAATGTTGCGTGGCTTGGTTACTTTGCTTCAATACTCAGTATCCAATCTCTTTTTGTTGACACTTACAAACAAATAAAATTGAAAAGCATAGCCTTAATTAGGCTACTTTAAAGGCAAGTCTATGATATTCCACTTAGATGCATCGGATGTTCGGTATGTCTGTGCTCTTTATCTTTGCCCTTTTTTTTTGTTTTTTTTCCTCGGTGGAGTATGCTGAGAAGGGATCAAGTGGTCTATTTGCAATCTATCTATCATAAATTGACCTGAAATCAGAAATGATTCTGTTTTGCAGACTGAAACATAAGCAATGACATTATTTATGTGTTGCAGCAGTTGTTCTGAGCCTTCTCCATCTGCATGCACTAAGGTTTACTCCATTTGATTTACCACGCTTAAATGCAGAACCTCGATTCTCATCCACCTGAGACCTTCAGCCCAAAAAATGGCCATTTCCTTGTTTCTGCTGGCATTTTAAATTTCATCTCAGTGGGCTGGTTTATTACCTCAGCTGGCCCAGTTGTTATGTCATCTTCTTGCCTACCCACCCAATTGACTAATTGTACAAAACGGGTGAATTTAACCGTCCAATTTTTTACTCAGCAATGAGGCGAAGAAGTATATAACTCTACATTAGGTTCAACTGTTTGAACTTTTTCAAGTTTTTCACTTTAAGCATATAACATTAATGGGCTCCTTTTTCGACGAATTTTTCTCTGATCCCAAGAGTGCACTCAAAAGACGTGTGTCTACATCATCAAATCCTAACTATCGCCACAAGAAAGATAATACTATATTGCAAATCTCATCCCCTGGTACGATATTGATCGACCATAAACTTACATCAACAATATTACAAATATTAACTTTTTTACGTTTTCCTTTAGTCTTAACACATGCAAGCGGCATCTACTCAAATACATCTCCTGATAGATCAACTTTCTTGACTGATCTACCTTCTTCGGGTTTTTCCTCACAGTCACCATCCGAACTCACTGAAGATGATGCTCCTTCTCTTCCTCGAGAGCCTCGCTACTCCTGCCCTGATATTCGTGCTCACAAAGCAAAGGATCACGAGTACCGTGCTCGAAAAATGCAAGAATTTGAATCTTTGATTGAAAGCTCAAAGGTATTAAGATATTCAATATCCAATGATTTTACCTCTCCGTAATCATCCAGGGGGGTCCATACCCCTCCACCATTTAAGTCTGTGAATTTTGAACTTAGTAGATTTAGCTCAAGTTCAATTATATACTGTATATATTATCATGTCCATAGCATAGAAAAGTTAATGTATTTTGCTTATGGCCATAGATTATGCCTCTAAATGTTTCAAATAAAAAATATATGGACCCTGTGTCCGTATAACACCATAACATTATTTTACAAACTGTATTTCCACTATTGTAATTCCCAGGTGCCCTTTGTCTGACAATAGCTGAATGACACATGTTGTAGATTCCCCGCCTCCGCTTAGACAGTGTCTTGACAATTGCTACCAACATGTCTCGGTTTTAGAATGTATGGCCTTGCGGATCCTTTGTTCATCTAATTCTGAACGATGATATAATGTTTGGCTGCCCAATCGTTTCAATGACTCATAATGTAGATCCACCGCCTTCACTTAAACCGTTCTTGACAATTGCGACCAACATGTTTCGGTGGTAGAATGTTTGTCTCTGTTGGACCCTTTGTTCATCCATTCTGAACAATGATATGACGTTTGTCTGCAAATCGCTTAAATGACTCATGATGTAGATCCCCGGGTTTTCACTTCGACTGTTATTTACAATTATGACAAAACATGTCTTGGTTTTAGAATGTATGTCATTGTGGACCCCTTTCTCCATCTATTCGGAATGTTAATGTATTTTTTTAATCTGCCAATCGCTAAAGTGAATCATGATGTAGATCCCCCACATCCACTTACACAGTTCTTTACAATTGCGACCAACATGTCTTGGTTTTAGAATATATGTCTTTATGGACCCTTTCTCCATCTTCTTTGAACACTAATGTAATTTGTGTGTTTCAGTTTTCTTGTAGGTCCAGTTTTTTTCAATCATTCGATGACGGCATTTGTGGGTCTTACCATAATATACCAATTCACATCGTACCACTATTACAAGTAGGAACATTGGTTTAGTTCTACACTTCCCTCCAATCGTTAAAATTGCGCATTTGTATCCTATATCATTGTTTCAAATGCATGATCAGGTCATTTCTAATGTGCACGTGACTTGGGATGAAAGGGTCATCTCTAGATTGTCAATAATTGAAAATAGAAGAAGTGAAGGTGTGGAGGCGACATGTGATATAATAATCAGAGAAACCATTTATATTTAAATTTTGGAGATATAGTACAAATTTGAGAGATCAAAACAGTTTAAAGTGTTATGTTTGATTATTTCTTCTTGGTCTCGTTGAACAAGACATGTTGTTGTACTGTGGGTGGTGTGCAGAGATTAGCGTCAACAATAAGATAGAGAAGAAGTCTTAAACTGCATGACTTGGAAAATCACCTTTAGGGTCGTATTTCATCATAGAGAGTTTGGGTGAAGTACGTGGTCGCTGCTTTGTATAGAAGAATCCAGTTCCAGCCGAGGACATTAGACGGACAATGAGAACTCTGGCTTTAGCTTTTTTGGCCATTCTGAATAATAACAATAACAGTTAAAATCATAATCCAGTTAGTCATTATATACAATGAGAAGAATGTCGAGTAACAATTGAATAAATTAAACTAACATTTACTGAACAATGTCAATGTCAATGGTGTCAACAAAGAATTTTTTGTTTTTCAGACACCCAAAAATTTCAACCGATAGCAGAACAGGAGGAGACAGTCACATTCATCTTTTGTCAACGACATGTCTGTCATTGAGGAAGTCATCTTTGTAGGTACAGGCTGCAGCAGCAACACTCCTGCACTAAAATGCTTGCTTCAGGACCCTCCGACCTGTGACGTTTGTCTCTTATCTATGACAGCGGAAGGATGGAAAAATAGACGGAAAAACCCATCTGTACTAATTCGAGTCAGGAACCACAGAGATCCCAATGGCAGGCTCCGGTATGTAGGAATATATTTAACCGTATGATGACTTTGAGACTCAAAATTGGTCAAATTTCTAGAAATATTTTAGTTGATTGTGGAAAGACTTTCTATCGTAAGTTACCAAGCTTGATATGCAGGTCAAAGGTTTTTTTAAGATCTACTGATATCTGATGATTTCATAATTTAAGAGTCAGCTTTAGACATATTCCCAAGGTACGGCATCCGAGAGATCGATGCATTAATCCTATCGCACGGACATGCAGATGCAGTTTTAGGTTTGGATGACCTTCGGGCCTGGACGACTGGCGGAAGTCTTCAAGAATCTGTTCCAATTTATTTGAATGAGGAAACCTTCGCTGTGGTATCAAGAGCATTCCCTTATCTTGTCAACGCAGCCAATGCTACAGGAGGCGGTGAAGTAGCTTCATTCAAGTTCAATGTGATCAAAGGAGATGAAAAGTTTGAACTTTCTGGTCTAGACATCACACCTCTTCCAGGTAAGCAGCCACCATCGATAGTCAACTTTGTTCCTTGTTCCAATTATGGCTAAACCCGAATTTGCCCGAATTTCAATCAAACTCAGTCCACCATGGAAAATTTATGTCAACGGGTGAACCTTATTGGTGCTTTGGATATCGATTTGGCAAGCAACTATCTTGCATTACAGATGCCAACTATGTGCCACCTGAGACGTTGGAAAAGATGAGGAATAGCGATATGCTTATTGTAGATTGTCTCAGAGGTCAGTCAGTGAAAATATTTTCATTTACTTTCAATCCGAAACAAATATACTCAAATGATAACATGGTATCTACCCAACAGAGGCACCATACCCATCACATTTTGGAGTGGATCAGGCTGTTGATTTAGTCAAAGACTTGAAGGCTCGCAACAATTATTTTATTGGAATGGCTCACAATTTGGAACATGAAGAGTTGTCCCAGCTTTTATCGGCGTTCGGAAAGAATCTTGATTTGCATATTAGCCCGGCATATGACACCCTCAAAGTTGACATTATGGCGGATGGAAGTATTAAAGAATCATCTTGGAGAGAGTAAAAGTATAGTATAGTATAGTATAGTAACAAGGCCTGGTATGGATATGGGTATGGTACGGTATATAGAAGCAAAAGCCTTAACATTGCCCATTAGACTATTGGAGCCACAGAATACTATCAATTAGATTCGGTTTAAAGGCAGTTGAGAGAATAAAAAATTTAAAACCAATAGGTGGACAATGCTTACTGAATTTGGATATTGTTGCAGCACAACGACCTTCCACATTGCCAATTAACTATCAATTTGGCCCTTGCGGGTATAAACAATAGTATCTTCTATTATTGATTGGTAGGGTCTAGGGTAATCTGTATCATTTGAGTCAAAGTATGAAGGTTTCATCAACCCATTCCTTACCAAACGCTTGATATTCACAATCTGCGAAAAGAATGCATGATGATTGAGAGACTGGTATGGTTTCACTGTGAGAAAAACTGATTTTCAATTCGCCATGACTTTGGCTCATCCGCCTACAGTTACCACATTAGGTTGAGACAGCTTGGTTCTTTTTTTTTTTTTTCCTCCAATAAATCACTTGTCTTGGATACAGATTGAGGCTCTTGTTTCATTGAATCCTTCTTAAAAATAATCTTTTTTTCCTGGTGTTTTCCAAGCATTTGTTTTTCTCTCTCATTATCTTTTTTTAATCATGGACAGAACAATCTCATCAGATCGCAGAATCTCACTGTCCATATCTGCCATTCTCAATGAAGATTCCGTGGAACCAAAAGCTCATTTGGTCAACAATATATCTGATAACAAGAGAAAACGATATACCTGGCCAGCATTTCCACCACAGCAGTCCTATCCCACTGGACCATTACAATCTGACAATGTAGAACCCATGAATGTAATCCCAGCACCTAATACTTCAATCTCTCCTCCTCGATATGTCACTTCAAAATCTGATAGCAACCAAATCCTCGTTCCAGAAGAAGCCACTGTCCGACACCTCCCAGATGGATTTGTCGTATGTGGAATTACAAAAGGAAAACGTAAGCGGATATCACCTGAACAGCTCAAGGCATTACTGGAAGTTTTTGAGCAAACTGATACCCCAAGTTCACAATTGCGAGAGGAGTTGGCAGAACGATTGAATATGAGCAAACGTGAAGTTCAGGTACTTTTTTTTTGTTAATTTTCAAACTGATACATAGATCGTTGCTTATATATCCGGTTCTAATTCCGTTGTGCTTTTAGGTATGGTTCCAAAATCGTAGGGCTAAAGCAAGTAGGATGAGAAATAATTCTCAAGATCCGTTCGAAAAAAATACGAAACACCGACGCAAGTCTACCAGCAGTGGATCATTTGGAATTCCAAATACATTTGTGCCTCCTCCATTTCCTGCCAATCCTGCTGTAATCAATGATCATCGTCCCAGACGCTACTCAGCTGTGCCCGTTTTACAAACCGTCGCCAGACCATTTACCAACATTCAAAGTCTGAGACCAAATCCTGCTGTATATGGACTCCCGCCTCCTCCAACTCCACCCCAATTTACCAATGCATGGACAAATGACAAGAAGCGACGTAATAATTTACCTCCGATTGGTACTGGACCTGCCAATACGATATTTCCCAATATTGCGCCAAAGCCAATTCCCATGTCTCCAATGCAAGACGTCCGTATGTCAACACCACTGATGCCGCCAAGGCAGAATCAATCAGATCCCGAACAGTCCTATGGCTCAGAAGCTCAGCCTCCTGAACACATTAATTCCCCAATCAGTGTGTTAGCATCTGCTGCAGAGTTCGTAAGCTCAAAAGATGCCGCACATCCAGTAATCTGTTAATATAATATATGAAAAATTTTCCCATCGTACTTTTTGAATCTCTTTGTTACTGTAGTGGCTAATAGGCATGTTCGTCTATGAAGTTGGACATGACAGCAATTCATATTCATCGCCTAGTCTGAACAAAATTGAATCATAAATTAATTTATGATTCAAAGACGTCCATCGCTATATGACCTCAAACAAAGACACTTAAACCCAAATCACTCCTTTCGTAGCCACCCGTCAAAAAAAGTTCAGTAATACGATAATACCAATTTGGTAGAACAAAGTGTACATATACCACTTTTGTAACCATACTCAACTGAGTAAAATTAATTTCCAGTGTGATGCGGCTTGCCTGCATTCTGCACACGCTACTATTGCAGCAGAAAATTGCCCACTGAGTAATCAATATTTGTTCAGGCCCAAAAAAATAAAATCGGTTTCTGATGCCATTTCTCATCATCTGCTACCCGAACGAGAGTTGATAGCGTGAAGAGGTGTGCTTTAGAGGTTGTCATCATCAAGAAACATCTACTAAGCCCACATGTTCTTAAGGAAGACGATGATAGATAGAGAAGGTTCAGATGAGGCTTCAATGGCGATATTCTTCTTTTAGAACACAACAGTAAATGAGAGATCAAGGGCTCATATGGTAAAGCTGTGACTGTGATAATTAGGATAGGGGGGCTGTAAATGACTTGTCTGAAAACTCCAGGGACAACCCAAACGATACGGATATTACTAGAGTCATGGGAGGCTCTAAACAACTCCTTACTCTCGAATAATCATTGCTAGTTTAATATGGCACCATGTAATGGGTTTTGACTTGCTATCCGAGGCACTCTTTGAAATCCAGGATCGCTGGGCGAGGTTACCAGGGATTAATGGAGGCTGTGAGGTGTGGGGAAAGCAAGACGATGAGCGAATGTAAAAATCAAATTGCGACTGGAAGGCACATACGTGAGACATTTTCAAATGCAGCAAAAATTTTCTATTGCGTACGGACTTCTGAAGTTTGGCAAGTTCATCTGCCTGAATCAGAACAATCCGACCATCCTTCTGAATTAGAACAGTGATCTGCCATTTCTAGTTTGTAACTTTCACCTGTTACAAGAAGAATCGACCTCAGAGACGACGTTGAGTCGATGAAACAAATATCTTTTCAAGTGTAATACCTTTTCACACCCGTGCCCATCAACACGCCAATTGAATTCATATTCAGGAGGACAACTCCATTTCATCACTCTAAACGAAGTACAAGGGACGCCCATCAAAGGCTCGCTCTCCTTTCTGCACTCTATTAGCATACCTATATGTATATGCTCTTTTATACCCTCAACTAAACAAATAGTACTCACCTCAGGATTTCCTCTCTGAAGTTCAATCAATACCACAATGTCCAACGCCTTATTATTACGATTGTTCACTTCAGAGTTCTTCAACTCATGGATTGCTGTTTCTTACCTCTTTCGATACCCTGATAATGTCGGTATTCAGCACTATCTTTGCAATGAACTCAAGTCATTTCCAATGTCGGAAATCGAATTCTTCCTCCCTCAACTTGTGTAAGTTTACCAGGAGGGGCTTCCATAGACAATTACTCGCGGCATGGGATGCATCGCAACAAATGCTTAACCTTTTACAATTGATAGGCATCTACTGATTAGTCGACCATCTGAGTCTGTGGCCCTCGAATGCTTCATCCTTGACCAATGTCAACGATCCACTCACATGGCTCTTATGGTAAACGTGCTATACCTTTTTATCGATATTTGGTGCCTGTTATATTAATCCATGGAGCACACGTTTCATTATAGACGTTATGGTACTTACAAGCACATCTGTCAGATTGCTCATCTAATCCTACCAGTCCATCATTCATGCTATGCAAACGGGTCTTTAACAAGTGTCAGGCCATTGTCTTTGATGGTTCATCTACACAAATTGAACTTGCAGACTCTGGATCGGTGCATCCAGAAATACTCACTAACAAGGTTAAGGAGAATGTAGCCCCCGCTTTGGTCGGTATGGCAGCCATGCTTGCAGGCATTGGTCAACCGCTCATGACGAAAGCTGCTGGACAAATTGCCATTGCACAAGGACGTCGAAACAGGGCACTCAGCATTACTGAACCGCCTCATACCGCTTTGGCCAGAAGAAATACTGTGAATGGTGATGGTTCTGAGCGAAACAGTTATGATGAGCAAAGCGTACAACGCCTCAACCTTACGCTTCCGAAAGCTCCAGCACCTTCAGAATTGAACCATGGTTCACTACCATCTTCACCAACTACAATTTCACCGCCACAAAGAGGGCCAAAACCACCTTTCCAATCTGCCTCGCAACCTGATCTTCCAATTCCAAAAAGACTCTCCTTACAGCTCCATCATGTAGCTACCTCTCCATCGTTGGAGGATCTTCATCGAGGAAAGGCGTTTTCGGTTGGACGCTATCTCAAGCATGCACAACAAAAAATCAATCGTAAAATTAACCCAAGTTCAAGTGGTAATAGTTTACCTGGTACTTTCTCTGTATTTGATCCTAGCACCACGGCCCTTGCCAAGTCCACTGTGCCAACCGTTTCTGCACCACTGTCTCCGTCGCTTTCTCAAGTTTCGTCTACAGAAGAAATCTTTTTCGGTCGTGATCATTCCGGTCATGCCAAAGGTCAATCAAGCTACTCTATATCTACGGATTCTTTCTCTAGCCAGGTTTATGATGGTGGTGATAGTCAAGATGGTTCAGACTCGGATGATGAGATTTCGACCCTTTCACGCCTAAGCGTCGATCATAGACGATCGTTACTCAAATCCAATTACTTTAACTCGGAGATGCAATTTCTTTTGGCCCTGATCGATATTGCCACTCGTCTTGTTATTGTACCTAAACATGCTAGAGTCAGTTCGTTGCATGCGGAGCTGACACTTTTGAATCACAACTTACCGGCAGAAGTATGCATACCACTGTGGTGCCCAGCAACTATGGAAAAGCCTCATCATCATCGTGTTGTTCGCATCAGTCCATCTGATGCTGTTGTGTTAAATTCTGCGGAACGAGTACGTATCAAATTGTCTACATCCATATTTTTTTCAAACCATAATGTTTTATCATAGTCTAACGTTGGTTTCCAAAAATTCAGGCTCCATATTTATTGTTGATCGAAGTTTTGGATGATGATCTGAGCTTTGATGATTACAAATCATTGGCCACTCTCAAGAAACGAAAGCAACGTAAGGCGGAACGAAGAAGGCGTCGCGAGAATGCTAAAGCAGAGGCGGTGGAGCAGGCAAAGGCTGAATCACCCGAGCTAGCTGATAGTGAAGAGCATGACCCGAGTAAACCAGAGAGCAATACTCCATCGGATGAACCACTGGTGGCTCGAAATAGATCATCCACCCAGCTACCAACCACTGTCCATATGCCATCACCTCTGAACACATCGTTCACGCCCAATGACTTGCCTAGAGATGATAACTCGTTACAAGGCATTCCAAGTGATTTGACTGCCTACCCTGATACAGATCAACAAACCAAGACCGCCAACGAATTTGCAGAAAGAATGCGTACAGCGGCTATTATGCTTGCTCAACTACAACAGCAGAGCGTTGCCAGCAAGCTTGCACCATCTTCATCACCTTCATCAAGTAGTAAGGGAACTCTAGCTCGAACCAAGTTGGTCACAGATGGTATCCGGCAACGCATTATCAAAGAGATGATGGCCCTTGAAGAACAGCGAATGGCCAAAATGAAGGTCGAAGGAGTTGAAGGTGGTATTGGCGGAGGTGGTGGCGAAGGAGCAGGCGGCTCCATGTTAGAAGATGAAACAAGAGTTGCTCTTGTTGTCAACAAGGAAGACCCCAGTGGTAAGATATAGATACAATCGAATGGGTCTGTTATAGCAGTGTTATTGACCTACGAAAATTACTTTATGTATAGCTGCTGTATTTGCCGAGGATTGGGAGGAAAAGAAAGCTCGCATACGAACTGCATCACCCTATGGCCACCTTCCCAACTGGCGCTTGATATCTGTCATTGTAAAGAATGGAGCCGATTTGCGACAAGAGCAGTTTGCTATTCAGCTGATTAGAGAAATGCAGCGTATCTGGCAAGATAATGGTGTTGATGTTTGGGTCAAATAGTAAGTACAATAACGTATCATCTTCTGTTACGATCTATCCAATTCTAATAATTGGGCTCTCTTTGCTTATCCCTTATTCTTAGTATTCGAGTGCTGGTTACTTCGGACAATTCTGGTTTGATAGAGACTGTACGTAATTCCATATCGATCCATTCAATTAAAAAGGACGCATATACGCGTGGATGGAACCAAGCTGGCGCAGTGTATACGCTATATGATTATTTTAAACGAGTAAGTAAAATACATTTGGATACATTGTTTATGATCATACACTTATCTCCCTATCTCTAGCGATATGGTTCTCCAAACTCTGAAAAGTTCCTCAAGGCACAGGACGCTTTCATGCGATCCTTGGCGGCCTATTCTATTGCATGCTATATACTCCAGATCAAAGACCGGTACGTTCAGATAGCTGATAATCCCCCGTATAATGACAGACAGACAGGCTAATTTCTGTTTCATGGCAGACACAATGGAAACATTCTAGTTGATAATGAGGGCCATTTGATACGTAAGATTAATTAGCACGAATAAGTCATCGCCCTCTCCTCTCCCGCTCCCATATCTGACAATCTAACTCTTACTATAGATATTGACTTTGGCTTTATGCTCTCCAATTCTCCTGGCTCAGTTGGTTTTGAAATGGCTCCCTTCAAGCTTCCACAAGAATATGTTGATATTCTCGGTGGGGTCCATGGCGAAAAGTTTGCAGAGTACAAGGCTATGATGAAGGCAGCGTTCTTGGCTGTACGCAAGAATAGCGAAAATATTATACTGCTCGTTGAAATGATGCGAAAAGACTCCAAACTACCTTGTTTCCAGATGGGAGAACTGACCACTCAACAACTTCGGGATCGTTTCCAGCTTCACTTGACTGAACCACAAGTGGAGGAGTTTGTGGACCGATTGATCATGAGCAGTTGCTGTAATGTCTTTACCCGGCTGTATGACACATTCCAATACTACTCTCAGGTATGCTCATTTAACCATGGTATTCGTTCAGTTATGCCCACATACTAACACGTTGTTATTTCTTTAACAGGGGATCTTGTAAAGATATTAATCTAATCAACTCGTATTTCTCATTCTCTCTTTTTTATCCTCTCCTACTACGCTAGATCTTGGACTATGACAGTCATAAAAAATGTATTTTTAGCTCTAAAGGGTCTTGGTATATTGGGTGGCACTTGATTGCAAGAGTATTATGTTACGATACGTAGGCATGATATGTATCCATAACACGATTCCATGTATGACACAATAGATGAGTCACTCATCACAATCAAACAAGCCATGTGGCAAATAACTATATTTTATTGAGTGGAGTATATTCCCAACATTATATATTCTGAGTGAGCGAGAGAGAGACAGCAGAAAGGTAACCGATCAAATAAGATCAAGTTTTAAAAAAAAAACCTTCAACGTCTGAAGAACTATGAAGCTCAAGCAAGACTAAGGATCCCTTTGTTTTTCTCATTTCGGCCTTCATATGTCTCTCTCGCATTCAAGAAGGAATATAAGTAAGCCTCCTCGAGTCGCCAACGTAGCCGTGGTTATCGTTTAGAAAACACAACGGCGAAGAATGGCCTAGCATTCCATACTTAAACCCATTCGTCCTGAAACCGCGAGAACATCCTTGGGCAAATGCCCTCACAGATCCATCTATGGTCATCATCACATCGAGTAGCGTTGATCAGACAGGCCATTTGTTACGTTTTGTCGCGCAAGACGAGGGTATAAGTCGGCATTGCAGGATCCATCAAAGGTGAGCTAGAGCAGGTTAGGTTGGAAAATTTTCGGTTGGTGACGCTTGTCAGCTCATGTAAACCCACTGGAGGCTAAAATCGGTCACTGGCTACCGCATATAATCATGGGCTTCACATACCTCTACCATCCACTTTATCGTTAACACACTACATAGTTCACTCACACACGATCCAATATTACTTCCACTACTTTTGAATTATTCACCTATTTATAATAAAAATGTTTTTACAAGGATCACAAAATCGGGAATAATGAGAGCCAAAGTAAGATTTAACTTGGTTTTTGTGGGATGCCACCAAAGATTTTCTAGTAAGGTAAACTTTTTTTTCGAATACGTACAAAGCTCTGAGTAAAAAAAAAAGAAAAGGTGATGTAGTGAGAAAGATATGTTCTCTCACATAGTGAGTGACCTTTCGTTTTCGTCAGAGTGGGTTAGAGATATGATGGAGGTGTTTAAGCCAGAGGGCTAATAAGCCTAGAAGAAAATGAGGAGTTAATGATAAATTTTAATCATGACTTTCAGCAACGTGGCCAAGGATTTCACTTACTTGAGGAGTGAAGGTCTGGGGTTGCTTCTGGTCATTCCAAGGTAGATTACAAAAGGAATGAAGCCCCAGTGAACGATCTGCTTTGAGACGTCAACGACCTATAGATTGGAATGGATAGAAAGCATGAGCAAACAAGTCACAGCTGTAGAAGGGAACGCTATTGTAGTTATCAGGGTGACTCTTACCTTCATGATAGTTTCCTTAGTAGAGTCCTGCATTTTGTGAGTGGAATGGAGAATGAGCTTTTCAGTTGTTTTGTCCCAACTAAAGTGTATGCCCGAGCAAACGTGACTGCGATATTGAGAGGAACCAGTTTATGGAAATTTTTATTTCATTCAGAGCAAGCCACCAGAAAAGGGTCAGCCATTGTCATGTCAGAAATCGTCCCTTCCGAACAGGAATTAGTAAATGTTATCACAAGTATAAAGCAAGCCGAACCCGAGCTTGGTATCAAAAAGGTGTTGGCAGCTTTGAATGGGCAGCAGCCGACATGGACTGTTTCGGAGAAGCGAGTCAAGAAGCTCATGCAGATACTTGGACTTGTCCAATCTACTCACCTCGTCAAGAGTGGTGTCGAAGACGATCCATCCGTTCCAGTCAGCTTTATTGATCCAAAGCTTGACTTGAAAGCCACGTCTTCAGCCATTGAGGTAAGCAGGATATTGATGTATGATCTACCTGTTTCAGTGCCTAACATGTTATGTCATTTTCCCTGCAGGCACGTATGGTGGATAGAATCACAGGAAAGGGTCTTTTTGCAGCACGAGATCTAAAGAAGGAAGAAGTGATTTTTGAGGAAACACCTTTTGTATTTTTCCCTGTTTGGGATCTCTACAACGAATCTCGAATTGGCAATGTCTGCTCCTTGTGTACCAAACCTTTCAAAAAGGTCAGTCACTCGGTACTATCGGTTCGTTGTCAGCATTGTGATGTTTCCTATTGTAGTGCAGCATGCCGAAAGACAGCATGGGACTCATTCCATAGACTCGAGTGCACACATCTCAATACTGCCATGAAGGACTATATCAACCTTTGCTCGACTGAATCATGGGCAGCAGCTATGGCTGTGATGCGTATTTACTGCCATCTTATTCTAGCCAATGAACGTGGCGATTTGGATGCGGCTCTCGCGCATTATGATGCTTTTGCCACGGTCAATCAATCCGAACGTCAAGCAAAGGAAACTGCATGGATTTTCATGGAACATAACACACGTGAGCTGTGGACCAAGGCACGAAAACTCTTGTCCAAGGCACTGAACCCACCTCCTAAAAAATGCAAAATTACAAAATCATTACCCGAAGAACTTGCAAAGACGCTATTTGAACACGAAGATACATTTTTGGAGTACCTTGGAAAGTACAACATCAACAATCAGAACGGCGGCTTATACCTTGTTCAATCCCATATTAATCACGAATGTCATCCGAATGTTTGCATCGAACATCCTATCCGACTCTGTGACTACAAAATATCCGTGCGTGCCATTAGAGACATCAAGAAGGGTGAACAACTGTTCGAAACTTATGTGAATCCTCGCTGGAACAAGGAGACCCGGATCAATTACTTGAGTACCAATTACATGTTCCAGTGTAATTGCAAGCGATGCAAGAACGATGAGCCCTTCTCAGAAGAACTTCGGCTTGGACTGAGATTGCGGCCAGAGTAGAAAAAGGAATACAAGCAAGAGAAATAAAAGATAAAAATTAATTAACCGGCTTGCTTGCTTGTGTGTGAGCAAGCAGGTTTGTAAATGTCACCTACCATCCTTTTTTAAACCTGTCCCATTCCATGAAAGGTTTGGGAGATTCATTCAATAGAAGAATATCATATCATGTAATGTTAAATGAAAAAGCCTGATATAACTCGATTCATTTGATTTTCGCTAAAATGACAGAACTGCCATACCATGCCATGCCCTGCCCTGCCTTGAATTTGATGAGTAACCAGACCTTGCGCAGAGTCACTCCTTATTTTAGCATGCAACCGCACTCTTTGAGAACAATAGTGGTGTCGTTCTGGGAAGGTAGCGTGAATTGGTGCTACCCATGAGCTTGTACCATGCTTCGACATAATCACGATTACCTGACCTAAAATGTCTTATAACGTTACTGCAGGAATAAAAAAAAAGTTCGGTCTAACAACTGTTTTCGGATGCAAAGCATGGTGAAACGGGTGTCGGCGCCGTCGAGACCGATCATTAACTAACGACTAGTTTCTCAGATCAATGCCAGTTGTTGTCACCTCGAGTAACGAATATACAGAGGGAACTTTTTTTCGTATGTTTGGAACTCATTATTTATTATTAAAAAAAAAAAAAAAAAAAGGAACCAGAAGAAATCACAGAAACCTAGCTCGCATTCCAATTATTACACAGTTCAACGGAAAAAAGAAACTAGTCAGAATGATGTGAAACGGAAAACAGAAGAAGAAAAAGGAGAGTTGGGGAAATATGTGAGGGAAAGGGAAAACACACTGAAGGAACGAAAAAAGTTTGTGAGAGAAACCTGTACAAATCGTGAAAGAAGTTACATGAAAAAAAAAAGAAAAAACCTTGGATGTTTCCCTTTCTGGCTGTGCGTTTGTTTACATAATACCTGCGGTGCTACTGTAGCTAGCAGTGTATTTTCCAATGATCTTCTTTAGAGCATACGGCAAAGTCTTCCAGGGGAAAACTTTGACATCTTTTTCAATGTTACGTGGTTTGGGATTTGGGAAGCTCATGATCAACTTGAAGAAATCGGCACTGTCTGGTTTACATTTGCTGACGGTGAGAGGTCTGAATCCTTCTAGATTACGTCGAATTCGATTTTTTTCTTCTACAGTGAAGCGAACACCTATAAGACTCTCAAGCAGATAGATGCAATCTACTGAAGTGATAAAGCAGTCATTGCGTTCCTGCCAAAAGATACATGAAACCACAATGCTGTTGGGCTGTCGATCGGCTTGTTGAACCGCTTGGAATTCACAGTGGATTTCATTTCCTTCTTGGCGGCGCCAAAACTGGACCAATCTACGTCGAGCGTTCCATTCTTCAGCCGTCCATGCTTGAGCCATCGTGTCTAGGTCCCCGATTATTTTGAGATTGGCTTTGTTGAGTAGACCGGAATAGTCTGTATATGGAGGTTGTTGTTGAGACATTGAACGATGTTCGTTCATGCCACCATTACTTGGATAGGCAGGTCGTTGTTGCTGTTGATTGCTCAATCCTACATCACCTGTCAGCATCGATGTCAGTCCCATATTCGTCGGACTCATCATACCTGGCATGGAAGCATAGGCTGGATAAGACATTGGTGCTTGTGATCGATAATAACCTTTGAATGGAAATGATCAGCCATGATAATTTGCGGGAACGGGGGTAGTTCTCCGGTATCTAACTTACCATCCATAGCCATGGCTTTGGTTCCTTTGGTAGATGGATCTTGAGGTCGAATAGGTTGTTGTTGCTGGTGCTGCATTTGAGCAAATGCATATGGATTCTGAGGAAGCACTCCATTATCCATGGGATAAAAGTTTTGATAGTGGTCGGGGTGGGGAAAGAAGGAGTCGTCCTCTACATAGAAGAGTTCCCATAAAAGTCAAAAGGGAACCGGGGTCAGCGTCCGATGCATTTAAACCTTACGATCCCAACAAGTCCCCATATTTACCATGCATTCGCTTGTTGGCCATAAAGGGATCCGCGCCATAGAGCCTTTTGCGATCATTTTTGGCTTGACCTGTAATAAAACAAAATTTTAGGGAAAGGAGGAATATAATTAATGCCTTTACTAAAGAGCGCATTGGGGAATAGATAGGCTTTGGTGATTTAGGCTCCAAAAATTTCCATGCTGAGGATATTTAATTTCCTTAGAGCCAGCTTAGCTTGCCTGGAGGAATTTTCCTTTTTTTTTTTTTTTTCCCTTCATTTTTTGAGAGCAATCACATATACGTTACCTTCAGTGTATGTAAATTCACCTATCACCCAGCTGTTGTGTACAGCATCATTTTCATAGACGCATACAGAGATCGGTATCTGAGATGCATTGTTCAATGTGTGTGTAGGGTTAGGCACGATAGCAGCTAAATTTGTAAAGTTCGCGTTATCCAATTGCTTAGTATCTACTACCAGACCACCAAAAGCGAGTTTCAAAGTGGGATTGGAGGGAAATGTCTGTAGGACTACACGGACGGTAGTACCAGCTTGGCCTTCGTTTGGACCACATTCTAGTACTCTAGGAGCTTCATCCTTGTGATCAGCCATGTTTGACCTGTCCGAGTGATCGTCAGTGTTTGATGTAGGTGTATGAATAAATCCTTGTGCAGCCAGCTTTTGATAGTCTGTGTTAGATTGTTTAGGACGTAATTCGAAGTTTGAACCAAGAGTGAGAGCAGGTGCTGTTACATTTGCAAATTGAAAGAAAATACAAGACCGTTTTAGCTACTAGAGTCCTAGACGTAATGGAAGGGAGGAGGGAGGAGGGTTGTATTCTATTACCTGGGGATAGCGTTGTTTCCATTGTTTTTGAGCTGATAGTTGAAAACGTAGTCTCAGCTGGTGGATCTCGAAGATGGATGGAAAGAAGCAAAAAGATATTCAGGAGAAAGAAGTGAGTTGGTTTCGACTCAAAATACCAAGTTTTTAAGGCAGTGAAACTGGATCTTGAACAATGGAAAGAGGGAAGAGAGAGAAGGAGAGAAAAAAAGAGAAACCTGCCACTTCACGGTTGTCCTAAATGGAGGGATTTTTTTAAAAAGCCTACTGTATGTTTTTTTTTTTTTTTATTTCAATATATGTAAACAACCTACGTAAATTAGGGTGAGCAATTCTGCTCGTTACTGCCGCGGGAGATTATTTTTTCCTGGGACTTTTTTTGACAACTACAGCTTATGTATCCTATTATTCAAAATAATATCTTTGATTCCATCTTTGCTAGCTATTAGTAATAACATATTTAAAATGGGAAGGGGCGGTGAAGTTTGCGTATGTGTGTGTGGGTGTTGGGCGCAGCGTGATAGGCAAAGAGTCTTGGTAGTTCTAAGGTTTCCCCGGTCAATGGGCATAGTAAGCGTACGGAGATTGAAAATAATATCTCAGCATTGAATCAGCCTATGGGTGGGTTTCACATTGTGATTCATGCAAAATGTCAAAACTGAAAAAAAGGGAATAACACAGCAACCATGCGATTACCTGATTTCGGGACTATTCCATCATGGAAACTGACAGCTTATACAAACAATGTAAACGCTATGGCTCTGAGACGTTGTGTGTTTTGATTATCTACAAGTCCTTTCGGTCCCTCTTCTTTTAAGGGACATCAGGATTTTATAAAGTTTATTTTGGTTATTTTTTTTTTTTTTTTTGGATAACAGGTCAAGGACCAGAGAAAGAATCAAATAGTAGTAAATTAATAAAAAAAGTGAAAAATACTATCCCATCATCATACATATACACAACCATTCATGTATAATTAATGAGCCAAAGTGGACCAAAGAACAATACAACAAAAAACATATCTAAGAAATGTTGTTTTAGGACATGATACCGTAATCAGGACCGAAGGACCGTCGCTCCGATGGGAAGCCCGCTTGCGCGGGTCCGTCCTGTTGCTGGTGATAATCTAGTATTCAACGACAAACAATCGGGTTTGGGGTGGTCAGGTCAGGTCAGGTCAGGGCAATTGAGTGAGTGAATATATTCGGATACGAACATTTTTTTTTTTTTTGGGAACTTACGAAGTGCAGTATATTTAGGCATGGGCGGATCGCCTCCAGCAGAAGAGAATACAGACCAGTCATCTGAACTTTGTGGCACTTGGCCGAAATTATTGTAGCCAAAGTGATGTCTTTGTGGTGATAATCCAATACTAACGTTGCCAGTATCGCCTTGTGGCGTCTGTGGAACAGTCATGCCCGAGACCTGTTGACCAGCGGCGGAGGTAGCTGGTGGGGTATCTGGCTCGTGCGTTACCTGTGAATACTTTTGAAACTGCACTAACGCATTGTTCGTCATTGTATTCCGGTGTTGTCGTTCATCGTATATGGTCTGTTCTAATGGAGAATGAGAATTGGTTTCAACAATTTTTGGGGATCCGTCTACATTTAGTTCGCCCAAGTATGGCGGCAACGCCGAACTGGTTGCCACTTCATTGTTATTGCCTCGTGATGGAGAATTGCCTGAAGGAAAGAAGACAAACAATATATTTTTTTTAACAAGGATGATCATCTTCTACCCACATTCCAAATACATTGCCCATCCCGAAATATCAACTTACCTGAGTTCTGTCTCAAGGCTTCAACCACAGATTGAATCATATCCAGCTGCTGCTTTTGCGCATGTATCTGCCCTTGTGCTCTTGCAATCTCATGTGCAAACGTCTTTTCCATTCTCTGGCACGCTTGTTTCAGTTCTAGGACTTGTTGCTTAAGGTACATTGTACTATTGTCGTCACCATGCAAAATGGTTGCATGCTTTCGACTTGATAAATTAACATTCAAATTGGGTTGTTGCTGTTGCGGCATCGACGTCAAGGAGGTATTCAATACCAAGGCTCGCTGGGACGTATCCGGCAATCGTCGTTTATCATCTATACGGCCACGCTGCATGTTTTCATAATAATCGTCATGTTCAGAGTCCGATCCTACAGGAATGATGGTTTCTGTGTCCAATGCTTCAGCTTTGACCAACTGTGACGACCGACGTCGCCGCTTGTTGCATACCGATGTCTTTCGGCGAATGAGATGGAATAAATCTCTACGCCCAGGTCGAAAGTATTCGTGATACCAGCGACAAGACTCTCGATCTTTTGGTTCTTTGTATTTCCTTGCGTCTGTATCGCGCTGAAATCCATATATCTAGAGTTTGATTCAGGTTACTATTAAAAACAAAAGGAATTGGGGAGGGGGAAACCAGACTGCCCTCATGGTCACCTACATTCAGCTGCCTTACAAATGATGCAAATTTACAGTGCTTGAACAGCTTTGGTAAGACGGTATCGGTAAATTCTAAGATGATATTTTCGGGGAGTAGGCGGGAAAACAAGGGTGGGAGGTGAGACGAGGGATAATGATTGGGTCAAAGGGACAAAAGAGGCGTGTTTGAGTGTTAGCATGCAGGGATATTACATCGCGATAGGGAATTCTACACTTACTGGGGATACAGTCTATGACGAACATATCTTTCCCGTTTGCCTTTGTCCATCGTGCATACTTATTGCCATCGTCCGGCGCTTGTAGTGCTCTAAACAGCCAAATGGAAAAGCGTATTAGTTTCTGCATGCACATACACAAACATGGACATTGTTGTGTAAAAATTTTCATCGAATCAGCTTGAGCCTAAATGCATCCAATTTTTGAATGCATATACAGCAGTTGGTAATTCGGCTGAGCTGAGTTTCGTGAATGTGATGCTTACAGGTAAAGTTTAGATATAAAGCCAGCTATGCCTTCGTTAAAGTTTTCGAGCTCATCACTTTCATGTTCCAGTATGGGAGAAATGGTACGATGACGAAGGCGTACTTGTAGATTTTGTGATTGGTATCGTTGAACACCAACGGTTGATTCTCTATGCTCTTCATCTTGCTGTTCATTGATCTGTGGCTGTGGAGGGACGTGCCAATAGCCACTCGCTATAGATTGATTCATCATGTCCGTTGCGCTGATCGTGATATGTTGTCCAGTCTCCGCTAAAAGTCAGACAAATACGAGTTTAAAAAGTGTAGTAGCTTTCAAATAAAACAACAAGGGATATTTCGAGAGGGGGACACTATAGATGAATGGCAACAAAGATACGAATATATATAAATATATATAAAGGAGGGTGCGACAATAGAAGAAAGAGAAGAAAGAGAGACCAAAAGGCAGTGAAAAGAGAGAGGGAAAGAGATAGGTATCCCAATCAGCAAAAAGGAAGACATATAAAATAAAAAGGTTTGTATAAATAAAAAAAGTAAAAAAGAAAGCTTTGCGACCTTGAGCTTGTCACAAGCCATTTTTATTCATGCTTAGCGCCAAATCGCAGCCTTTGAACATCACGCCCTAAATCGAATCATTATTGTTGCCTCATATTCCCCAAAACAATTTGTTTTGCCGTTCCATCGTCTCCATGATTCTTGTAACTTTTTAATGGTATTCCCTATTATTTATCCCTTTGAAAGGACGATCTCTGTTTTCAACAGGTTAGAATATGGTGTTGCACATTGGCTGGCTGGGTTGTGACAAGGTCTGATAGGTGCGGTGGTGCAACATTGGGCAAAACCGAAGCGACGCTCAGCCGCTTAACGCGGGAATTATGCTACCCGCTTTGACCGAGATGATCTATCAGTGTCATTTTTCATCGTACCTTTCTATTATTCCACCACATTGGAACTCAAAGGTCCCAAGTTTGATCTTTGTAAGCGTTTTCATACAATGTTTATTAAAAACCTATATAATAAGAGAGTTATATGATTATTAAAAAAAAAAGGTACCATTGTACACTCCGAAGGGATTTGCTCAGTAGCATCGGTGACCCCCGAGATCATATCGGCAAAATCACCCATATCGAAAAGCGCCCTGGAAGGCACGCAATTCAGTAATCTCCGCATCAGATGGTAAGGATTATTCCATATTGAATGCGTCATGCAACACTGTTCGTTAATACTGCTCGATGTCGATGTCCTGTCCAATATGCAATAGCATGCTGTACTGCAGCAAGGCATCCCATTCAGGATACCAGGGATGGTGAGCATAACATAATTTCCATATAGTATGGCAGCGGAGCTTGATGGCCTATGTGATTTCCAACATATAAGCTTGTTGGGAAATGATGCGTTGTGTCACAATGATCCCAAATAAAAATGAGAAGGTTCAGTGAGAGGCACATTTTAATACAAGGATCGGGGCGGCTGGCTGTATATATGCGTACATAATAATTATTATTGACTTTTTGGCCGTGCGTTGATGATGATGATGCCGCCTGGAAATAAAATAAAAACTATGAAAACTTCACCAATCGGCATATCCATCGATTTCCGCCACAATTCCCAGACAGGCTGCATTTATACAGGACTGAATGTTGAACATGACAGCCCTCGAAATTGGTAATGGTGAATCAGCTGATTGCTAAAGAAAAATATAGTAAATTTAAAAAGATTATAAACGTTGTAGGTGTAAAGTGAAATATTGATGTTTGCACTCAAACATGGCAAAAACCTGGCTTTGAATCAAAAATGGTGTCAGACAAATTAAGGAGCTACAGGACGGACTCATCTGCAGGAATACCCTTTCAGTTCCTAAATGATTGAAATCAAACGTCTATGAGACACGATTCATAACCGCCTCAAAATCTCTAAATGGAATTTTTCTTGCATACTACAACTCTAATATGCCAGGAAAATGGGTGTATATGCAAATTAGGAATATACTGGACATACATCCATCCACAAAACAGAAAAAATGGCTTAAGAATTGTGTGGACTGCAAATTCCTGGTAAAATACAAAAGTGCATTATCATCTCTCTCAATAGCCGGCTTGCAGCTTAGGTGATAATACCGAGCTTTCCATGCTTTTGCATTTCGATCTTGTAACACTGCTTATATCGGAGGGCCATTGTTCAATGGAGCGGGATTTCATTTAATTTAAATGTTCTAGCATTTCCTTCCTTATGGTCAAGCCAACACTGACTGGCGTTAACGTTGGCTGGTTATCCAAAAGATTGAAAGTAGTAACATTTACTATGCGCGCTGAGGTGTACCGAAACTTGTAAATAATGATGACGTTGGCATTTCGGTTATTCTTGAATCCGGCTGCGGGCTCAGCCCATTGGGATCAAATAAAATTTGTAATAGGAATACATTTTTTGCATCATTCAGCACAAATGGCCAGCATCAATGACATTCAATTTAAAACGATCAAGCTCAATTCGAAAGAAGGAGATAGAAAAGTGCCAGTACCATTACCCAATGAAGGCTTCTTTTTTCATAGCGGACGATTAAGATTTACCATAAAGACCAACTCTCGAAAATATGCGTCAAGAGTCCCCGGCTTTGTGTATCTAACAAGCTTGCGCCTTGTCTTGTTAGCAAAGGAGCCAATAGATTCCTTTGAAAGCTTTCAAATATGCTTTGAAGAGGTGGTATCGCTTAAAGCAAAGCTGACGGTTAGTCCACATGTATCGGCATTTGTTTGCAACACCATTAATGAGAGTGGTGTTCAAGTCGAGCTCGACTTTCGTGAAAGTTCGCATTGTCAAACTTTTCGGGACTATATGAAGATGATTGTTGTTACGGCTGCTGCGCAAAATTTAGGTCCTCCAGAAACAGGCTTAATGGAAGCCACTCGAATTGAATATGTGGAGCTGCCGCCATCTTACAACTCGGTTGCTGCAGGTGTCTCCGACCCAATTCTGGATGAAAACCCATCGAACACAAGCCTTACAAGACATACCCAAACCCTCCCATCGTACAGTTCATCCATGTAAATACGTTTAGGTACTTGATTACATCACTTAAATACTGTACATATAGCTTGTTGTAAATTATAATCGAAGAGTAAGATTGCTATAGTTGGAAACCAATACCTTTCTCCAGGCTAGACCAGACAATCAAACATTCTCTTCCCTTCACAACGATATTCTCCCTGGTATTCCCCCATTTATTACCTGACAAACTTTTTCATTATAAACTTTATCTATAAAATTTGGACAAAAAGGGATTGTTGGTCCATATCGGATCAAACTCCCGGTAAAACATGTAACATCGTATAAAGTATATTCTCCTACGCTAAGACTTCATCAACACATCGATATGACCTTTAGAAATATTGGCACTATCCCTCAGTCTTTCACTTGAATTACCTTCTTCTACTCGGTTCAATCCAGTGACAACTTTGGCTCGTGATCCAAGAGCTCCTGACACAGTCAGCTCCTCTACCAGTTCTCTTGCGTTTTTAATACAGTCTGGTACACTGACGCCAAAATAACTAGCACCTGTAACGCTCAGAGAATGTCCATATTGAGATTGTAAAGCTTCATGCATTTCTCTCAACCGTTGGTAGTGTCCGACTTGATACTGTGGAATGCATTGTGACTGAATATGGGTCATACTGTATGTTGGAGTTGCCTTGATACCGAGATGGCGTTCGACTGCTTGGATAGCTCGATCACGAACAATCTTTGGATCTATCTCACGGGCCGGCTTGTCGAATGTATTGTTCCACATATGCCCACCTAGCATCACAGTAAGCTTCAGAGGTGAGTCTTTCTCTTGTCCACTCATGGCATTCGAATCAAAAACAACTCCAAGTGTTCCAGGGACTGGGTGTGTATTCTTCGACGAAAGATGAGGAGTGAGAAAGCCAAATCCATCATAATCAAGTTTAATTTGGTCGTTTGTATACGCCAAATTAACTACTGCAACATCGACATGTGGATTGTGACTGAGATGGGGTATTTTGTGAGATAAGATCTTGTCAAGTTGAAGAGCTGGTAATGCTGATACAATATGGGACGCATGTATCGTTCCTTTACTGGTGGCGATCTAGTCAGAGGAGATGGTGATGATGAATACAAACAAGTATTTGAGTATAGGAGTTCCTCTATTATCATTGATGTACCTTGCAATCACCTCCAGATGTCACATTAATAGATTCAATCCATTCATTTGTCCTGATTTCGACATTGGCTTGTTGCTCTAGCCGTGTACGAAGGGCTCGTGTCAATGTGTCGGTACCATCTTTAAATCCAATGACACTCATAGTTTCCATTTCCGCAAACCATTCAGGGTCATTGTTCCTTGCCCGTGTCATCATTCCACGTTCACGAAATCGATCCATCTTGGCTCCTCCACGCAACATGCCCCTAACTACACTTCCAAACGCTTGTTCGTTCTCCCAGAGCATTTTGAGTGTAGTCCGTACGGAGAGCTGCATTGCGTCACCAGCATAGATGCCATGCACCATGGCACCAACCAGATTCTTTGCTACATGCGAACCGAAACGTCGTTCGGTAAAATCATAGATAGTCTCATCCTCTGCAATAGACTTCGCGACAAACATTTCCTTGATACCTGACAGAAATACCGAACGCATAATGGGTGGAGGACTCAGAAACATCTCCGTTAATGACGAAGGCAGCGTATTAATACGGTCTTCATAGAATATATAACGATGGCGCGCTGAAGGGTGAGTTTTTGGTATAGTAATTAATGTATCCGTCAACTTCAGGTCGCGTATCTGACGAAAAAATGGTCAGATTGGTTTAAAACACCATGTATTCACTGCTTGTATTGACTCACCAATTCGAGTGTTAATACACCTCCAGGTCCAACTGGCCTCAAGCTTCTTGGACCAGACTCGAAGAGGACCTTCGTGTCGTCCGTTACTTCGGAATTGCTGGAGTCTGTTATTTTTCTGTCCAAACCATAATCTCCGGGAGTTACACGGCAGCTTCGAATCCAGCCACCAAGACGATTCGAGCCTTCAATCAATATGATTTTCGCTCCATTAGGGGCTAGTTTCGATAAGTAGTATGCAGTTGTGAGGCCGGAAATGCCACCACCCAGTACAGCAATGTTGGACATGTAGCTATTTTTTTTGCGCCCAGTACCGATGCGCAGCAGTCAAAATTCTTTTCTCCAAAGTTTCGGCAAGCGCTGTTTGAAATAATGTTTGCTCAAAGTGATCTGCTTCAATGAAACCGAAGAACCGCTTCCTTGACGCGGTAACCCTGTAGATCTCGTGGGGTAAGCCATGTAATGGAAGTAAACTACATACTGATATTTTGTATAATCAATTACGATCACTATATGAACCTGCTACTACAGCAGCCAGTTCGCACACCGCCAGGCAATCAATAAGTTTCGTTTGTTCCGAAGGTGAAAGGAGTATTGTAGTAAACGTAGGGCCACATTAAATGAACGCTAAAGGCTTGTTTCTGTGTAATCCCATTGACTATAGTTACATCACCTGTATGCCTGTTGGTATTCATGTCATTATAATGGTTTGACACTCTGGTTTCAACAGTTACCGCTCGTCTACTAGGGCGACAAGCATTCAGTAGAACTAGGAAACAAGCGATGGCATTTGATACGGCTTTGTTATTTTTCGTTATCGACAAATATGGTCACAAAGTTGCACTGAAACAAGAAGCACCCCGTCAGGGCACAGCGTAGTAGAGGAGTTTTTTCCGTCAAAATTCCGGATGTCTGCCGATAATTAAATAGCCGTTTCACACACGTAATCTAACGTAGTAGAGGTAGTTCAATATTTTAATTATCTCCTCGTGCGCATTCAATAGATGGAAATGACTTATTAAATGGCGCTGTTATGGGTGAAAGATTGTCCTTGATGGAAAAAGATGTCTCTTACCATAAAAGGGAGGCACGTGCGGCGTGAAGGACGGCCAACCACTGAACGAGGAACCAGGATAACAGCACGTTGGTGCAAGGCAATGAATTTTGCTCTAATCGTGTGGCAAAATAAGATCCTCATTGGATTTATATCCCATGCGGCTTGTATAACAGTCAACCTCTTTTTCTTAATCTCTTCTATTTTTTAACTTTATATTGCATTTATTTTTCTTTTAAAGGCGTTTTCCCCCTTAATTTGATTGCAAAACTAGTCATTCTTCATTTTTCCTTTCCTTCTCCTTTCGTTCCCTTTGAATGCCGTCCGACCAGTATACACTTATCGATAAGTTTGAGGATGACTACCAGCCATCGGCTATGCGAGCTTCATCATCCATTGAAGAAGAAGAGCTCGGTATTGCTCTAGACGACAAAGGTTTGCTACAAGAGCCACGCCGACGACATCATCGAGAGGATCATTTTGAACAACCAGAGCTTGTGCGAGACTGTATTCTTGGCCTGTCTGATGGCTTGACTGTACCTTTTGCTTTGGCTGCTGGACTTTCTTCTTTGGATAATACCAAAATTGTCATTTACGGCGGTGTTGCCGGTAAGTATAACGTGTGTGTTCTGGAGCAGCGTCCATCACTTGCTAACTATCGTATGTTCAGAGCTGGTCTCCGGTGCATTGTCGATGGCTTTGGGTGGGTACCTGGCTGCTCGATCTGAGATGGAACACTACAAAAATGAGCGAAGGCGTGAAGAGCGAGAGCTGGACCTCTATCCTGAAGAAGAGGAGGATGAGATTGTAGAGCTGTTCGAAAGCTATGGCATGGATCGTGCTTCTCTTGAACCAATGCTAGCAAAGCTCAGAGAGTCACCAGAGCGAGCTGTGGACTTCCACATGCGTTTTGAACTGAATTTGGAGAAACCTGACCCGAATAGAAGCTGGGTGGGTACACAAACACCAATTTTTCTTTTTTTACCATGACTGTGACTAAACAACGCATTTGCTCTAATTTTTTTTTTTAGATGTCAGCAGTGACCATCGGTAGCTCCTATTTTGTTGGAGGATTGATCCCCCTCATACCCTATTTCTTCTATGAGAAAGCTAGACCTGCTCTTTATATGTCAGTTCTTATCACTTCATTGACCCTGCTCATCTTTGGATATGTCAAGAGCATGTATTTGACACCTCGGCAAGCGGTGATTGGCGCATTGCAAACGTTGGCTATTGGTGCCGCAGCCGCAGCAAGTAGTTACCTGATGGTATACTTATTTAGCTACGACGCAGAGCTCGAGACTCCTCCTCCAGCCTAACCGCATAACCTAAGCCATTTTATACACTTCTCACTTCTCAACGTCGCTTTGTACAACCTACAAAAAGTCTGCTTTGTTTATTGCACCTGAACACAACACTACGGCAGTCAAGTTATCAGGCTCAGCACCCAACCTATTTCTGTTTGTCATGTACCATACTCTTCGTAAAAAACCTACTCAAAAATAAAATCTACACTATAATATTTAGTGACGGCATACTTTTCTATGAGCAGCGGAAGAAGGGCGGAGAATGTCAATGACCAACACTAATAGTAGGAAGGGAAGGAGAGCATTATATAGAGGTCATATGAATAGATAGGCTATTTTCAATAATATGGTATTTTCCCATTTTGAGTGAAATAATTTAGTACCTGATTTGTAACAGAGAGGTGAGGACGGCAAAACACCACTCCATAATGTAAGAGAAAGTCAATTTATATAGAATTGCTGGAAGTAAGAAGAAAGGTTACAAGTTTTTGTTCCTGACAATTGGGGAAAGTACAATCTTAAACAAGAACTTGAAAACCTTTAAGTATTAAGGGCTGGTTCCACACATATGATAATCCCTATATATAATGACATCCATGTAACTTCACTGGAAGAAGATTAATTCCTTTATTCATTGTATTGTCAACAACTGTCAAGTCCAGACAAATTATGGGCAAATTGATCTAACTCCAAGTTTATTATCGAGAATTGGAATCTACGTTTAAGCGACCATGGCGGAAGCGGTGGCGGACTCGTACTTCCAGTTGGGAGGGAGCTGGCCAGCGGTCTTGTAGTAGCGGGCAAGACGGTGGATACGGGACTCAATAAGAATCAAACGGAACTTGGAGTCCTTGTCCTTGCGGTTGCGCTCAAGATGCTTGCGGACGGAAACGGCCTTCTTGATGAGCTGGTACAAGTCCTCGGGAATCTCAGGAGCGAGACCGTTGGACTTAAGAATACGGAGAACCTTGTTACCAGTGACACCCTTAACTTGAGGAATACCGTGAGAGTCACGAAGAATGACACCAATCTGGGAAGGTGAAAGACCCTTCTTAGCGAGCTTGAAGATTTGTTCGCAAACTTCCTCGGGGGTAGTCTTAACCCACGAAGGAGGAGTACGGCGGTAAGGCAGGGCACTGCTAGAGATACCCTTTCCAGGAGCGTGCATGCGACCCATTGTTGCTAAAGTTGATCGGCTGGACGGCGAAAAAGAAAGTTTTTCATAACGCTGAAAGGCAACAGAGAAAAGAAATTTGCAAACAACAGTCCCAGATCACGTGGATTTACATTTCAGCCATTTGATGATAAAAATTGTATATCAGTTCAGCTAGATGGATTGAAGGCGTTACCAGGGCTAACGTTAGCACTGATGTTGATTACATTTTGAAAGATATCCATAATATGAAATGAATATTTATGTTAGTTTTGCGCATGTGATTATTTTGCGATTTAATCAATTTGCAGGTACTGTCTGACTTTCGTTATGATTCAATGTAAATGGGTTTCGTTACTGATATAGTTGTCGAAGTTTGCATGTACATACAGAAAACTGTTTTATATGAACCCTGGCATTAATAAAATATAATACATTTAATGCTCTAAATATGATCGGGTAGGTGTCGGGTAAAGGTCAATATACGGTCATTAGGAAAAATTGTTGAGACATGAAACATAAAGCGCATGTCATAATTTGACGCTTGATTACCTCGTTTCACCTTTTCTGTGAATTCTCCAATTTCTTATTTTTCATCCCTATGTCACTTCACAAAGTAGCTATCATTGGCTCTGGTAATTGGTAAGCAAAGATGTCGGCAACTTCAAACGTCAACGCTGCTCAGATCACCCATATCAATTTTGATTATTGTTTTAGGGGCTCCGCCATAGCCAAGATTGTCGGTGAGAATGCACAACAACATTCCGATCTATTCGATCGGCAAATCCGAATGTGGGTCTACCAAGAGAAAGTTGATGGTAGAAATATCACGGATATCATCAATGAGAAGCACGAGAACACCAAGTAAGCAAACAGTACGTTGCGATTTGCATTAAAGCGTCCCCTTTAACTCTCCGCGTACAGATACTTGCCTGGCGTAAAGCTGCCTGAAAACATTGTAGCGATACCAGATCTCGTAGAAGCCTGTGAGGGAGCAGATCTTTTAGTATTTGTTTTGCCACATCAGGTAATGTCAAGATATTACCGTATCAACATACCTTCTACTTGAATTGACAATTGTTTTATTTAAAACTCAGTTTGTTGCCAATGTATGCAAAGAATTAAATGGAAAACTTGGATACAAAGCTAGAGCTATCTCCTTAATCAAGGTATTTTGGTCCAATTATAAATAGAAATGCAAACTGTTAACTAACGTTGGATGTAGGGATTGGCGTTCCACGAAAGCGACATCTCCCTCTTCACTGATGAGATCCAAAACACATTAAATGTACCGACAGCAGCCCTCAGTGGAGCCAATATAGCTGACGAAGTTGCTCGTGAGATGTTTTGTGAAACAACCATTGGTAGCCAAACAATTGAGGAAGATGGTGAACTGTGGTTCAAGGTACATATTCATAGGAAAATCCTTAGTCGTTGACACCGACGTATTACGCTATCCTAACCTGTGAACTAATACCTACCAATTTCCATTATGTTAGCTTTTCAATACTCCCTACTTTAGAGTGAGCGTTATAGCAGACTCTGTAAGTGTTCAAATTTGTGGTGCCTTAAAAAACGTCGTTGCCGTTGGTGCTGGTTTATGCGACGGCCTGAAGTAAGTCTGCGGCCTTCAACAGCATTATTTATAGGTGACGGTTAACTTAAACAATCGTAGATATGGTAACAACACAAAAGCAGCAGTAATACGCCGTGGATTACTTGAAATGAGAAAGTTTGGAAAGTCATTCTTTGGAGGTGTACGAACGGAAACTTTCTTCGGTAAGTTTCAACGTAACCAAAGTTGCCGTTGTATATTCCCATATCTCTTACCACTTTCACTTGTAGAATCGTGTGGTGTAGCGGACCTCATTACAACCTGTCTAGGTGGACGTAATCGAAAAGTTGCAGAAGCTTTTGTACACTCTGGAAAGGTAAATAGGCACATGACTGTGATGATGAGTGGGTTGTTTTAATTTATTGAAGTGATTTTCGGGCATTAGTCTATTGAGGAGCTGGAGAGAGATATGCTTAATGGTCAAAAGCTGCAAGGCACAACTACGGCAAAGGAACTTCATGAATTTTTGAGTGCTCGAGGTATGACAGACGAGTTTCCACTATTGACGACCGTATATAGAATCATATATGGTGGAGACCCCCCAGAGACCATCGTTAGAGGCATTTGATAATACAGTAGCACCTATTCTGCAGCGCTTGCACCAAAGTTGCACTCAACATTATACAGAAATATTCGAACAATTAAAGGCAATATGTGAACACTGAAAAAGCTATGGTTCCTAGGGAGAAAACAACACAAAATTCAATGTTGTGACTGTGACTTAATGAACTTAGTGCTTTTTGCTGCAATTCGTGCCACTTGTGGGACAACTTGGGGAAGCTCTGTTTTCAAAACCTCAATTTCCAGTTTGCATTACACAATGAGCGTTTTACAACGATTCTCATTGCAATGCGTACGATCTTACCGAACTGCCTTGAATTCATCCGTCACAAGACGTGGTACCCAAATAAAACTCCAGCCTAGAATCCTGCCAACCTATACACAATTCTCAACACATACGGCACCTAGACGATCGATCCAAATCCCTCCTCTTCCTATTGCACTTTGCGCCTTTGGTTTCGGATGCCTGGGATTTGGCCTTTATCAATACTTTACTTCCGATATTCAAAAATATCCTGTGCCCGTTAGACAAGCATTGCGAAAGGCTTTGTACTATGAAAACTACGGCAATGACCCCTCCCTCGCCTTGGACTATTATAAGCAAGCACTCGAGCTGGCATTGGAAAGCGAAGAACTTGAAGACCACAGTCAACACGTGAGCGGTATCATGATTCAATATGGTACTTTGCTGGAAAATCAGGGCAAGCCAAGGGAAGCAAGAGATATTCTCACTAATTGCATTGGTCTGATCCTCCACATTAACAAGGAACACGCCGCAGATCTCATCAAGAACGTTGAGCTAAGCAACATGGAACTAGAGGGATCTGATAGAATCAAATCCTTAGGTATTGCTCAAAAGCTCGGTGACTTGAGTGTTCAACTGAAGGATGATGCGTCTGCAGAAAAATGGTACAGCTGGAGCGTCGAGCAAATGTTCAAATCGACAATTCCCAAAATGAACGAATCTGACATAGAATTGGATGCTAAGGAAAAGTTGTTTAATGCGGAAAATATGCCCAAATGGTTGACAAAAACCGATGTTGGTGCTGCCATGGAGGCATTGGCTGCATTTTACGCAGAAAGAAGAAACTATGAATTTGCGTTACCGCTCTATTTACGCGCTTTGTCCCTATACCCATCCATAAATGAACAGTGCCATGCATCGGTATTAATGTGCAATATCTCTGAAGTCTTTGCTGGCATGGGTCAATATCAAGAGGCCGTCAAGTGGGCTGAGGATGGTATTGAACTGGCCAAGAATCCAAATACTGGTAAAAAGCCAGGTGATGACCGTAGGATATGTGATGAGTCACTTGGTGTTCTCTTTCACAATATGGGTATGATATACGAGGTAAGTTGGAGCACATGAATGCCGTTAACATTGATCTCAACAAACTAATCAGATCAAATAGCAAACTGGAGATATGCAAGGCGCCACCATCTACTATAATCGATGCCGCAATCATGCACATGAACTCAGATTGGGCGCATGCAAGCGTGAAGCCGAGGTAGCGTTGAAGCGGGTCAAGCTTAACGACATGGCCGCAGGAGATAATAACAGAGGCTCAATATTTGATCAAAAGCTGTAAGCGATGGGCTCTACATTACTTCCTGGATGTGGGAAGAGGATAGACAGAATAGATTTTTTTTGTTTTGAGATGGACTCGATACTTCAGACGGCTATAAACTTTCATTCCTTTTATCAAAAAAGTATTGTCTGCGACGGCAGGGAGATATTAAAATAATGACTATACATATTACTGGTGGATAGAGAAAGTGTAGGTGGTGCTCTGTGTATACTTGTCCCCAGCCTTCACAAGTCCAGTGTACTTGTCACCCCATTGTGGATTATTAATACCATCAATGTAGTTCTCAGCTTCCAAAACAAGGCATCCATATTGTTCAACAAACTTATGCTGTGCATTAGCTTGCGTCGACTTTACGGGAATAGTGCCATCCATGGTGACGCATGAGTAGAATTGATATGCAACTTGGTCCGTGTTGATAGACAACTGGATTCCAGTGACGGGAGAGTAGAGGATAAGGGTTTCCTCGCTAGGATTGGGGTCAGTAATAATCCAGGCATTGTCGTAGCCAGTGCAGTTAGTACCGCACTCTTGTGCCTGCATCAAATCTTGACCAATGGGCTTGGGTTGAGTAAAGTCTAGAGCAGTTCCACTGACAGATGCGATTTCACCAGTTGGCACTTCATACTCGTCACACTTGATGAATTTGTCTGCTTTGATTTGCAAAACGTGATCCTTGATAGTTGGATCAGGGGATGTGAAGGCGTCCAATCTCCAGTATGTATGTTGAGACATCATGATTGGGGTATCAGCATCGGGAGAGCCCTCATAATCGATGGTCCACTGCTGGTTATCATTGACCGAGTCTGGATAATACGAACAGATAGAGTATGAGCACATTAAAAAGGTGCATCTAGTTGTCCTTCCATCGAATACCTATGTCACTTACATTTAACTTTGGTCAGAAGATTTCCTGGGAAACCTTGATCACCAGAGGGACTCCAGGACTCAAAGACAATGTAGTCATTTCCCTTGTCAGTGATGGTCCAGTTCAAACGGTCAGTTCCAGTGAAGCCACCATGTAAAGTATCAACACCGTGCTCATTAATCGGTGTGAAATATTTTGAACCATTGATTTCAAAAGTTCCATTCTTAATGCGGTTAGCGTATCTACCGACGAGAGCTGTTGAAATCTTAATGCGTGAGAGGTGTGTACGGGGAGGGGTATGATACTATAAACACGACAAAGATATTTACCTCCAAAATAAGGATGTTGCGCATTGACATTGTATTGTGTGGTATCGTCCCATCCCAAAATGATATCTCTCGAGACACCATCTTTATCATTTACCCAAAGATTGGTAATGACAGCTCCATACTCGATGAAAGATGCTTCAATACCTTTAGCTTTGATGGTATGCTTTTCATAAACGCTCTTGTTGTCCCAAGGAAGAACTTGTTGGGATCCGAAAGGAGCAGCCAATGCTGTGGCAGCTAAAGTTATTAGACCAGCGAATGCAACCTTCATTATAGCTATAATATCTTTAACCGAAAATAAAGGAAAAAGAGCTTGGTTGGTTTACTTCTTCACGCTAGCTCGGTTTATATGTGTTGAGACTTGACCTGTCATACTCACTTGATGACGATGATTTCCGCGGGGACAAACATGAAAAGTTCTTCCGTTTTTGCTCGGGAAGAAACTATAATGCTGTTACAGTGTCAACATTTAGCTAAGCAATTTTTTCCGAGGTGAAAGCTCCACTAATAACAATGGGTATAAGCGGTGTTACAAAACGGCATGAGATGCTTAACCAAGCATAGAGCGCTTCATACCCACGGACTAGAATACCAGGGCTTCTTCATGTAACGTCGGGGAGATCTCAAGCAGCCTAGGAAAGAATAAGTTATAGAAAATTTAGAGTGTACGTGCGTCTGTATTAACTTGTTTTGCATTTTCTTATTTTCCTTTCCTCCAGATGTAAAATAAGGCTTCCGATATCCGCAGTACTCAACCAGTATTATTACCCTTAGGGGGTCTGTAGGCAAGAAGGTTTGTGCGATTTAGCGAAATGATGCCTGTACAAGGCACCAAGCTATATTTGAATATCGGTCATTGTGGGGCAGGCCAATTTTTTTTTTTCACACTGCTGCGTCTTTGTTTGGTTTCATTTTTTATATCAGTGGAAACTGGTGTACGATCATACGGACCAAGGGTCCATCTTCTGAGGATGCCGATAGACGAAGCTATTAAATACTTTGTAATTTAACCAACATGCGTCGTCTAAGAACCATAGGTTCAAGTATTACCACTATTACAAATGTTCCACAGTTATGCAACCAGACACAATATTAGCCTAAATTGGATTTTTTCCCGTCTCCTGTTCTCCACTAAACTGTGCGATGCCTTTTGCTCCAGAGACTTCAGGTTAAAAAGAAAAATATGTATTTTAGGTTTCTTTTTGAAGAAAAAAAAAAAAAGAGGGAAAGTAAGAAAATGAAATATAGAATGTGAAATAATTAAGCAGTATCCATCATCTCGCCAGAGTGAATCTCTATACCAGATCCAACAGGGATCCGCTCGGCAGTCTGTCCATAGCCGACCCATTCCCAGCACCTGTGTGGCTCGCCACGAACCTCAGCTGACAATGTTCGCACGTTGGAGTTACTTCCTACAATTTTGCCTACGTGGTTCCATAGATAATGCCTACGCTCCACGGAGGGTTCTTGTGCCAATATCAAATCACGTAAATGAGAAATGGCACAACACGCTTGAGGGAAAAGAACAGGGTCAATATGATGATTACGCTCCTAATAAAAAAGAGAAATATTGTTAATAACATAAAACATGACTGTTACAGGCTGTGGGATTGCTTACCTGGTCTTGCAGCTTCACGAATGCCTCGCCGGCCAATTCAGCTACGAGCTTCATATCCTTTCTTCGCTGAAGGTATCGGTAGTTGGCATAACCAATAAGTCCTGCAACTGTCAGCAAACCTACAAGGTTTATTCCGGGTGAGCAGCATTATCTAATCATCGTTATACAGTGACACAAGTGAGTTACCTCCAAGTTCATATCGCCAACGATAAATTGCATCTTTAATTTGCAGGCGTAGTCGGCAACTTAATGATAGCTTAGGCTGACGAGATATCATATATTTTTCGTCACCTCTATAACGCAGAACAAAAACAAGATGGTAAGTACCATGGTTGATCGGAGGAACATGAAAACAAATAACAGATCATACCGGTCGAGGAAAGTAACTTCTCTTTCACTATACGTCATAAGAGAAGCCATCGCAAGCCTCCAATATTCTTCCAATTGCTGCTCACTGATGGTATCCTGAAAGAAAAGTCGACGGAACTAAATGTTAGCAAATAAAATATGAGATTGGCACCTGTAATACTATAACAACCGCATAATCAATGCCACTTACAGGTTTGCGTGCTAGAAGCTCAATCCATACATCCTCAACCTTCATAGATGCGGCTTCCTCCTCGGACTGCTCTTTATCCGCTTTGATATCACCGCAAATGTATTGTCCTTTTTTCAGAGCCAACATGTGCTTGATTTGATTCTCCACACGGAGGGCTCGTCGTTGTTTGACGGTGTCTGGAACACACTTTTCACCAACTGGAATCCATCCTCCAAAACTGAGCATGCTTGGGATTCTAACAAAAAAGTCGTCACAGCCTAACAGGCGACCCTTCGCGCAGTGACCATGTTTAGGGCATGGAATGCAACTTGGGCGGACGGCATCCCAAATAGTGGTACCATTTACATCTAGATCCAGTATTTCTACTAAATACATTTCTGTCAGCTTTGCTAAAATTATCTATAGCCAAACAGCATGTGATGATGTTATACTAAACCTTGTGTGCCATTTACACTATCCTCTTGTGGTATGTCACAATATCCAATCCGATGTCGTTCTAAACACCAGTAAACGCAGTACAATCCTATCAAGATCGAAATAGCCGTGGTAATGACTTGCTGTAGAGGGTGCTTAGTGCTCTTGTTCACAACAACTGCATATTCTGGTCGACTTGAAGATGTGGTAGCTGAAGATTTTGGTTTTGTCGATGTTTCTGCTTTTGAGGAGGTACCTGTCTTTGACTTTGTTTTCAGAGCCGATTTAGTTTGTTTACGCTCTGCAGGATGTTCTTCTTCCCCGCCAGATGAGGCAAAAGAATCTTGTGGGTTAAAATATTGACCAGATCCTGTTTGATCACGCCTGCTCCGTCGACTTGATCCTTCTAATTTTTCTGTAGTTGCGGACGGCTTAACGGATTCAATTGTGGTTGGTTTCTCTGCTTCAACATGATGCTTTTTGGTTTCAACAGGTTGCTTAGAAACAGCTGCTGGAGCCTAGGAACAATGCCGTCAATATCCAAGCAGATGTATTATATGTCAATTCCTCATCATTATACCTTTCGACTCTTTCGCGTTATGGAAACGTCAGATTCTGCGCCACTTTGGAATGGATTGACATCAGAGAAAACGGGTTCTAAATGCTTCTATATAATGGATAGTGCTTAGATGTGGTGTGTATATATAAGGTCATTGTAACAAGATATTACCTTGTCAGTCGGCAAGTCCTCTGGCGTATCCTTTTTAGCACCAATCATCAAAAGGAAATCGTAAACAACTTGGCATAACAAAACTGAAACTTTTGCATTTCAGTACTCACCTTGGAGAACTTATCTTTCTTTCGTTTGATGTTAGTAGTTTTAGGGGCGGTAGGCTTCGAATCAACTTCGGACTCTGACGTCAATCCAGATCCCACCGTCCACTCTGCAGTTTTCGGTTTCTTACGAACAGAAGATTTAGTCTTGCTAGGCTGAGCAGGTATAGCAAAGCCTTCGGCATCCTAAAGGTATCAAGATAATTTGTTAAGAGGGTGTTCATTAGTGCCCGTTGTTCTCGTCAGCACCACTTACAACAGTGGAAGACTTGGCTGCGCGCTTTTCACGTCTTGCTTTCGCGTTACTTGACTCCTCTCCATTACTATCCTTTCCCTCGTCATCTTCATCAGGTTCTTCGTCGTCGACTGTGGCTGTTTTGCTCGAAGCTTTGCTGGAACCTTTCGACTTCTTCTCCAAGTTGATGATACCTTTAGCATTAGGCTTGAGTTGTCGATGCAATTCTAAAATTTCTTCTGCTTTACTATAAACATTCTTTTGAAATAACTGAACGAGTTCAGCCTTCTTTGCTGTTGGAGTATACGGAACATCGTGTTTCAACAGAATTCCTCGGAGCTCTGCGATTTTCAGATGGCCAGGATCAAAGTCTTCGGCTACGAGGAGGGAGTTGAGCAAATAAACACGACAAAAAGGTCCTATGTGCGGCTACTTACTCAAGTAATACAAATCTGGAGGTACATCCGTCATTGTGGTTTCGAGCGCGTAAGAAGTTGCACGGAAGAGGAAGGTTCGAACGTTCTGAAAAATTTCTTTTACAAAAAACCGAACGGCAGGGCCGCCATTTGTGTGAGCTGGTGTCACGTGTAGCGGTGCCTCTTTCTATGATACTGGCGAAGTATGCGCTTCGAAACACTCATATTATTCCATTATAATATTAATATTAACAATGTTTGAATTTTCAAGGCATAAAATTATGTATTCGCTAGTATTAGCTTGCTGGACCGTTGCCCAATGTCCACAGCTATGCTTGGCATGATTTATGGCATACTGCCAATAGGCAATTATTGGAAACGATATTATATGAACTCTCCAAAATGAACTTTCATTGAAACATTGGACCAAATACTTGCTCATGTTGCAGGTGTGTTTTTGTACAGTGCGTTTTTGAACAGCTAACAGGACGTGATGAGGGGTTTGATGACGTTTAATCGGAGTTTAGACACGCCGAGCTCACAAAGACTTGCAGTTGCGGAATTGACACAGCTGTTTCTAGAAGTCATTTCACAACCCTTAACATGTCTTCCGCTATGGACGTCGATGATCAACCTGTTGCACAGACAACACCACCAGCACCTCAAGACGAGACAAAAGGTAAAGGAAAGGCAAAAGATTTGGACAAGAAGCGCTTTGAAGTCAAGAAGGTACGATTTCACATTGTAGCACAACTCAACTTACAGTATAATGCAATAACCGGCTTGATCTTGCTCTTTATCTAGTGGAATGCGGTCGCTTTATGGGCATGGGGTAAGTTGTTGCACGAGAATAGCTGTTGTGTGCTCACAAAAGCTGACGATTATCTCTAAACAGATATTGTGGTCGATAACTGCGCCATTTGCCGAAACCATATCATGGATTTATGTAAGCAGGCTTTTCAGCTCTCTTTGGTTTCATATCGCATTTGAATTAATAAGTGAAGCGATTGTATTTCAAAAGGTATTGAGTGTCAAGCAAATCAAGCATCAGCGACATCTGAAGAATGTACTGTAGCATGGGGGATCTGCAATGTAAGCTGTCGCATTCCGCATATAGACTCTAAAAGTATCTAAGCTAACTTACCTTGTCGAACCAGCATGCTTTCCACTTTCATTGCATATCTCGTTGGTTGAAGAGTAGACAAGTCTGTCCATTGGATAATCGCGAATGGGAATTCCAAAAGTATGGGATGTTTGTGAAGATTGGTATGAGGTGTTATGCGTATACTAAATCGTTATTTTCAGGTATGGACGATAAATTTGTTAAAAGTCATTATGACGATAGAGCTATTATCTGCTGTATCGCATTTCAGGGCAGCTCATAACAAAATACCATTATATCTATCAGAGAAGTTTGTACAAATGGTTTAGACAACCTGGTCACAATCTGTTTCACCCCTCTCCATTTCACTGTTGTTCATTGATGAGTCAAGGTTCTTATCACCTGGCTATCACAATAAATTCCTGTTTGATAAAAATTATACATGATTGTCTATTCCATGCTCTTTTATTATTCGTTCTATTTAAACATGCGGAGATATGCAAGGATGAGAGCTCCCGCACCAGTAATGGTACCTGTATTATAATAGCGATTAGTGTGGTCAATCAGTGTAGGTTTCCAAAGGAAAAGTAATGCCAATCTTGCCGATGTAACTTACCAACCATATATTGTAATATTTGAAATTTGATAGCTTCCATTTGCGTTCGCAGACCTGCAATCTCACTTTCGATTCTGGTATCCGTCTCTTTTATCTTGATTTCCTGTGCGCTTGCTTCATCGCGTATCCGACCCTTCTCTAAATTAAGATCAAGACGAACATTGGCTTGAGTTCTTGTAATTTCCTCGCGAAGCTTTTGTCGCAGCTTCTCGATCTCGCCTTGCAGACGTTCATTTTCTGCCTTCATCATCGTGAAATCGTTTTTTTCCAGTAGTTGTATTTCAGATTTGAGAGTTGCAAAATCTACTTTATAGGTATATACGGTCTTCTCCTGCTCAGCTTTGGTGACCATGGTCTTGCTCAAAGTAGCCATGCTGTGGATCACACGATGACATATTTAGCTTTACCTGAAACAGAGTCAATGTAATGGGAGGGACATGCAACACCTTACCTTTCGTCAATCACCTCTCGTAGACTTGACATGATAACTTCACTTTGTTCCATTGAAAATCCTTCCGCTTCTAATCGCTTAACGAATTTAAATGTATCAAAGTGATATGACGGAACGCTATTGTCCAGCACAAGTACTGAGCTGTGAAAAACTCGTCGTTTCATGGAGTATGATGTCAACTGTCTTTGCTCTGGACATATTGCTCTATACACTTTTGTTGACAGTGATCTGTTCTTGTTGATGTATCCGAGCGATTGAGAGCTGGGGGTAATGGTCACTAAGTATTTATATTAGCAAAAAGGTACCAAATGTTTGGTATGGGCATTCAAAGTATTAAATTTACCAGAATGCAGGTCCATGACCTTTTTGATCGCTGCATTTGAAGAGATATTTGACTTCTGTAAGTTTAAGACAGAATGTCTCCATAAAGAAGATGCCATGACGGAACTGCAGAAGGTCTTCAAATGTATGGAGCAACTACTTTTTTTTTGATCTTTCAGGTGGGATGAAAGGCAGTTGCGTCGGGGTTTCAAATGATCTGTGTGGGGGCTACGTGTGACTGGGCTTTTGGTAGTTCATGGGTGGCCGACGGTTCCAAAGGTACAGCCCTTTTTCATTGCTCTGGATCAAGTGGCACTGAAGGATGGCAGATAAATATTTTGAAAATCATATTTAGTCTTTTTAAAGCTCCACTACGTTTCATTCTTTTACTATGGGCATGTATCTTGCCTTCTACACTCCCTGGACATGTTCACATCTATAACTCTGAACTGAGAGCTTCATTAAACAGAAATTATAGATAACAACTTTCTAGTGGGTTATCAAAGAAAGATATCTTTATAAAAAGATCAAGTAAATAAGTATTAGAATAAAGACATCTAAAAGATCTAGCGATGTATGACAATGGTTGAATATGAAACCCCATCGAAGCAAATCGCTAAACCTACAAATAAGATTCAAGCACACTGAAATATAGATCGTTCGAAAGCATGCTCTCTTGTAGTTATACCAATTACGATCTCAACATACACTCCTAGTCTTGAAAATTTGGTTAAGAAATTTAGTTTTTGAAACGCAAGTGGGGTAGGTTTGTATTGAAACAAGCTGGATATGGAAATTTGCCCTTGTTGACATTTTGTCATCCTGATCAATCCAATGAACACTAATGAAGGTTCGGTCCATTTCAAACTTTCCCCTTACCTTTCCATTTCTTTCCCGAGAAGCTAACTTGAAAGTTTCCTTAGAATACATGCAACAGCTGTATAATGAAATTGGTTCATTTCTGGATCGTGAGTGACTTCTGTTTCTGGTTTGCTAACACCTTCACACACTCGACTGCGTATTTGGAGATTAATCAATGGCGAAAATCACTTCTAGATCGAATAGATACACCACCACTTGATATCCCATCAAGCAAACAGAGTCAGTCCGAGTATGATACGGACTACTTGGATACTCCGCGACGAGGAAGCTCGCTTTATCTTCAAGCGGCCCCTGGATCGTCGGTTTCAGTACACAGGTACGAGATATAGAATCCTTTTTAAATATCTTGTTGCTTGTTACGGAGTTTAACGTACCATAGTCAAAGTTCACCGGTTCCTTCACCAATGCATTCTGAATCAAGGTTGAGTCACCGCCACTCTGGCACTTCATCGAGAGCCCAGTCTCCATCGTCGTGTGTGTGTTTCAGGTGTAAAAATAGTTCTCGACCAAGTTCCATCAGTAGTTCTTACGACCAGTCACTGACCTGTGCATGCTATAAATGCGAACAGGCGAAACAAATGGAAAAAGGCGATCGTGGTTCGAGAAGCTCTAGCTTCTCACATTCAGAACACCTCTCGACCCAACCAAACATGACCCCAAGGCGACAAAGTCTATATCAGTGGGATGATGATGCTATTGCGAGATTGCAATCACCTATAGCATCGACATTGGATCAAATTCAACACGAGCTTCGATATGGCGAGCCATCATCGCTTCTCACCAAATCAAACTCGTACAATAGCTACGAAGATCCTGACGATGCTGCCGAAGGCTTAAACCTGGATGAAGACGTAGAGTTAGAGTTTTCTACGCCTATCCGAGGCCAAACGCCTCCACTAAGTTTAGTTGATCCAATACGGCGATTTAGTGAAGCACTTACAGCACCATCGGTCGATGATGAAGATAGTATACTGATTGTGGCTGACGAACGTCATTCCAATCCAAGACAAAATCAACAACAACAACAACCGCAGCAACCAAGACACTCAATGGCCAACATACCCCAGCCAAATATTATACCAAATAGATTATCTTGTTTAACCGCTTACTATCGAACGGGTCCACCACATAAAGCACTTAACATACATCAGATCAAGAAGATCCCGCAAAGACGAGACCGTATGAACCAGTATGGTAAGATTAATATGGAATGCCATAGATTATTCGATTTGTTTGTCTCAATTATGTAAACCATTTCAATTTTTCATTGTAGAATTGGGTTATTTTGACTGCATTCAATCACGCACTGAGCTCAATGGATGGCTCAGGAAACAGGAAGTCAAGGGACCTCCAGATGTCATGTTTGGTAAGGACAAAACAAGATATTGGACTGTAGTGGTATTATTTGCCAGTTAATAATTAACAACTGATAGTGTTAGAATTTTCACCGCCTGAGAAGAAACAAACGAAGCGGGGATTATTCAAAGGAAAAATCCCAAAGTCACTTGTTACCCCTGATTCTGGAAAGCTGACCAACCTGAAGAAAAATATGAGCTCCCTGTCATTAATATCACCTATACCAATCGACTCAGCTCATCGAAGTACAAAGTTGCATACATCTTCTCCTAACTCACCCGTCAAAGGAAAACGATGGTCAGGCATATTTAAAGGAGCACCATTCAGTAAAAAAGACGATAAGGTAGCCCAACATCAGCAAATAAAAACATCGGCAAAACAAAGTACAATTTATACGAGCCCCAACGGATCAAAGGCTTCCATAGAAGAAGAAGGCATCAGTAGGCGCAATGCTGGGCATACAAGACAATTATCAGAACCTTCCCATAACACTAAAATAGAGAATTTTCGTCGTCGAACAAGTAATGAAGAATTCGAGTTGGCATCGCAATTTGATCAATGGCAACTACGTGAACGTGGAAAGACAGAGTTGAGGACACCAGTTGAAGAAGAGGATGAAGAGGAAGATGAAATCGCTTATTTTACCCCAGACGGCAGGCTCTCTTCTTCCCCAGCAAAACATCAGAGTCCGGTGTTTGCAGCATCTGACAGCGAAAATACCCGACACTATAGTCACTCACAAATTTCCATACTGTCTGTGCCCTCTAACGGAAATCAGCCACACGGTCGGTCCCGACGCGAAAGTGAGTCTTCTCACAGCCATAAATCGCTACAGGAACATGAGTATATGGATATGGAGGAGACGCTGGACAATCTTGCCAGCGCTTTCCGTAGCGTTGACCTAGAAGTTTTACGAGAAATGTTAGAAGAAGCAGATGGTGATTACCAAGTAGCTGCAGCAAGATGCAAGAAAGCTATTTTTGAAGGTCGTTTGTGAAAAATGATACCCAACTATCCCAACTCATTTTATGAATACCCATTTATATGGCTACTACCAACTGTTAGGATGCAAATTTTGATCCAATATTATACATTCTTACCCTTGTTGCATCCTTTCAGTAACGTAGCATAATTGATAGCTTTTAATAAGATTCATGGGGAACATGACAATTTTAGAATATTTGAGCGAACACTGCTATTGCCCTGCCGAATGTATAGCATGGGTCTAGTTCAGGTCGAATGACCTCCATACGGAGGTAAAGTTAGTTCCCTGCATAATTAAGAAGCAGGTGTACAGCAATCATTCGTGAATGATGAGGTAAATTACCAGATGCGATTTACAGTTCAATATCTATTTCAGATAATTGACAGTACAAAGAAGCAAATGAAATGCATGAAGGTGCATCATGCTACATATATTGAACCTTCTGTAAGGCATCGCACAGACGTGTGCATAACGCATGACATATAGAGACTGTTAGAGGAAATATCGTACAAGATTCCCTGCTCATGACCAGACATGAGTACATGTATTACCAAAGGTCGATCGACAAGGATGGGTAATGCACGGGCCGCCCAAAAGTGGCCAGTGGTTCCCACTGAGTAAGCACTGTATGAGGCCATGCTTGGAAGGTTTTCGACCCCATGACTATGTGATCTTCTTATAGCCCAATCATCAGCATCAAGCAAGGCACACAGTTAATCAGTCCCCATGACCCCCCATCTCCAACGTTTGCCTGACCAATATCCCCCATATTACCATGGAGACCAGTATACCACACTAACCTGTTTTTGGGGGAGGAGTGACATGGTAAAGTAATGCTGTGAACGCGCTATCGCTTGGCCATCCATGTTCAGCTATTTCCCTGAGCCACCCCTATCCATTCTGAAGGCTCGCTCGCTAAATTAGGATGGATTGAGCTAGTGGTATTGAGTTTTAAGCGAAGCCCTTTAACTTATATAACAGCCATGGCCATTTGCCAGTTCCTGAAGTTAACATCATCCGCCACTTCCTTTTCTTTCACTTTGCTTCCGGTTATCTCTTTCTCTCACTTCCCTTTCTGTCTTCCTCTCTCTCTTTTCTCTTCTCTAACATACCGCAGCTTCGCCACCCACCAATACTTCACAGTGGATCCCAAAATATTTTGTGAGAAATCGCATAGCGTCCACCGGATGCAAAGCGTGCGACTGATACATCTGCTGTTTAGTGTGCTATTACTTTTTACGCTCGATGTAAAAATGACCAAGTACATAAAAAAACCAAAGGTTCAGCACAAGATACAGTTCACATTGGCTGTTCGATCGTCGCCAATAGATATTCCTATTGAGCGCACAGATGTTGAACCATCCACATTACTAGACTCCCGACCAAGGGATCCTATCCCTTGGCCGGCATGGCTCATAGACAAGTACGAGGAGCCGACTATGCAAGCAACGGAAGATGGCTCCCCAGAAGACGATGATAGTATTTTCATGATTGAAGACCTGTGATATAGGCTTCGAAACACATGTACATAAATGATATTCGATGTTCCGAGAAAACGAGGAAAAAAAATTTTTTTTTTTATCCCCAATGCTATGTCAGGAGGACATGCTCCACTGACACTTCTTGTATCTATACATTTTTGCAACTGTATGCTTACAATATATCGGTGTTTTATTCTATATTGTAATTTATTGCATGCTAAAAAAATTAAAAATAAAAAAATAAAATGTCGTTTATCTCTTAAGAGTCGTCTACTGCTTCCAAAGGTGTGGTAGTACCTGTGGCAGTTCAGTAACTGTGGCTATTTGGAAATTGCCGGCTGTTGACATGTTGGGGTCGTCAGTAACGTGTACTGACGTCCAACCCAGTCTAGTGGCGGCCTCGACATTGGGGGCACTATCATCCACAAAATAGCAGTTGTGGTTTTCTGTAACACCTGCCTCTCTCATAGCTCTTTCATACATTTCCACTTCTGGCTTGCATGGGAAGTTAGGCTCACTGTAGTTGCAGTATGTGATACCTGTGGGAGAGTAAAAAAAATGTGAGCGACTGTCACATTTGAAACGTATTTGTTCTACGTTCTACCCTTACCTTCAAATTGATCTTCAATACCCAGAAGCTTTAACACTCTTTTAGCATGCTATAATTTGGATGGGCGGAAAAAAATGTAGAATGTGAGGGGTTAACCAAGATGGAGTGAACTGGTGCATCATTATCGCATGCATACGTACTTGGAGACCAGCATTGGTTAAGATCCATTTCCTCAAAGGGAGCATGGCAAGTATCTGTCTAAGGGCTGGGTCTGGCTTCAATAAATCTTCCAAAGGCAGCCTACCGTCGACTTGTTCATCTAAGTAATGATACATAATGGTAATAATTAGATATCAGTTTAAGACATGCCATCGTTTTTCCGTTGCATTTCTTACCAAAGTCAACAGGATCTACCTGATGATGTTCAATCATTCCCCTTATCGACAGTCCATACTCAATAAAATACCGTTCACGTAACACAGCAGCTGCCGAAAAAACCGTTCCGTTCAGTAACTTGTCAATAAGGGAATATAGCAGCCTTGTGGAGAGCACGGTCTTTACCTTCAGATTCGGGAATACCTAATTTGTCAAAATAGTCTATTATGCTGATTGCGAAAAGGGGATCAGGAACACAGGTCTGCACTATCGGGCATAACCGAACCAAAATACATACTATTTGCGCATTAAGCTTTGGATACCATAACTCTATTGATGTAGTGTTAGAATCGAATAAAAGTGAGAGTTCAATATGTATAATTTTTTTTTTGAGAAGACACAAAAATAAGAACATGTATTGTAAGCACCTTGTGCTGTAAACGTGCAAGTGATAGAGGGATAAATGGTTGCAATTAGTATATGATGTAGCTTTTGCTCGACATTTCAACAGTACCCAATAGCATACATAAAGACAATTGTCCAGATCGAAGAAAAAGACCAGCTCATTGCTTCTTGTCATGTTACTTGCTGCGGTCTAAGTGTCTACAAAAATTAAAAATGAAAAATAACCAAGTTTTCAGTCAGCATTTGACCAGCGACAAATGACCAAAACCGGATCAGACAAGAAGGTCATTACTGAAGTAGGTGTCTCTTGATTGCCCACCCATTGTACCGCATTACATAACAAAATTCACGCGTCGCTTTCATCCTTCGCATTAGACCCAATACATTCTTCTTGATTTAGAAGACAACGCTCCTGAAGATATTCTCGAGACCACAGAAGCCAATGGTGGATATTCACTAATAGTAAGGAGACAAGCGCATGAATGAATGTACTATACTGCCGTAAGCCGCTGAAATATTCGCGCTTATAGGGATTGGATACGCCTACGCCCTATCTGCAGCTTGGCTCAGAGATATATAAAGGCGAATTTGATGAGACCATAGGAAGCAATTTGTTCTTGGAAAAGGTACCAAAAGGTGAAAGCGACTACTTGTTGAACGGTATGAGTATTTTCAGTCATATGGTTTGAAGAAGACAAAAGGAGAGGAAAACTGATACGTTTGAACACACAGCTACCAACGAAGGCAGTCAACCCTTTAATTTCTCATACGTAGGATCAACAAGTAAAACTATCAAATTCCGTAGGGTAAACTTGAAGAAAAAGGACGAGAGTATCTCTGTACGTGAATCTGACGATGGAAAAGACAGCACTGATGCTAAGGAAGAAATCTCAAAGAAAGACGACGGAGATCAAGAATCGTTTGTACATTGGGCAGCTTGAACTTTCGTAACTGAAACCTCACTCTTTACATGTAAATAAAAACACTCAAACTTTTGCTATGAGCATGACCTTAATAAAATTATCAACCAACTGATAGATATTTATGTACATTTCTATTACTAACGTCATGTCGTTTTTAAAATTATGAGCTATGAATACATTTAATACCTACTGTCTAACCTTGCTATGGACAGCCAATTAATCTTTGAGCGGTAGTGAAGATCTAGGTGAATGGTCAAGGTGACAATGCAAAGCAATAATAACTTGTTTTGAGAGCGAGATTTAAAACGTAAAGTAAAGGATATATGAGGTATGATTTTGTTGCTGATGTACTAGTCAGTTTGTGAATCATTGGATGTGCTTTGGCTTGCAATGAAAACTGGCATGTTAGATATTTGGGGTATCTAGAATATGTTGTCAGAGGAAGCACATTGTTTAACCAACTACATCATCGATACGCATGTATTCATACCTTGGGTTGCGAGACTTTCTTGGGTGCTTGATAAATTGGCGCATGCTGCGCTACAGGAATAGATGAAATGGCCCTCGATATTGAAGCCTGGAAAAATATGCAATATCCATAGTTGATCAGCTTAGACGGGACATATGCAATAATTATTAGAAAGTCGGCTATTCACCTTCATATCCTTTGCTGCTTTTGATTCGATTTCGCGTGCTTTCCGCTTTGCTGCGTTGATTTTGTCAAACATGGCTTCCTTTGCAAGCCAAGCATTCTGCTGTTCAAGATACTGCGCATGATTGTCTTTCTCTTCTTTTCGTTTATTCTCCTTTCTCCTTGCTCTCTCTTTTGCTATGGCTTGTCGATATCCTCTCCGTCTTTCCAGTTTCTTTGCTTTTCGAAATTCGTGCCGTGGCATTCTTTGCTTCACAGATTCGGACGATTCCAAATTCGATTCAGTGCCTACATCCCCTAATGTTTGATCACATTCAGGAGGCTTCTGTTGTATCATTGTCGGATCTGACAGATCAAGGCACATGGACCCTTTGCAATGATCAAGCAGATTGATTTTTTTGGTTACAAACGGAGTTTACGTCTTAAAATTTTCCTGCTCTCAGACATCACAATATATCAACTGAGAAAATGTGCCAGTAGAACAGGTAAATGTTTGATTACAGTTAAGTATTGGTTAATATAATTACGTACAAGTTATTTTGGATTGAAATATACTCTGAATTGATAATAATAGTCATGGTGTCATGGAAGCAGTTTATAATATCATCGGGCTCCACTAGCCAGTGTAGTAAATTTGGTTGACGACCAAGCAAAAATTTCCATGCCTTTTGTGGTGTCTACTTCACTGATCGGTTGAAAGATGTACTGTGTGTCTGGCATATTCGGAGACATATTGCTCAATGTTCTCGACATGGATCATGTATCTGTCCTGTTGTCCAACTCTACCAATACAGGTCTAGTTAGTATAAATGGACGGAATTGATTTGCAGAGTAAGGAGTAATACCTTCTTCATTCCTCGCTTTCGTTCCTTGACTCCTCTGAAGTAGGTAATGAGGGCATTAACCAGAATGGTAAGCTCTGACTGTGGCTTCTTCATTTTGGTCTCCTTCTCGGCAGTTGCAGCATTGTATACATCGCTTGCTAGGTCCCGTACTGAGGTACGACTAGTCATCTCTTTTTGTCCGACAACTTTTATCATGCTGTTGCTCCGCTCACATGGAAATGGGCTTTTTATGGGATGCTCTATTTGCTTTACGTTGATCTCAGTGTGGATAGTGGAGCTCTTCTTCATTGATGGTGCTTGCCAGAAAGTGACACTCATTGTGGAAAAGCTAGTACAATAGAAAGTATGAAATCAAAAAAAGGTGGAAATTTCATTCAGGCAGAAGTCCAACACACTTTGTCTGTAAAGATTGAAATTTGAATTGCCGCTCTGGTCTCCTACCTTGCTTTGCTTCATGTCCTCTCCACCAAAACAGGACCAAGGGAATTCGTACACTGGACAGTCAGAGAGGTTTTCGACTACCTCTCGAGGCTCCTTGACTCAAAGAAGAGCAGAAAGAGGAGTCGATGTACCTGTCTCATTCACCGATTTACGACGCCCAAGCACATCTTCAGTTTCAGACGCATTCGGGTTTGATAATTATGTCTTTGGAGGTGTATCTCCTGTCATGGGTTCTTCCTTTTCTGCCATCAATGAAGAACGATATTACTTTGTTCCTACTCCATATGATCAGAGACCAGAATTCTTACATCGCTATTCTTCCTTACGTTCTCGGTATGAGCGAGAAAGACGTGGGTCTCGCAAATCGAATCGACAGAATGACCAAAGACAGCGAGACGGCAATCACGAATATTCAGACTTGGCAAATCAAAGAGACACCGAAACTGATGAAAGTGATATCGAAATGCCAGATGACGATCTGACTGGTATGAGTCCTGACGATCTGACTGGCGTTGGTGGATCTAGTACGCGATCAAATGTCTACCAAGGCTATGGGCAAAATATGTCAATTCCTCCACAACTACCTTTGATAAAACGTGAATCGTTCTCTTTCTCTTTCGAAGATACCATTAATAATACGAATGGGAAGGCAGACAGAGACAACAATGGCAGCTCGTCATCCAACACACCTGTCCCCCCAACGGCTGAGAATCCTGACAAGGGCAAATTATGGTTAAGGTCAATTCAACGATCTACTGACAAAAGAGATAATAATTCCAAAGATCAAATAGCAAGTATTCCCTTAAGCATTGACGGCTTGATTTTGTAAATAGAGCCGTAAAACTGACTGACTTTTCTCTTATTGTAGTTTGTCAGACGGCACGGCACATACTCGGATTCTCCAATAGCTTTCAATCCCCCACCATGGCTTAGAGAAAAAGATGCGATGGATGAGATTAGAAATATTACCAGTGGTATACGTGAACAAAATATGGATGTGCGAGAACAAAATCGCAATAGCTCTATTGAAAATAACATGGATTCTTTCTTTTCAATGGCCAAAAAAGTGGCTGCTACCCCACCAAAACCTACCCCGAACCCCATCAACGTACCGCGACCACGAAAGTTCTTGCTGCAAACTGCTGTTTTCCAAGTGATAAATTCCAACACAGTCAAGGACAGATACCTGTTTTTATTCAACGATCTTTTGTTTATCGCCAAACCCACTATGGATGAAAGTATTATGAGTGGCCCCACATCCTCAAATTCACGAAACATGTCAGAGGACAGCATGGGTATCTATTCAAAGTATGGAGATAATCATCACCGGTATCGGTTTCGACCAACTCAGGATAGTCTGTTCCAAGTCAAGAATATCGTAGAACTGAGTAAAGTGACACTCTATGTCACACGAGATTACGAAGCTGAACCAGTGCTTCAGAAGACTAACGCAGATGGTCAAGTGATTTTACCTCCTCCTCGAAAAATCCACCCTATTCTCGCATCTGCACTTCGCAAGTTTGAGTCTGACCCCGATCGCGCAATCTCTTATCTCATGGAAAAGAAGATTTTGACAGAAGACCCCATCAGCATTGCCAATTTCTTGTTCAAAACCGCTGATCTCAGCCGTCGTCAGTTGGGAAGATATATTTCCAATCCAGATAACAGCAACGTCTTTCATGCATTCCTGGATTGTTTCCGGTTACAAGGTATGAGGCTGGATGAGGCTCTCCGCACCTTTTTAATCACCTTCCGCCTACCAAGCAAATACGACTCTCTACATTATGTGATTAGCACATTTGCGAAAAAGTGGCATGACACTAATCAAAACGTCGTCAAGTTCCACGAAGACATGATCGTCAAGGTAATCTTTGCAATGTTGCGACTCAATAGTTCGATTTGGCATGACAGGGATGCAGACCAGGATGTTTTCTTGTTTGCCATGGATCGACGAGAACAGAAGAAAGAAAAGATGGCTACTTCGTCCGAACAAGGCGATAACAAGTCTGGCAAGTCTCAAGAGAATATTCCAACGCCAGCTGAATTCTTGGAGCGATGGAGCATATATGATCAATACAACTTAGTACCCAAGGAATTCATGATCGAAATGTACGACTCTATACGAGAAGAAAAGATGGAGACTGGCTGGGATCATAAATATCAAGCCAATGCAGATTCGAATTCAAATAATTCAGCTCAAGACACTGGAGCACAGCAAGAACAGGAACTCATCATATCTGTTCTACCGCACCGACTCCCTACAAGACTGACAAAGGGTATCCCATCTTCAAAGATCACTATCTATATACCTGAGCCCGACCCAGAGCTTCAGATAAAGCTTCGAGGTCAAGACCTCGTGTGCGAACCCAGTGTCCTTGATTTCTCCAAGTCAAGAATGCAGACCTTTACTATAACCGGAAGTACACTTGGGCGAACGAGTTTGATGTTCATCAAATCAGGCTCACGAGCTGGAAGATATGTCAGTCCTGCATTACCTCGAACGAAAGCGATTGTGGTAGAAAGGTCATTCATGAGACACACCTTTCAAATTGGATTTTATCAAACTGAACTCAAGGAACCGTTATTCGATCCCTCTCGCCGACGAAGCAGCGCTCAATCAGCGACTCAGCAAAGTCAAGGAGGCGGGGACAATCAAGACGGCGATCAAGAAGCCAATGCACGAAGGTTAGAAATTCAACGGACCAAACGCAAATATATGTTTAGTGTAGAGTCCGAAGATTCCTTGAGAGAATGGGTGAACCAACTCCGCAATCTATGTGGACATGTCAATCGCGAAGGGCATCATCAAATATCTTCAAAAGATACTGCCACCAAAACTCCAGAAGAACTGGTGTCTCTACAAGTTCTCAAGGAAGCTCTTTTAGCCGACGAAGCCAAAAGAGGTATTATGGGCTTGCGCAACATGAACATAGACAAACGGGCAAGTTTAATCAGTGCACATGGTGGAGATCCTTTAAGCCCACCTAGCGGCTCAGAGGTTGGCTTGGCAGATGACGAGAGGTCCAAATTCTTGACTTCACCAAACTTACTCTCTCCTGATAATAGCGGCGGCAAGTCTATTAGCGCTGCAGCGGCGGCAAATGTAGTAGCAAAAAGAGGTCATGAAATTGTAAAACTGGCAGTGCAAAATTCCCTAATGCCTACCATGCTCGGGTTTATGAAACATAGTCTAGAAATGTCATAATTGTACATAATATCATCATTTTTTCTTTCTACTTAATACATTCTCAATGGGATATTGACGATACCAAGTGGAATAGCAGTGACTCGCTGACGTAACAAGATCAGATGGAATCTTCCAACTAAGTACTTTGTGTTCAATGGAGTCAATAGTAACAAATTATATGGTGTGAAAACTGGTGGGTTAATTTTATCTTTTTGGGATTTCGTGATTGTGACTCCATCTGATTTTTGTTCCTTTCTATGTCCCTCGCACACATTTTTTAGACGCTTTACCTTCCATCTTCCCTTCTTTATGTCCGTGTTAGCATCCATCGCCATTGTCACAAAGCACTCCTGGAAGGCATACATAACAGTTGACGAATATGAGGAGCAAGATTTTATACAGACGCATGTAAAGACCATTACTGTGGTTTCTCGATTAAAATTTTGGCGTTAAATAGCTTAACTGGTTTATCGACATAGCTTACCAAGCCAGTCTTCTTCATTCGAGTAAATGCTGTACGAGAACTGGTTAGAATACATTATCCATCAAATTTTGTGGAAAATTTGGTTATTATTTTTTCGGTTGCCTCCAGTTAAGTACAAATTTATCCTTGGAAAAATCACCTGTACTCCGCTAAACATCATTAAACCGAGTTCTGTATATTCTTTGATAGTTCTATTGATCTGTGTCGTCAGTTTACTCATGCATATTATGCATAACCCGACCCTACAAACGACCATACCTTTCTTTTTTATATTTATCCCAATTGTAAGTTTTTATTCTCGGATCCCTAGAATACGGTCACATGGTGGCGTAACAAAATTTGGTACAGGGAACGATATTTTGGGGGACCCGTCGAAGAGGAACTTTCCAGTATCGTATGCACGTTGTAAGTAGTATTAGGTGTGTTTTCTGATGAGAGGAGCCAAGACAATGCACTGAATATAGAGAATTAGTTTGAAACTAGTCTCGCTACATTGATGCAAGAAATAACACAGGAAGATGTGACTAAGGAGATCAAATGGGAATACAGAAATGTTAAACCCAGTGACACTTGGAGGACACTGAAAATTGCCAAGCCTCTTTGTGAGCTTACCAACGTGGGCATCATTGTACAGGCTATACACATCGATTTGACTACCCAGTTAGAGGCAATGGGGGTAGAGCATTTACCAGCTTATAACGAAAGTTTACCACATACTGTAATGGAAGTCAACGATGCTCGTCTACCACATTATCACGATTTAGCAGCGCATGAGGAGGACATTGACCTAACTGACCTGACACGACCATCTTTTCTTAATCCACCTCTACCTAGCACGGCCCTCCCTGAGTATGTGCCTGCTGCCCCGCAAATTAGATAACTTGGAAAAGAAATTGATTCATTACTTGTTACACAACCCCCTTCCTATCTTAAAAAAACCTCAGCCCCTTTGCCCTTACCCCTTCCAATATAACTGCTTGTTCGCTCAGCACAGCTAAAAGGCTTAAATCGGATTATTTCTTTAACAGTGAAAAAGGCCAATAGATATCTCCTTTTTTTTTGGGCAATTTTAATGTCTTTCCCGTCCATGATGTTCATACCACATTACATCCGATTGTTGAACGATTCGGGGGGATATAGAGAGAGGGGGAAATAATGCGTAATGTTGCATTGTGTAAGTTACTGATGTTCCGCAGCTGTTGGAAAGGTTTATTTCCGTTCCACGATACTGTATACCGGCAAGTTTGTCGTCAAGAATATCTCCTTTACATGCACTTTATTTCCACTTTCAAAGGCCAGAAACATGGCTATCCTGAAAATATATAATTTTTTTAACCAAAGAAACAAGGCATGTTCATCGTTCTGATGATCGTGGCAGCGAACAATTTAGGCAATATTGAATTGAACTGGGCTATCAATCAAGTTGAACGGCAAAAGGCTTTTTGACTCTTACAAAAACAAAAAGTCCCAAAATTACATCAATTTGTTCGTTTACTCATAACCGCAGTTTGCCTTCTTTTCTTCCCTCTTTTTTTTTTTTTTTTTTTAATCTCTTCTTGCCACGGCCTTCAGCTGCCACTTCCAACTCGCTGCGCTCACTATAAGACATGGATATGTCTTGGTGTATCATTTGTGACCGACGCTGCGAAGAAAGCATGGTAACATTCAGATCAAAATAAGATTGATAATGTATAACTCTAAATGGATAGCAATTGATGAGCTTCGCTTACTAGCTGTATTGTTCAACGGTATGTAGAGACAGTGATGCTAACAACCAGACGATACAGCATTACCCTTCACAACCAACTGTTGGCTCAAACATGCCTTCTTTTGTCTGGACCCCTACATTTCACCGCAGCTACTCATTCCGAACTCAAGCTTCCAGTGGTGGTCAGAGACTCAATTCCGTAATTTCATCGTCCAATTCCATCACGGTCATTTAATTCCTTTTTTTTTGGTTGCTATTTCTCCCTGCTACCCTGTTCTACGGGCAACAATAATACCCTCCAACGCACGCACACGTTCACATCCAAAAACTGCCTCACACTCCACACATTACAAGAATTCTCCAACTTGGCTTTTATATACCTATCAAAATCTCACATGTACCTACAAAAGATAAAAAAAAAACTAAGAGCCATCAGACCACCATGTTTTGAAAGAAACCAAAAGAAAAATTGTCATATTATTTAAAATTGCACATGAAATATATTGCGAACACTTAAAAAAAACACATTTGTATGTACTCTTGTCATCCAGTATTGCATTACTAAAAGCAAAAACTGTTTGATTGGAATATGTAAACTTTCTATTTGATCAAATGAAAAAACAAAGGGGCAATATCTGTACAGTAGGCCATCTACTTAGCGCGGCCAAATGCAAGGCTACTGTGGTAGCCGCCAAAAAAAATTGAGAGATGAATAGAGTACGGAACAATTCAAATGTACTACTCTTCATTATCGCTGTAATCCTTGGATACAAAAAAGTCATCTTGTTCAACATCTTCTTTCTCCACTTCATTTGGTTTACTAGCTTTTCCTGAAACAAAACATACTGTCAACTATTATCATAATTGCCATATACAAGAAACCTGTCATCCCTTACCTTTGGACTTTTTGTCTGTTTTAGATTTCTTATTAGGTTTAGATTGATCTTCTACAGTGGATCCATTCAGAGCAGCAAAATCATCCGCAGAAGCTTCAATTGCTGGTATCTTGCCAGCTTTAACGAGATGGTCACGGTACTTATTACGATAATATTTACGCACAGCCTCTACATCCATCTCACCACCTCTCATGGCTTCCACTATGCGATCTCTAACTTCCTTGCGAGCCGCTGCACTGCTTGATTCATTGGCGTCATTTGAGGGATATAGTGAAATGTAACGTTCGGTGTTTGGAAAATGCTATAGACGTATTAGAGTCCAATTCATACCAGCTTATATACTAGATTTGATGAACAGAGTGGTTCTTACATTGATGTAGTTTAGGTCGACATTTAATTCATCTAGTAATTTTTGTGCATTCTTCTTTTCTTCGTCAGATTTGGCTTCCTTCAATGCCTTTTCAGTTTTCTTTATCTTCCTACTAACTTTGGTTCGCTCTAAAGCCAAAAACATGTCAAATCAGGTCATCCACCGCAACGATAGTGTCACACCATTCGCTTGACCTTACCAAAATGCTTCACCATGTGATATTTCTTTGCATTAGTTCTCTCAAAGTCGTCAATCAATTTTTCCGAGGAATGAAAGTGCAAAGCTTTGAGTTTCCTTTCGAGCTCCAATCTAGCCTTGGCTGATAAGGTTGTCTATAAGGAAAAGGTGTGAATCAGTTGGAAACCGATTCTTGTGGGCGGTTGTTAGTGTGAATGAGAATTGTGATTGCTACTTACACGTCGAAGGGATCTCTCTGTGTCTCTAATCTTCTTTTTAATTGCTGCATTTCCAGTTGGAATCTCGCTATCCGTCTCTCGATTCTTGCGTTTCAAGTTGTTTGATGCTGGAGCCATGGTTATGAAAAAATAAAAAAATCTAGTGGATCAAAATGACCAAAATTTTGACCAGTCACGCAAGAACTTGTCCTCTGCCAGCGCCGCTTAAAACTTGCCAAGGCTTCCCAACCCTTATCACATTCTGTCAATGAAATGCTACTTATGACCCCATTGCTTACAGAACGCATAGGATTGCTAGTGCTGCTCATAATCTCATATTTGAGTGTTAGCTATGCTCAACAGCAAAAGCCATTACAAGCCCCAGCGTTCCGACCTGCACTCTCTCTCAGACACATATATCACCACTCGTCCTCCACAGGCAAATACCCCAACATGTTCAGGAGAATGGACTTCTCAAGCGACCAAGCTATACAAGTTGCGGATAATTTGGGAAAGCCGTCCATTTTCACTGTAAAGCCATCCGTAGGACGACGATACCGACCAGCTTCTCCACTTCCGTACCTTATGAAGGCCGCTCAAACTCCTAGACAAATGCATTATGCACTTGGTATCAATAATATGGAGATCGACTATGGATTACTGCCAGATGTGAAGGATCGTGAAACTGTTCTATCGCTGGCAGAAATGACAAACAATGCATATTCAGATCCTAATACCAGAGACGACTGGTATGATTTAGGTACAAAATGGAATGTGGTAGGCTATCTCTCAATTAAGAGATATCATGTTCATATATCAACACTAAACTGCAAAATCATAGTCGTTATCCTTTGGGTGGGAATCGGATGGTCTACGGGGCCATGTGTTCGGTAACCCTGATAACACCACATTTGTACTGAGTTTCAAAGGAACGAGCGCTGGTCTGTGGACGGGCGGACCAACTGGAGAAAAGGATAAGTTCAATGTTTGTATACCGAGATGCCGCATTTTATGCAACTTTACGCCCGTAAAGTAAAGCAAAGTAAAAAATCTCATAATTTTAATTTTTTAGGATAATTTGCTGTTTTCCTGCTGCTGCGCTCGTGTCAGCCGAGCATGGCGAACAGTTTGCGACTGCTATGTCGGCAATACATACCAATGCAATCAAACTTGCTTAGAAAGTTCTCTATTAGATGAAGAGACATACTATTCATTGGCTCTGGTGAGATGAACATCACATTTTGTTCTGATTTTATTTGTTGTCTTATTGTTATTCACAAATTATACGCCATCAGAAAGTGTACATAGAATTGGCGGATCAGTATCCGGATGCTGCTATCTGGTTGAGCGGACATTCGCTTGGAGGTTCTGTAGCCAGCCTTGTTGGGCAAACATTTGGCGTCCCTACTGTGACGTTTGAAGCTCCAGGTGAAAGACTTCCTTCTCGTCGCTTTCATTTACCTGCCCCGCCTGCTTTCGATTGGGATGATGTACCAATCTGGCATTTTGGACATACGGCAGATCCCCTATTTGTCGGAGTGTGCACGGTATGTTTTCATGCAGTTCTCCTCGTTATCCTTGTCCCGTAAAAAAAATACTCATTTATGCATAAACCCAGGGTCCTTCTAGCACGTGCTGGTACGGAGGATTTGCAATGGAAACCAGGTGCCATACTGGAAAGGTACTTTTTTTTTTTTGAAAAATGGGTTCTCTGATCATCGTTTCTTAAGCTTAATACTTTTCCAAATTGCAGGTGTGCGTCTGGGACGTGGTCAACGAAAAAGGATGGAGAGTCGACATCCGATCACATCGAATCCATGATGTTATTGAGAACATTCTGAAAAAGCCTGAAGAGTTTCCTCTACCAGATTGCAAACCAGAACTAGAATGTGTTGATTGTGCGCTTTGGGATTATCCTGATGACCGAGACCCACCTTCAACTGTAACCTCATCTTGCTCCTCTATCCCTGAGATACCTGATCCTACTGAAGATCCTTGGAGGCGCAAGAAGAATAGACAGTGACAGCGAGATAGCTATGGAAACATTTTTGAATCATATGTAAATCATAGTGACACCCACCCCAACTTACAATATCCATATACACCGCTTTTTATGTAGTATTTCTTTCTGTTATAACCAACCTTCCATCTGTTTGTCATTTAAATGAAGCATGAATATCTATTGCGAGAGAGGGTACTGCATGTTGAATGGCTCAGAATATGGAGGGGTAGAGTAAAGCTTTTGTATGGAAGTATGGAGGAGGTACAATATATGTGCACATGAACATCGCCTTTAATTATGGGTATGTCGACAATAAAGCGAGCGCATGTTGCAAACTATAGTTTAAAAGCAGACACGCTCCTTTAAACCTTGTAACGTTTGTTATTCTTTCAGAATTTTGCCCTTTTTTAACCTCCATTGACTTTATAGCAGTCACTTATTGTTCGAAACACAGCAAGGTGTAGATTCCCGGTATTGAATTGCTTCAGGGATTCAGCCTTTACACACAGACTCAACACCATGGATTTTTTATAATCGTGAGATAGAATCTGGAAGGAACTGAAAATGATTTCTTTAAATACATTTTCGCTTTCATACAATTACAGTCTAGTCTGTAAAACAGATACAAAAAGGATGAATCCGAAAGTCGTCTCGTAATGAGATCTGCCGAAAAAATCCTAGCACAGAACGGAGATGCAAAAATTAATTTACTGCTTGCCAAATGAAGTAAACTCTAAGAAACCAAGTCTCTATCAGAGGTACGTGATAATGTCTTTCAAACCTGCGTTCAAGGCATCACAAAAGGCAAGAACTTGTGATTAATGTGGCTGCTTGTGTACGTAAGTCATATCATGGGAATTGGCATAGCCTGATGCTTTTAAGCGGGCATTTGGCACAAGGCTTCTAGCGCCAAAATTTTGCCACAGAGACAAATTTCTATTCCTGGCACATGGCTGGTCACTGCAGCTTTTGCTCTTCAATGAATCATTGCAGCTGAGGTCAACACACACAACAATGCAGCAACAGCCGAAGAAAAATAGTAAAAGTGAGCTGACATCAGCACCAGCTGATCGTGCTGAGGTATGTATTGCATCATCGCTTTCTTACCGGTCATCCATCTCGATTCGCGTACCAGATGGAGTTAGTTCAGGCACTGGAATATTCTAACGTTGCTACGTTTACAGCAAGTATATGTCATTGAAGCGAGAAGCAACAGGATAAGAGACATGATGCGCTGGTCTGTGGATGACTTGGAGAAAGTCGTTACCTATTTCAAACATCGGTGAGTGAGGTGCAACTATTTCAATTCCATCCATTTCATAAGCGTTTGTCACAAAACTCATTGTATATGTTCTAGCATTGCCATTGAAGAAAAATATCAGCAATCATTATCACAAATTCCCGTTGTTCTTGATGATAGTTTTTCAGACAAAAGCAAGTACAATTATATTGACACTACTTCCCAACATGCCTTTGTTCAACTGAAAGCATTCGGCACCCATACCCGTCTGGTGCGAACGGCTTATATCGAAAAGATGAAGACTCAGGTCAAGGGTCTGACAGAACTGCGTATTCAACATGAAAAGCTGATGAGATATCATAGGCGAAAGATGCATGACTGCAACGTCGAATATGCGCAGTGTCTTTTAGGTGAACTTCCCAGGGTAAGCATATATTCCAGTACCATAATGTAATGTGAACGGTTGAGGTCCTGTGTTGACAATCCTGACAATAGGCTCGCGCTGCTTACGAGGCAAAATGCAAAGAATTGGAGTTAGCACATGCCCAAGCTGCTCATCAACTTCCCGCAACACCAACCTCTCCATTTTCACAAACTAGTCTCCCATCACCGCGTCCGAGTAAGTCCACAGGAACTGCAGGCAGTATTGTGGCCTCTTCCCATGAAGACATACCATTACCCAATTCACCTCAGTCTTTCCGACATGGTGAATTTCACGACGATATGTCGTTTATTAGTTCACCTTTGTCGCCCAACTCTCCGGATCCCGGCAGTCCAAACAACCATCCGCAAAAGCGCCTGGCTCGCTTCATGCGGCAGATGTCTCACTTTACAAATACACAAACGAATGATCCTGCTAAACAGAATGTAAAGAATGCAAAGACGAAAAAGGACATTGCTGAGACAGGTAAGCAAGGCTTAGCATGTTGATGGTTGGGGCTAAATATACACATGACTGTGTTCTAACGGGAGTATTTACAGATGCCCTCTATCGGGCCGTTCTCCGTAAACTGGAAACATTGCGATTGAAACACATCTCCACCATTGAATTTGCGGAAAAGGTAGATTGGAGCATGCATTGTGCTCGCTTGTGGTGATATGGAGAATATAGACTCACATATTGTGTGATTTAGGCACTCCTTGCTCAACTTCAGGAAAAATCGGAAATTATGAAAACTTGCCTAGCTGTTGTCATTGACTCGGAGATCATTAGTACAGAGAATACTAACGAAAGTGTCAAAGATATTGGAGTCTTAGCAGAGAAAATTGAACCTCAAATAGATACCTATGCGTTTGAGGTAGAGTTAGAAAAGCAGCCTCTTCCTGCACCACCAAAAGTCTATTATTACAATTACTATGTCGGCATGTCCAAAGGTAAGCATGAACATAACATACTATATATAGCAATATATAGATAAAATATTAACCTATCTATTACAGATATGATCTTTGGTCTGTCATTAACAGACTACGCTATACATCATAATGGGCGTTCTCCTCCTCTGATTGTAACTCGCTGTATTGATGCCGTTGAACGGCTAGGTGGTGTGCAACGTGAAGGCATCTACCGGGTATCTGGCCGTCAAAGTGCTATTGACAAGCTACGGCAATGCTTTGAACGTGACGAGGAAGCGCTTGAATTTGGTAAAAGTGATGTTCCAGAAGACGTTCTTGCCATTGCGTCAATCCTCAAGATCTACCTTCGAGAATTATCTGAGCCTGTTTTCAAGTTCAAGTTGTCAGATCGTCTCAGTTACTCCAGTAAGCTTACCCATCCTCTATTCAGTGTTTGTGTGTGGCTTTGTATACTTATGCTACTACTTTTACAGGAATTCCCGATAAGGAGCTTCGTATTATGAATCTGTTGACTCGAATCCTTCACTTGGAATCACCAAACTATGACACACTGAAAGTGTTGATTCAACATTTAGCCAAGTAAGTCTTATTATTATTCCATGAGTCACAAGGAGGCTACGATAGCGTACAAGCTTTGTACAATTTACTGAAACTTTTAACTTTTTCTGCATGTGCAGCATAGCTGCTCAAGCTGAGGTCAACAAAATGAATATCCAAAACTTGTCAGTTATGTTCACACCAGCAATATTCCAAGATCACAACAAAGGAAGCATACCAGGTGAATGGGGAAGCGACTGCGTATTGGAAGACCTTATTCAAAATCACGAAACCTTGTTCGCCAACAAAGATCTCCGTAATCAGACCGCTATTACTGGAGGGATTGAACTGAGTGATGAGCGTAATATCAAAAATTATGCAAGACGCCCAAGTAGCGGTGAACTTTCTCCTGTGATGACTATTCATACTGAAGAAGATTATGGCGATATCTTTAAAGAGGACGATTATTTGGAGCCTGTGGAAAATTACGTAAATAGCGATCTCCCTGCAGTCGATGGAAAATATCTTGTCTCGCCTGTGTGGCCTGAAGTTGCACGCACACCTGACCTATCTCCACTTCCATCACCCATTACCCCCGAAACCAGTCAACCGCAAACTGAGATCGAAGAGAGTAAAGATAGGGTTACTGAAGCTATTAGTCGGCAACAAGCACGTACAGGGGTACCTAAATTCCGTACAAGATCCCAAGACCTCAAAATTAACACCAGTGCTTTCAAGTTCACTAATACTGCAGGCTCGTTGCACCAATCGCCTGCTGAATATGCATTCACAGCACCCGTAGGACAAGCTCCAACCTATATGCCAGTCGAATCCAGGACACCTGTCTCTCCTAAATTGACACGTCGCCCAAAGTCTGTGAAACGACGCGCTACTGGGAAACGTGAAAGCTCGGCTGATCACTCGTCTGATTCTGCTGCCGTTGAAGCCAACTCTCCACCTGTGCCTCCGATGCCCACCATTCCAAACGAGCATGCTATTGTCTAGTCGATAAATTTTATTTCTACGTAGAACTAAAACATCTAGGTTATATTTATTACTACTACATCTTAACTGCAGTCACCTTTGTATTTGTTGTTGTCGTTTTTTCATCCTGGATATACAATTGTGGCCAAACCCATAATAAAACCAAGACAGCCACGAATGCCACGAACAGAGTAAATTTTCCGGCGCATTTTTTTAAAAGCCCCGATTGGTAAAAATGCCGTCAACGGGCCATGTATGCAAAAGGGATAGCAGTAACAACTTTGTTTAGAGTAGCTGGGTTAGAAGAGTGGGAGTCAATACAAAGGAAGAACAGGGAGGTAATGTTTGTGTGTGAGTGTAAAGAAATGTACAATGGTAGCTCAAGGTATCTAGATATCCTATGATAACAAGGCATCGACGCTCATTTGCTGACTATTTTTGACGCCATTTACGGTAGTACCTGGTGTAGGCGTCATGTCCCTAGCTTCAATTTCAGTTGCATTGACTGCGTCATGTGTTTTTATATCGCTTATAGTTCCTAAGCGTCGATTGAATCGGTTCTGGTGTGCTGCCTCGCTATTCAAAAGACTGGAACTCATTTGCATATAGTACGCATCATGTGGGTGCGTGAATGGTGCGACATGTACGTTCATAGGTAAAGGTCGATTATACCGCGCAGAGACAATAGAGTAAGGATTAACAGAGGTTCGCGTAGCGGAATGTACGTGTGGAAATGTCACAGGCCAAGGCGAGAATGTGGGGGTACTGCTAGACGATGAATGGAATTTTGGTGAAGTAGTTTTCACAGCAGTTGGTGTGATAGATTCAGCTTGGGATATTGGCGTTGTAGAAATATTCGATTCTTCCACCAAGTCCTCCGACATGACCAGCTGTGTGTTTCCACCTAGTTCCGAGGTTCCATCTAGCCCATCAAACTATCATGTTTTGGCATTAGAACATTAACCAAGAAGAGTTAAAATAAAAAATGGACACAAATTGCCGATAACTTACCGATATCTCATCCACTGGATTCAATGCAGGTGACTGCTGAGGAGAAGCGGCCGACGAAGATCTTCGATTAGTTGATTCATCTTTCGGACTAGCTTGGCCAGACAGGTTACTTTTCGGACTGGATATAGAGTTGTCCTGAGTTTGGGATTGCGATTGTACAGTGGATGATTGATGTGGTGCGATAGCTGGAGCAAGGAGGATCTGTCCGGTTGACTGATTTGCTGGTACTTGGGGACTGGTAGGAGGGGTATTTTTTGCCGGCGCAATCGCTATTCCTTTTGGAATGACGGTGGGAGTCACGGTGGTATTGTTGTTTATAAGCCGACAAAATGTTGCGACGATGTACAGTTTTGCAAGGGTAGAAGGTTTAAATAAGTCGGCTCCCCATCCACCACCAAGATAAAATTGAGCCTGGTAAGCTTCAGCATCCCCATTGTCTTTTTTCAAATGTAGCACCTCTGAAAATGTCTGAGAGCCATTTGCTATGATTGTCATTTGATCTGGTGAGTACTGGACGAAGTCGTCTGACGAGGTTCGTTCAGTTGGTGGTAATGGTGCTCGTTGTTGAGAAGGATTAATTTTGTTTCCAACTTCACTGATGTTATCCAACAGCAAACGATGAATTCGTGCCAGCCGTTCACCATCATTTGCAGATATAAATCCATACAAGGGTCGATGAGCCATCTCTTGTGGATAATAGCCAAGTAATTCAAAGACTTCATCGGAAGCACGTGAACAACATATTTCCATAGACAGGAACATCTATTTCAAATCACAACGCCGTTAGGATTGACAACAACATCATATATCGTCGAAGCCAAATCAATACACTTACAGTAATAACAGTTGTCGACTGATTTGAATTAATGTTGACATTTGCTGGTTTAGTCATAGAAAAATTAGATTTGGAGCCGAGACTAATATGAAAGGATTTCATGCAGGATACGGTCGACGACGACGACGACGACGTAGTTGTTGAATTGAACTGCGCTTCCCTGTCACGGAGCTTCGGTCTTCCTCTTTTTTTCTGTTGGACATCATGACAAGTATCCACTTTGTTCATAGTGATACAGCGATTACATGGTCTGTTGACTAATGATTACATTCAACAGAGTGTGAGCAATGACATTAGGAAGCTGATCTGTAAGTTGGAATGAGCCCTTGCAGTAAAATACTTACGATCGCATGCCAAATGGGCTTTTTTACAATTGATCTAAATAAATCACCAGCATTTGTAAGTATCTTTACAGACATGAGCAAGAAGCAGACAAGACAAGCTGACTTACACAAGCGCTGGGAACGTGAGGTTTGTTTGGTCGTTTAGCAGGAACTCTGGCAGGGTCTGGTGAAGCAGCGTCTATAGACATGTCAGGATAGTCGGATATTTTTGAGGATGATGACCGCCGTACATTAAAAGGAATAGGTTCATTATTTAAGAGAGAGATATTGTCCAGGAATTCTAGTGACATATAACAAAGTAAAGGCGGCGAGATAAAAATTCAAAGCATCGCTGTCTCAGCTGAAATATAAAGCTCGACTTTTTTTTTGTGAGATCTCCCTTAATTGGGTTCACTATGCATTACTCTAAAAGCAGAATTTTAACCCTCACAGTTTCTTTTTTTCTCTTTCAATTTCTGAATAGAATGTCTTTTTGTTGAAATTATATCATCGTTGTTAAATGTCTTATCCCATGGCTTTAATTTACTGCCTATACCTTGATGCCGTCTCCACATCCTAATGTATTTTCCACGATCAAACTCAGCAGATCGCGGCCAAAAATTCCTAAACTGTATATTCTCCTAACTTCCGATATTGTAATTTTCTCCGTTGAGCGATTGTGATGACCGGAATGACCTTTCTGTAAGAAGAGAAAAGAGAAATGAAATACACACACGAAGCTTACCTGGGGTAGTGATACCTTGTACAGCTCATAGTGAGAGTTTTCATTCATTTATTTAAGATGTGACTCCTTATCGTAAAGTCTGATTTTATCTGATTCATTCATTTCATCCTTTTATCGGTGCGGAAAACTCTCACCACACTTTACTCCACAGCATTAGCCTTACTTCGCGGCTACCAATATAGTAATAATTTTAACAAGATTGATCTCTGAGAGACAATATTAAATGCTCCCATATGCTTTCCCGGATTAAAGTTTGAAAGTCATCCTTCTCGGTGCTATTCGCGCCAGCAACAAACAAACTATACTATACCAGTACGTCAAGAAAAATGCCTTTGTAATAAAGCATTTTATGAAGTAAAACTCATCTATTTCAATTAATGTTCAGATAGGTTTTGAACGAGTGTTTGATAAGCAATGTTGGCCAAAGCATATATCCACCCTTGGGAGATCCTCATCCTCGATATCATCTCCAATTAAGGGATGGCACGGGTAATGTAAAATGGATGAGTAAAAGGAATTCAAAAGTTCGTTACCAGATGTTATACACAGTTGCACTTTCTATATTTGGCCTTTACCTGATGTCCCCCATACACTCTGGTAACGTTGTTATCACCATGCGCTGTGTACCTATGTTCGGGTTAATAACTATTACTATAACCTCCGTTCACTGATGCTTATACAAAGACGCTTTACAAAGGGAGAGCATTTATGCCCATTGGTCAATGGCAAGGGGATTTATTTTCCGAGGATGATAAGAATCAACGTATGAGGTATTAAATTTAACATGGGCAGTTACCACAATAGCTAATTGTTGCTGCACTATGATATCTCAATGTTTGCAAGTGCATAGCCACCTAGTTGGCATCAGAGGTATTTTCTGTGGCAGAGCTTTCCTGTTGTGTTCATGTTTGCTTGGTGTGACTGAGATGTGTTCTGACGGAGTTACTGTAAGCAATATCGGCGACATGACATGACAAGACCTTCTATCCCAGATTATGGAATGGAACAAACCCTGAACTTTAAACAAAACACAGTTATCAGAACCGCTCAGTGAGTACGATTTCGAACCTCGGCATGGAAATGTAAATTATCCACCAATTTTCTATCCCATCCATCCTGACGTGACTTTCTTTATTCTGCTCGCGAACTGTAGGCTCCTACTTCGATTCCTATTATTTCGCTCACGCTCGGGCGGTTGTTAAAATCTTGTCCAGTTTAGGTTTCGAAAGGTTGCTACATTTCTCTCTCAACATGTCCACTACATCAGCATCAGATCTAGGTTTGACAAAGGAGCAGCTTGAAAAGGTAAATAACTATTCACACTGATTACTCATGCGAAATTAGTATGCATACTTACTTTCTGCATCGCCACGGTTTGGCTCGATTATTACCTAGTTTGATAATGACGGGTACGTGAGAATATTATACCCTTTAACCCGACATATTCAATTCGCCATAGCTCCCTAACTCTGAAATACAATAGCTACCTTATCATACCTGATTTCTTTACCCAAGATCAAGCGAAAAAGCTCAAATCAAGAGCTGATGAATTGCTACAAGATTTTAGCCTTGAAGGTCACCCTATGACCCGATTCTCTACAGGTACAGGCGAGGATAAGAAACATATTGGGGATAGCTACTTCTTGGATAGCGGAGACAAGATTCGATTCTTTTTCGAGGAGGATGCATTCGATGAAAATGGTGACCTCAAATATCCGAAATCTCGAGCCATCAATAAAATTGGTCATGGTAAGAGACCTGCTGCGAGTAACCTTTACTAATGTTGAATCAGAAACATTTATCAATTGATTTTATCCTTGTAGCTCTGCACGAACTAGATCCAACTTTCAAGGAATTCTCAGTCACGCCGAAAATGTCGGCAACTGCGCGTAGTCTCGGGTTTAAGAAGCCTCAAGTACTTCAGTCAATGTTGATCTTTAAACAGCCTTACATTGGGGGAACGGTCCCAGTACATCAAGACTCTACATTCCTCTATACCGAACCTGTGTCTGCTGTTGGATTCTGGTATGCACTCGAAGATTGTACCACAGAGAACGGATGCTTATACTTTATTCCTGGATCTCATAAGACGACTCCAATCAATCGTCGATTTGTTCGCGCTCCTGGAGGCGGAGTTACTTTCCAAGGGGAAGAGACACTCCAAGTGGATGAAACAAAGTTTGTGAATGCTGAAGTGAAGGCTGGTATGTAGAAATGAGGCACAGTGGGAAATCGATCGGATATACCAAACTTAATGCATTATGACAGGTACCCTTGTATTAATTCATGGCTCCATTGTTCACAAATCTGAGAACAACTCGTCGCCTAAATCTCGTTATATCTATACCTTCCATGTCATTGAAGGCAACAATAACTACCCTGAAGATAATTGGTAAGAAATTTAAAGTTCATTGCAAGTTTTGCCTGCATTATCTAATCCCGATATTTAGGCTGCAACCCAGCGATGCCATGCCTTTTACCTGTCTATAATTCTGAATCTCCATTTGCCTGAAAAAATATTACAATTGTAGTCGTATTTTATTTCAAAGTGCGAATTAACCCATTTCGTTCTTGGCCCAAAATCTACAAGTCAATGATACAATCAAACCATGGCTCAGGTCCATGAACTACAGAGCTTTGTCCAATACACTTGAAACCGACTTTCTCGTATAAGTCAACTAGTTGAGGTCTGCTTAGTAATGCAACTCGCTTGTATTGTTTGTTGTTTCCACGGTTTGAAGCAGCGCGAAGTCCGTCCAGATAGTTGTTAAGAAGCTGTTGAGCAATTCCTTGTCCTCGATACTGTGGTGATACGCATACACTGTGAATGGCTACTGTTGTGCCGTTATCATCGTGATTATGCATACTTTCCTCCGTAATAAGGTCTGAGCCTGTCAAAGTAGCGTTGACAAAGGCGATAACAGTTTCCACTTCTTCTTGAGTACAGATGCCGAGTTCCATATCACAGTTTTCAATGACAGTGTGAGCCGTTGCAACTAGAAAAAGTGCCGGACGGGTCTGCGCAATGTCAATTCGCTTTGCAATGCTTTCACGCGAGGCTGCCTCTTCAGGGTCATATGAATTAGTTTCCAAATTAGCTATGGTATCGAGATCGTCTTGTTTGACATGACGGTAGCTTAGATCTGATAAGTTTTTCTCCATTGCGACGGAAGGCATAGATATAGATTTCAACAGACGCTTCAGTGGGGTAAGGACAGGTTCTTTAAAACAGTCAGCGGCAGAAAAGACAGCTTTGAAATTGGAACAGCACGTGACTTCAGCATGCTCGCCAGTAAAATGATCAACCAAATTCATATAAAAAGGTTTTCACATATGAGGGAGCTCTATGATATTGAGTGATTCTCCAAATATCAAAGAAAAATAGAATAAAGACTTGATCTCACATCACAGAATAGTATAAAATGAGTAGTTCAAAGCAGCTATTTTTCTAATACCGAAGACATACTGAGAAACATAGCACATTACCTGTTGCAGCTGGCAAGATTTCGATTGCAGATTGTAACTCATGAAGGTCTAGAACTCCAAATGTGTTTCACCTTGGGACGCAACCTTGGAAAAAGCTTTTTCATTGAGAGCGGCATGCGTACAAAAAGCCAAATCGGAAATGTGTTAGTCATTAGAAAGAGAATTAAGAATTATATTTTCTCGAGACAGTGTATATAGTTTTTCATAACCAAAAAAAAAAAGTTTAATGGAAGTATAGTTAACTGACTTGGCTCATGAACGGGTATACAAATATTCTACTGTAACATATATGCAATTATGTTTTTATATTTCTTGCAGCGAATAATGTTTATACCTAAGCAGGGCAAAGATTGACAGTATAACCAGAGGGAGAGCAAGAGAAAGTGGAAGTGGAATCGTCATAAGCGTATGAGTAAGCAGTAGGGTTCTGATCCTTTACCAGCTTAGCGAAGGCGTTAATGGTGCACTTGGCAGGAGTGTTGTATTGGCCAGTGCAGCAGCTTTCGGGAGTTCCGGTAGCGGAACAAGTGCTTTTGCATCCAACGACATTACCACTCTTATCCTTGACTTGGTTAGCAGAGGGGCAGGCTGGGAATGAAAGGGCCTTTGGGGTACCACATTGGTATTGATTGCTGCTGCTGGTCTGGCCACCAATGGGAACAATATCCATGGGAAGGTTGAAACCATCAACGAGAGACACATCATAGTAATCTTGGTTATTAGCGCCATTGAACAAGAATTCAGCCAAAGTAGCAGGGGAGACAGCACCAGAGGTACCACAGTTGGTCATATCACTATGGTCGCACTGGTCACGGCCCCAGACACGACCACCCCAGTTGTTACCAGGGGTGATGGTGTGAGAGGCACCAGCATTCAAGTCAAGAAGGGTGGTTTGGTCATTGCTTTGACCATTGGTGAGCCAGCCGACAGTGATAGTCTTACCGCAGTTGTTCTTGACGGTGATATACTGGCCATTGTCAACGGGGGCTGAGGCAACAAGACCAGCACCAGCGAGAGCAGCGACCAAAGAAATCTTGATAATGTTCAACATTATTGAAATTTGAATTGTTTTAATGAAGGTGAAGGGGTTAAAGTAGCACCAGGCTTAGCAGTTTAGAATTTAAGTTGGAATGGATGGAATGGACTTTGCACAGCAAAGAAATACTCTTGATTGAGAAGAATTGGAATAAAGTGTTGTCGAATTTACATCGACCCTTTTTATACTTGACAATGAGGACCAGGACCCAGACATGTGAGGTTTCAGTCCCAGTCCCCTGGCCACTTAACCAACGGCAGTCCACCAAACTTGCACAGATGAATCTGAAACTGATAAGTGACTCGGTGCACGCTCCACCGTTTGTAATGTTTGAGCCACATTCAACATCCGATGGTTTAGCTTCCAAGACAGATATCTAACCATATATGTCAGGTTATATTGAATTTGCCGCCTTATTGTTTGCAAATTCTTTTGTTTTTGTGAGCATGTAAATGTACAGCTTAGCTTATTCCATACAAGAATGTTGGCTATGTGGTATATTCTACCATATCTGGCAGAGGCGAAAGAGTGTGCCTCTTTTTCGAACACCGACGTCTGCCTAACAAACGATTCTGTACAGCTCTCTGCACCACAGATCAGCTAGAAAAAAAAAAGACCTTTTACGTAGGTAAAAAACAAAAAAGGCACAAAATTCCTCTCCGCCTTAGTTTGAGGCTCTTGCATTGCCTAGGCACTTTTTTTTTTTTTTTCCGATCTAGCCCTGTGCGTTAACTGGTGTCTGTGATGTAACGTCTTCAAGTAAGCTATTCTTTGTATTACATGAAAATTGCTACGTTCCAAGAATCACTTTTCGTTTCAGGTTTACAGGAAAAGAAAACAAAAGAAACATTGATCGTCTCTGTTTCATAAGCCATGTGTATTGTTCATTTGCATGCAATGTCTTTAAAAGAAACAATTTGTTTCACAGTACTTTGTTAATGGAAAAGTTTTCCTAAATGGCAGTCTGACCACACCAAATGCCTGTCACCAATTATATTGTTTCTCTTACCGAAATCACGGGTAGCGCCTTTCGTATCAACCCTGGGTGCCTGAAACAACAGTTTAGTTACATGCTGACCTATAGACTTAACTGATGCGGTCCACCGCCTTTAAAATAAAGGTGACTCTCAGCCAATCATTGCGTTATTGTATACTTATGTGCCCAGATCAATGTTTATTGCGTTTGGTCAAAGAGGTTTCAAGTATTTTTGGAATCCTGAAGGATTTTTTGACTTGGAGCAGATGGATGCACAGGGTATGAACAACCGAATAATGATATCAAACTATGATTATGTTATCATGAAATGGTACGCTGTAAACACACACTATGTTTCGCTTGTAAACGACCCGTCTCACATAGGGAAAGACAAATACAGCTAAAAGGAAAAGCAAGAAAGAAAAAAAAATTGCTGGTCAGAAACACAGCATCTCGGAAAATTTTGGCAGTGTTCTCTGAGGGTTTTTTTCCTGCATTCACGATAGTGCTAATGTCCGAAAGAACAGCCGAACAAAATCTTTTTGACAAGTCAACGGTCAAAGTACAAGGGAATGGTTCATCACAGCCAGTTACTAGTATAACTTTGGCGGAATTGCCCACCAATGACTCCATCGGTACACCTTACTCCAACACCGAAAGAAAAGCAACTAATCAAGCTTCCCTAAGCGACGAGCCAGGGAATCCACCACCATATAAGGATTGCTTACCTTGTAAAATAACAGGAGCAGCTGCCTTCACAGGAATTGGCGGATATGCGTTAAACGAAGCACGAAAATTACAACGTTTGCCTTCAAAGCAAGGAACAGCTGTCGGCTTGGGCGTAACCGGAGTCTGTGGGTATCGCATTTATTACTGAATAATAAATGTTGCTCGTCATGCTTACTTTCTTTATCTTTCTAGTATTCGTCTCTGCTGGAATATATAGATTGATGATATGATAAAGATATTTTGGTATAGTGCAAACGATTGCAGCCACATTTGGTTGTTACCCAGTATTGCACAATACACATTATGTTTTGTCTCGTTCTTTATTTGTCAAAATAATTTTGTCCAAAAAAAAAAAAAAGGGAAGGTGCTTTGGCCAACCGGTAATCTTTTAATCAATGTACACTTGTAGTCTTTGGTTTAACTTATTTTCCACCTTTTTTCTTGCTTCCCTTCTTCTTCTTGGACACCTTGGGTGAGGAACCTTTGCTATCGTCGGCGTTGACGGCAACGTAGTCATCGTCTTCAACATCCGCTTCTTCAGCCTTTTCCATTTCCTCAACAGCTTCAACAGTATCGGGCTCCTGTATCTTCTCTTCCTTCACTGTTTCTTCCTTCTTCTCAGTCTTTTTGCTCTTCTTGGCTTCTTCGTTATCTTCTTCAGTCGAATAGGCAAAAAGCTCCTTGAGCTCACCACGGATCGCAGCAGTAATCAATGTTGATAAAATGCAAGCCGGTGAAAGGTATAGCAAGGCAGGTTGGGCAGCCTGGAATGTGTGCATGACAACTACTGTGGTGACCAAACCGGTAATATAAGCCAAGGCGCAGGAAGTGAAGTATGGTCTGCTAAAGTTTGTAGAGCGGAAGTCGCCTGAAGGATTGCGGTGCCATGCTTGGTGGTGATCGAATCTCAAGCACAAGGCAACAAAGATACCTAGATGAATTGATTATAAGAGGAAACCCCATGGGAAACAATATCCACACCATTTCCTGTGCGCTTACCTGGGATAACTATATCACCAAGACCTAGCATAGTGAATTCTGTCTTTTCAACTGTGCCAGCTAATACACCAATGATATTCTTGGGCCATATTACCTTGATGGGAGCATCAAAGTTCTTTGCAACACTAACCATAACTTCGGTACCAAATACCCAGAAAATGTCGTAGAAGAAGAGGCCGCTTAAGAGAATCATACCGGTCTTGAAGGAGTCTAAGGATAAGAGCTGGATAGCGTTGAGAGCAAAACAGACACCGAAAATGTTGGATGCGATCCAATTCTTGGTCAGTACATAGTAGACAGTGAGAAGGATAGAAGTACTAAGCAGGCCGGCATGAACTCCTGTGAAGTTGCCGTTGTACAGATCTGTAATAGCAGAATGTCAATGATGGAGGCAATTGGAATATAATTAATATAATTGAACAACGTACGTTTTCCTTGTTTGCTAATAGTGATCTTGTACTTTTCCACGTGCTTGAGAATACTGAATGGCAAAGTCTTTTTGGCAACAAGCAGGCCAACCTTGGCAACAGCTGCGCATCCAAGTAAGGCAAAGTAACCTGTGAGCAAATAGTTGATGTATTCCTTGTTCAAGAAGCGGAACAGAAGGTATAAGGAAAAAAGAACACCGGAACCGAACACAGGGAACATCCAAGCATCGTTTGCTGACAAACTTTCTGTGATTGACTCTGATTCAGAGTCAGAATCGTCCAAAGGACTCTGGCTCTTCTTGCGAGGGGCTGCATTTTTAGGTCGTTTAACGCCTTTCAACGATTCAAAGGATCCGGCATAGATCGGTATGCATGCCATAGTAAGCAGCGATCCATATGCGATGATGAGCCCGGTTTCGACCATGGTTTAAATGTCTAAAGGATGGAAGAACAGGGGATACTCGAATCAGTTATTGCCCCTTTGATGCTTGTTCTTCTGCGATTGGGCCATTTTCGCCCGTCACATTTGCAATTTTGTCCTCAGCCAATATTGACTTGCGACAACAAGCAATATTACGATTACCAATTTCACTGAGGGCAATCCGTGAATTCAACAAAAACTGACAAAATAACATGCTTTTGTACTCTAACACTACTTCTTACATTTTACATTTTATCTCTGTCCATCACTGCAATTTTTAAGTCGGCTATGGAATTCATGCAATAAAGATGTCTGGATAAATTGGAATACAAGCCTTGATAGACGAACTCTGCAATACGTTAATAGCTATCATTTTATAAATATTCAACCTTTTGGTAGGCTTAGGTATGATCGCGTTGTTGAATTGAGTCAACCCAAGTTGAGTCTCGCTTTGTCCATTGAAGCTGAGCTTGCGAGCCAATTACAATTGTGATTTTGATTTTGTGACGTCGTACGCGTTGGAATCGGCGTGGTCAAATTCTTTCCTACACCGCGAAATTGGACGCGTTGGTGCTTGAACTTTTTCACACAAATATGTCAGGTAAGTAGAAACAATTGAAGCTTGGAATCAACGACATGAGAGCTAGTTTCTCGAGATTCAATGGTGTTGCAGTATTTCCAAGCCCATTAGCCATGACATACTAATGCTGTGTTCCTTGAAGGTTACGACGCCTATGGTTACGATGAAATGAATGGCGTTGAGAGTACAGGTGGGGGCTTTATGGAGTCTTCACATTACGATAATAATGCTGGTAACCAGTCTCAGAACAAAGTAGGCAACTTTTACTTTCCCTACACGTAGCATGTCGATTGTCAAACTAACTGCGCCATTTATATAGACCAGACCCAGTGAACAGACTTTGCGACCTGTCACTATTAAGCAAATGCTTAACTCTCAACAGTCCCACGGAGATTCAGAATTCAAAATTGACAATACTGATGTCACTCAGGTATGTCCAATGTCGATGTTGTGATTTCGGTTGGTTCCTGTTAAGACTCAGAAGATTATATAGGTCACATTCGTTGCAGTTGTGCGTCAGATAAATCCACAATCCGCAAACATTGCATACACAATGGAGGATGGATCTGGATCTATCGATGTTCGTCAGTGGCTGGATCAGATTCAGCAAGATAGTGAGGAGGAGAGACAGAAGAGAGCACAGATTATGTAAGTGCATATGAATTTTTGCCGACAAATCATCAAATCTAATCCATTTACTGACTTTTTATTTCCCCCTTCGTCCAAAGAATCGGAAACTACGTCCGTGTGGTAGGACGATTGACACAGTTCAATCAGAAGACGCATGTCGTAGCCTTCCAGATACGACCTATCACCAATGCCGACGAAATCACCCATCATTTCTTAGAAGCTATCTTGACACATTTGCAATTCTCAAAGGGTCGCTCTGTAAGTTTATATTAAGCATAGGCACCATTGCAGTATAGCTATTGACATTTTACTGTTATTTTTAGCATGGACAAGGTGGATCTATGGAAACATTTTCATCGTCAGCGTATAACGCAAACAACTTCATGGGCAATAATCAAAAGACCAGTGGCCGTGGCATAAACGAGGATGTGATCGATGTCATACAACAGTTTGGACACTTGGACCAAGGTGCTGAGATCAATCAAGTGGTGACTCGCCTACAAGGAAAATATACCGAGACAGAAGTCAAGTAAGTAATGCGACTTAGCACGTGGGATGTGCGAGTGGACCGGACGATCCTTGATATGCATTGTATGGGAGTGAACTAACTGATTGTACGTTTTCTTTAGAAAATCCATTGATTATTTGCAAAATGAAGGACATCTGTATGCTACCATCGACGAATATCATGTAAAATCTGCAGAATCATTTTAATGGATTTGATAAGAGATAGATGTTTGAGATGTTCCCATCACATGGATATATAATAAAAGTAAACTATCAAAGTAAAGAATACGAAAGTGTCGCAAGAGGAATGTGTCTGTTTCATATCAACTATGTTGGTATTCCTTTTCATTGCTTGGTTCATTCCTTGACAGTTTAGTATTCAAGTCAGATGGGAGCGAGTTTAGGTTCCAGGCATCTCTATTACTGTTCCTTCGTCGCCTTGGTCACAGTGGGTGGTGTCTTGATAGGGCCGCTAAAGTCAGCGGCTAAATGAAGCAGCTTAATACCTACAAAGATGGCTACAAAAGCCGCCACAGCGATCCAGAAGCAGACAATGAGAATCGGCACAAGTATGCACAAACTGAGCACGACGACAACAACTTCAGCTCCAATAAGTATACATAGGAGAAATGAGACGATTCCAAAGGTGAAGAATACGATTGATAGCAAGAATATGATAACGGGAAGCGCAGCGAGGGCTAAGAAAATATGCGAGAACAATTGAGCTTCAGGACTGATCAAGGAATTGAGATTAACGCCAAGATCTCATGGAATATAAATGCATCTCCAATCAAGTACTTACTATTGCCAGACAGTATTGACGATACCAAGCACAGTATCATATATGGACCATAAAGTAATTTTCGAAGAATCGCTGGGCATGATCGCCATGGTAGTGGTTTAATCTTTTGGCTGGTTTGTGCGCGCGCGCGTCGAATACCAGATGCCTAATTTTGGACTTCGCATACTTTTATAAAATGCACATGAAAATACAGTTATTATCAATAAATAAGAAGCGCTAATTCACGTCTATCATAACTTTTTAATTTGAGGAGAGGTAAATGGACGCAAGCTGTTGTGCAGCAGTTAGGATCTTTTCTTCCTTGGAAAGTGATTTCGATTGGCTATTGAAACATAATACATTTGAGACATGCTATCATTAGAAGCAGTACATGCGTATGAGTTTGCATTTATATATTTACCTGTATAGTTTTGCTGCTGAGGAAGGTGGCGTCAAGGTACCTTCTGAGTATCTCGCACCAATGCTCTGTCGATTTGAAACCGATTTATGACTTGATTCCTGAATCCACTCATGAAACATTCCTTCGTCGGGTGTCATCCGCTTTTCTGGGTCCCAGTCTAGACACCGGCTCACAAAATCGACAAACAGCTGATCATTACACCGCAGAGCCTGGGCCAGCGTTTTGCTATTTGGTTTTCGTTTCTTCCCTCTCGAGTTAGCCACTATTCTTGGGTTGCCATAGGAATCTTACGTTGACATATAATGTTAATGAATAACGTCTTAGATGCCCAACATAAACCAATCCGATAACTCACCAAAAAACAGCTTCCTTCTTGTACTCTTTTCAACAAGGTAAGGTTCAGGAACTCCTTGCACTTCCATAATGCAGGCCAGCTGCTCTTGCTCGTTTTCGCCAGGAAAAAGTGGGTATCCTGTTGGACAATACACATCAGCCATTTTAGCACGTGTCTCTATTCAAGGCTCACAGACACGAAGCAATTGACTTACCAGTATATAGCTCCGCTAAAATGCAGCCCAAGCTCCACATATCAATGGTCATGCTATAAGTCATTCCTATTTACGATATTGTGTCAGTAAAGTAGACCTGTCTACGAAGTCAGACATTCATTAACAGCCTACCTAAAATGACCTCTGGAGATCTATAAAAACGGCTTTGAATATAAGTGTATACTTTTTCTGACTGCAAGCAGCTGCTTCCAAAATCGATGATTTTGATAGTGCTTCGGTTAGGGTATTTGAGTAAAATATTCTGCAACATTGGCGTTAGTAAGATGCAAATAATGTCACCATGTGCCAATATCAACTTACTTCTGGTTTAAGATCACAATGAATGACACTATGTTCATGTAGCAACGATAGAGAGTTCAATATTTGAGCCGTGAATCTGTATTGACAGTTATTAACTATCCAATGGTTCTCCAATTATGTTGTACTTCAACCTTGATAAACATTGAGTCTTACCGTCTGATGAGAGCGAGACTGAAGCCGCGGAAATTGTTGCTCTTGATGAACTCATACAAGTTCATGCTCAAACATTCAAATGCAATACAAAGGTGGTTTCGAAAATAGAAGTGGTCTGTCATGCGAACATTGTTGTAGCGATCTTCTGGATCCTATATACATAGAAAGTATATTGAGTTAATATAAAGGTCCAATTACAAGATGAATCTAAGTAGACACTTACCCAAGAAACCAGATCTTGTAAAATTTTGACTTCAACTAGCGCTTGAGCATGGAATCGCTTCTTATTTCGAATGATTTTAATAGCCACATATTCGCCAGTTTTGTGATCCAAGCACTTCAGAACTTGACCAAAGGATCCCTTGCCAAGTGTTTCAGTGATTTCATAACGATAGCAAAGGTGGTCGTGCATGGTAATATTGTAGTCTCCACGTTCGTCGTCATAACCATGGTTGAATTCCGGCTTTTCGGGGGTAGCATAATGCTTTCTATCCTTGGGGCTAATATAATACACTTTGCTATATTTGGGTATTTCTTCTCGCTCATATGGACATAACTGAGACGAGAACGCTTCCAATGCATGCCGTGGCTTCATACCTTCAGATCCAAAAAGGTTTGGCTGAGCTGATTCCTTATCATCACTGGTACTAAACTTTCGAATATCATATTCTTCATAGACCGTATGAGGGCGAACCGATGCTCTTTTGGGAGTGCGCTGTGATGCATGCTGTTCACGGGTGTCAATTTTATTGACTTCTAACGCAAGTTTTGGATCCCACTTGGCGTCTAGCTCTTCATCATCTTCTTTGATGCGGTGTTCAGCAACTAGATTTTGAAGTCGTTCATGCAAACTCAGTCGTCTATTCCTTTCGTGTCGGCGACGCAAGATACTTTCATCGGTCGCCAAGGTGTACGTTGGCTTTTTTGCAACATCTGGTGCATGGGTATCGAGAGAGCTGACACTTGCAACCGAGTGACGTCGATTTGCATAACCTTTGCCAGCCTGTGAACCTATTGTGTTTGCTCCACTCCTACTTATTCTGCGACTGGTCATATCGGCAGTCTGAGACGATGCACTTGTCAACATCTTGTCATAATCAGATGTGGCGCTTGATTTACCGGACGTAAATACACTGGCCGGGGATTTGGTCGACAATGGCGCATTATCATCATCATCCTGATCACCAACATCGTGTAGATTGGTTTGGCTTGCGCTTTTGGTAGAAGATATAGTGAATTGAGGTATCCTAGGTGATGATGGTGCAGTTCGACTTCCTTTTGAATACGAAAGTCTACGTTTATTCAGTTGCCTGCCGTTTTTGACTGGTAATTTATATCCGAGTGGGTTACTTTCATCTTCGCTACTGGTAGTTTGTCCACCCGTAGCGTTCAAATCCATATCACTGTTGGCTCCTTTTGACAAACCGTATCGGAAGACAGGTACCGGAATTCTGGTTGGTGTAGTTGCTGTAGCTACGTTGGATGGTGATCTCGGTAGCTCTCGTCGACTAGAAGATCCTCTTATATCAAACTTCATAGGCTCAAGCTTCATAGGTGGCAATGGTAAGGATGGTACAGGTGGTGGAGCCGCAAGGTTCCCTGGTAACGTCTGCAGAGAACGATGCATGCATGCATGTATTAATACAAAATTTGCTAACCCTTGGTTACCAACAGAATATGAACGTATTCTACTCACCTTTCCTCGTCTACGTGAAATTATAGTCTTGCCAGGTGATTTTTTTTCTAGTTCAGTACTCTGAGCTGTTATATTTCTAGCTTCCTGTGCTTCAGCATCCAAATACTTGTACCTGTCGACTGGTGATCTTACGATAGCTGTGGCGTTGAAATGTGCATTTTCGGTACCCAAGTTCAAGCTTTCGGTGTGTGCAGCATTTGCATGATTCTCAGCCGCTATAGAAGGCTTCCGCCTAACACTGGTGGATCCACGGTGCGATAGGCGATTGGCATGTTGGTTGTCACCAATTCCGTCCATATATGGTTGATGATGCTGTCTCGGTTGATAATCACTGCCATCATCACTCGTGGTATCTTTGGACGGGCTGAGGCTATTGTTTCTACTATGCGAAAGTTTCAATGACTCTATTCCTTTGTTGAAAAAGGAATGGTGTTTTGGTACTGGAGGCACAGGTGGAATGTCCTCTTTTTCCATATCTAGTATATTCCCTTTAGCTTCATCAACGTCGCCAAATGCACTTGAAGATCTCGAAGGTGGAGGTGATGACGATATCGATCTACGGTGTGTATGCGTGCTTGATGATCGTGTATAGCCTTGATATTCTGATATACTGACTCTAGATGATGATCGCCTTAAAGAAGAACCTGATTTTCGATTTTCTTTCTTCAGACTGGAAGAACGTTCTGGGTTGCTGGTGACATCCAATTCACTGACCAATATTTCTATCGGCTTTTCAGCAGTTACTCGAGATCTGGATCGGAAAGATGCAGGCAGACTTTTCCTTGAGATGTTCTGTGTCTTCTCCATTAATTTTTCATTATCAGTGAGTGTAGAGCCACCCTCCATGGATTGTTGTAAATTGCGGTGAGAGCTTGATCTTGGTGGTCTGTTTTGAGCGTTTGCCCCTAAACTTTGATGTCGCTTGATTTTGTTTGTTGTCAGAAGCTCCTGATTTGGCTGGCCGTTTTCTGGATGAAGTGAAGAAGAGCGCTCGCTGACTGAGACTGTATGCGCAGACCTGGGAGAATATAGGGCATACTTTGAGCTCAAACTTGGCATAGTGGGTGGGCCATCAAAATTGAGCGGTGGTGGGGGGGATTTGAGAGCTCTTGACTTTGGTCGTAATCTCCCAGTTGAGCTCTTCCGCGTAATTTTTAACTCCTTGTTATCACTAACGTCAGTATCATAAACTTTGGATATAGATGCTTCCTTGTTCCTCACAAATGAGGATTCATTTCCTCTGTCATAATCAGTAATCTCGCTGCTAACTCGTCCTTCGGATTCATTTTTGGCCGGGGAAGACATCTGAAGCGGGCCAGAAGTACTCATGCGTTGAGGGTTGGCGCTGAAATTGCGAGATGCTCGTAGACTGCTTTTCCTTGGCAAAGCATATTTTGTATCAGAGCTGGAGTTATCTTCAGCAAAAACCTTTGATAATCGATTTCTACTGATACTACTCGTTTCAACAGCAGATACTGTTGCGAATTTTCTGTCGGAGGTCGTGTCATTAGTAGACAGACTAGAATCAGGAGCAACTTCGGCAACTCCAGATTTTCGTCTGTTAAGTAAGTGAGTGGACGTTTGCCGATGATACATTTTTGGAGTAGTCTGAAATTAAAGTGTGTCAGAAGGTTGTATGTTTCAACGTCTCACTTCTCGATAAGGTATTGCTTACAATTTGGACATCAGATACACGTCGTGTCTGCAAAGAGGCTGATCTCAATAATAAATCCCTTTCCTTCTCAGTGAATTGAGCGGCTGCAGATGGTCGTCTCTGTCTAACATCAGTACCTTTTGATGATGCTGTGGAGTATGAAGTCTCACTACTCTCACTACTCAGGGTGTCATATTCAGCTCTTTGACTTGTGATAGAAGGATTTCGAGGGTCTCTTATCGACATCCTCTTTCTTGTGGGGTTGCTTGTGATTGAGCTGGAACTTGCCTTCTCAGCAGCCGTAGCAGCTGCTCGAGATCGACTACTGGAAGTAGCTTTAGTGTAGTTGCTCTCTTCAGTTTTACTGACAGTCCGACTACGCTGATAATGTGGTTGATCAGATGCATGGCTACTCTCTTGCTCTTTCAATAGCTTTATGCGATTCAGATGCTGTTGCTGCTGATCAAAGTGTTGCTTCTCAAGTCGAGCTAGGGATTCACTGATATTCTCGTCTTCATTGATATCTTGGTCATATTGCCAATTATGACTTGTGGTATTGTATATTGAATGAATTGAGCTCGATTGTGACATCTCTCGGCTCGTTCCTTAGTTGCAATAGTTGTTGCTATGGTAGTATAGTCAGTATTTATGTCTAGCATGATAACTGGCACCTTACATATCGAGCCACACAAATGCAGGAGTTACAAAACATTGATACACACCAAAATGTTCTTCGTGAGGTAATATCTGATGGTGAAAATTGACTCAAGATGTAGTAGAATACTTGAATGAGTTGAAGGTCGGGTATACAAATGCTTGGGAATGCCTATTTCAATCAGATCAGCAGTCGAATTCTGATGGAAAATCAAAATGGGCTTCTACTGCTAGAGATTTACCTTTTAAATAGATACGCAATATCGCATAATCTAGAACAGTAGTATGCGTTCGTAACAGAAGAGTGGAATGAATTGACGATAGGAAAGTGATGAGCAGATCTTGGACTTTCAAAGACAGCTCAAGAAAAAGAAAGCTCAGGAACACTCCACTTTAAAACTAGAAATTTGGCTGCAGCGAATTTTCATTTTTATTACTCTGTCTTAATGAAAAAATAATGTCAATCTCTTTTATATATAACAGTATCATTGTTTACCTTTAAAGTTCATTATAAGGCTTCCAGCGTGTTCATCTTCGTAAATTGCAGTTAATATTCCACTACACAATCTATCGAAATATGCCGATTCAGCTATATGCAGAAGAATGGGTTAGGGCTTTTTTCGGCGAACACTGTCAGAGATCAAATTTTTATCACCCCGACATGGTGACAGCTCCCGGGGACTTCCTGACTTTCGGCTAATGAAGTTCGGTGCCACTCTCAAGCATTTGCAAGTCAAAGGTTGGGAGGATAAATATGTAGCATACAACACCATAAAGAAGCTTTTAAAGTCTTCTTCGACCAGCCAAGGAAAGACTACCTTCGGAGAAGTTGAAGAAGAAGCGTTTGTGGAACAGCTAGATTCTGAATTGGAGAAGGTCAGCAATGAGCAAATTTGTCACAATACATTAGCTAGTACAATCATTAAACTAGATAACACATTATTTAGGTGAATGCTTTCCATAACCAACAAATGCTGGAGATACAGCAAAGCATCGATGATTGTGCGGCGCAAATAGATGCAATCACTAGGCAAGAAAATATCTCAGCTCAACAGTCCAACTTGGACCAGAATGCCGAAAGAGTCAACCACCTTGCTGACTGGATTAACAATCTTGCAAATTATGCACAAGTTAATTACACTGCTGTCTTAAAACTTGTCAAGAAGCACGATAGACACGTACAGTATCGTGTACGACCGCTGTTCATGATCAGATTGAAGCAATGCCCGTTTTGGAAACAAGATTATGAAGGCTTACTTTTACGACTATCTGATCTATTTGGAGTCATTCGATCAGAAATATCTCCCACCAAAGCTCTTAGCTCTTCATATACGCCGCCAGAGCAACATGCTACAGAGACTTTCTTACGAAAATCTACGAAATACTTTGTTTCGTTGGACAACGTACTGGAACTGAAAACGTTTATTTTACGTCATCTCCCAATGCTAGTATACGATAATGCTACACGAAAGTCAAACAGAGGCATCAATCCGCCTATCACGTCTATCTACTTGGATAACTCTGATTTGGAATTGTACAATGCAAAAGTAGACAAAGAAGACGGTGCGCAGGTTATACGGCTGCGATGGTATGGATCAACCAGAGATACGAACAAAATATACATTGAACGAAAAATTCAACAAGAGGAAGACAAGGGTGAACTGAAGGACAGGTTCATGCTCAAAGAAAAGTACATTAATGATTTTTTGAACGGTCGAAAGGAGGTTATTGAAAAGGCTGCGAACAAACTTAGGACAAAGAGTATTGATGGCAACGCAGAAGCAGATGATTTTGAAAAGTTGGCTTATGAACTGCAGGATGTTATCAAGTCGAAAGATCTTCAACCAAGTAAGTGTCTTCATAGACGTTGATTATTGAGTCCTACTTCACATCTACATATATAAACTGTCATTTTAGTGGCTCGAACATATTACAGTAGGACGGCTTTCCAAATCCCAGGTGATTCTCGGTACCGATTGTCGCTGGACACAAATTTCACTATGATCAGAGAAGACGATCACTTGTTTCCAGATGACCAGACGACCAGACGACCAAATGGTGCGTGGAGAAGACCAGATGTTGATGTCAACTTTCCCTTCAACAATTTACTTCCTGAAGATGTTCGACACTTTCCATACGCAGTACTTGAGATCAAACTTAACTTGCCTTCTGGTACCCAGCCACCTTTGTGGATTGAAGAACTCATTTCGTCTGGTTTGGTAGAAGAGGCTCCAAAGTTTTCAAAGTTTGTCCACGCTACAGCGATTCTGTTTGAACGCAGAGTACACTTACTTCCATTCTGGGTAGGTATTGGTTCCTGTTAATCACATATCCTGTCTGATATTCTTGATTGAATTCGTCTCATACATTGCATTAGCTGGCACAAATGGAGTCGGAAGAGGAAGATACATCCATTATCCAACCAGACGCGGACGTTATACATGCGCTATCTCGTAAATACTCGCAGAAATCGATTGAAATCGCTATGCAGAACTCACAATCCATGGGCAAGTTGACACCTATAAACGAATCCCCAGATACAACTGTTGACGCCAAGGCTGGTCAAGTTGTGCGTACTGATTCACAAGTCAGCCCTTCCTTTAGTCGTATAACCAATGTCTCGCGTCCTGAGAACAGTTCAAACTCTGTACAACCAAATCCTCCTACAAGATGGTACACTAGACTCGCTTCGAAATGGCGTCTCGGATTTACAAATGCTGAGCATCAGGATGAGGTTGTACATCTCCCACCAGGCGTTCACATCCCACAAAAGATATCTACGCCTGTTCGGGTGGAACCCAAAGTTTTTTTCGCCAATGAAAGAACTTACTTTTCATGGATGACTTTTGCTGTCCTGTTGGGAAGCTTTTCAGTAGCCCTAGTTAATTCAGGAGATAAGATTGGTAAAATTGCAGGGTTGATGTATACTATGATATCACTCTCTACTCTAATCTATGGGTATGGCCTGTATTACCGACGGCACGAATTGATCATGGCACGAGCAAGCGGCCCGTATGGTAAATATTCCATGATCCATCTTGTAACACGGATGTTGTTGAGTTACTTTGTTTTTCTATTTTCTAAATTGCTGTGTTCGTTATTTTTCTTATCCTCTCTAGATGATGTGGTGGGTCCCACCGTCATTTGTTTCGCCCTGCTTATCGCTGTTGCTGTAAATGCCTATCGTAAGTTTAATCATGTCACTGCTTCATACATCTATGATAAGCCTTTTATCTCTAAATTTAATTAATTGCTTTTTCAATGTTTGCAGTAAAGTTAGCATGAGGGTGTGCACAATGTTGTTGCATGTGACGTGAAGAAATAAAGTGGAGGACTTTTTTTTATGTGAAATCGTCCAATTTACAACTATATCAATTTTCATTGGGTATGTTTATTGAGCAGTCCAATGCTTGTCACTAACGGCACAAATCTCTTCCGGCAACTAGCGAACATGTCTTGATGGTAATTGACGTCTAAATGAAAGAGAGGTTTCTTGTCATAGACTTGATCAGCAATCATTAATGGAAATCTATTTGTTTTAGTCTTGCAATTTGACATCAGTTGCATGCATCAAAATGTTGCAGAAACCTTGTTAACTTGGCTGGCTTTGTTGCTCGTGTGACGGCGGAGATGTTATTCACATCGCAGAATTCATAGTCGCTCCTCCAATTGGTCAACGTCAGTCTGACACATTGTCGAGTGGAAAGTATTCAATGATTTTTGTAGCAGATCGTAACTGTCTTCTTATGTAAAGAGTGAATTTGATTGTATGAATGGTTTACGTCTGCATTCGAATCTAAATGGACTTCAGGATCCTAGCCTTGGTGGGTACGTAATAGTGATTGGTGTTGGCTTTGGATTGATTGGACGTGGCTTCTTCATGGCCTGGAATATGGTGGCTGTGGAAACAATTGCCCTATGTTATCAAGTTAACTCTCGTTTATATGTCTTTTTCAACCTTCTTTTTCGATCTCTGTCCACTTTGAACACAAACCTTATCGTCTTGTACATTTTCTTAAGGCGAATTACAATTACTGGCTTCCCATTTTACTAGTTGCTTCACCATCGATCATTGCAAGTGTTTGCCTCTCCCCTGCGCTAATAAATGGACCGTTACGATTTTCAGGCATTATGGCAGAAGAACGGCCAAATTATATAGTATACCGACTTACATGTGATCGTAGCGGTCGATACAGTTGCTCAGCACCAGCCGAGTGGTTCTCAGTTACCGACCAGATTTCATGGGCGCTGGTTACACGATCAAGATCATAACTTGGCTTCAGCCTTCTCAGCTGAAAGCCTAGCCGTAGCCATTGGTGAGCCAAAGATCTCTGTCACGGCACGTTTTCCATCTCTTCAAAGGAAAATATTTGAATCTTTTTATGAAATACCTGAAATTATCAAGGGTATAGATATAATTCCACGATTGAAATACAAAAAGGGTATATGTACAAATGACTAGTAGGTCGAACCAAAGGACCTTTCACTTATTTTCAGAATTAGAACCAAAAACGATATTCTGGCCAGAATACCCACCAAACAGTTTTGGTGTTGATTGCTTCGGACTACTGGCTTCATTGGGTAGTATTAAAGGTAAGTGTGAAGATGTCAGCACGGACTGGAATCCGAACCGATGGTGTGGTGAAATTGAGGTGTAACTAGGTGGATTCTCACCCCAGCCATCATCAGAAGCCGGCATTGAAACATCTGATGGTGGAGATGTTGACTTTACAGGTGGTTGACATCCACTTCCGAAGACTCGATGATTGGCATATTTTGGCTGATCTGATAGTTCTGTTTCTAGTAATTCTCTAGCAAGCTTTTCTTCTGGACTAGATATACTCATCGCATCTAGTGATGAGAATGAATTAAGCTGGTTGGCATGCTTTTTTTCAGTCATTGCAAAAAAAATAAAAAAAAATAGACACGTTCTTGCATCCAGATTGATCCGTGCAATGAGCAGTTCCACTCGAGTACTATTTTTATTTTTTTTTTTTTTGGGTTCGATCAGTTGACACAGTAATTTTGATGGCGAGACGACCTCACCCTGTCATTCTAAACTGTCCGAGTACGTTTCCTTCACATCTTAAGTAGCAAATATATTTCTATATATCATCGACGCTTTAGCTACATAAAATTGTTAAACCAACGATCCCTGGAAACGTAATCCCTGTACATGCCGGATTCAATCGAGAGATATCCCATACACTAGCGACCGTTAGAAGAAGAGAATAACCAGAAATTTCATCTGAATTTTACCTACTACAAGAAGAAACCAAGCTGAAACTTGCTCAGTTTTGTTCAATTACATCACACTGCATTGAAACCGCATCTCACGTTGAAATGAATAGTGATGTTGGGGCCGTGAAGTTACATGGGGATAAAAAGCAGGCTTATATAGACTTTGGATACGCCGTTTAGGAGTGTTGTTAAAACGATTTACAATAGGGGAATGGGGATTCCTGCAGTTACAAGGTATATCACTAGCAAGCTCCTTCTAATTAGGATAACATCTTCGTTAAATTCTACAAGCCAATTTAGACATGCACCCTTAAGCCAAGTGTGAACCGGTGAACCAGTGATTACTGAATAACATTCATTACTATCATATTGGTACTTGTTTGGCACCGTGGAACTGGATTGTTAGAACGGGGCACTGTTATGATCAGAGCATACATACATGTAATACACAGCTTCCAAGTAACATTTGTTTGTCATGTTATTTATAAAGTATGAGATACTTGTACAAAACATGGATTACAGTGCTACAGTCATATATCATGTATTATTATGCTGTCCGATTCCATATTTATTTAAAGAAGTTTTATGATGGTAACATACCTTGACTAACCTATCTTCACTTCCTCCGCTCTGCAGATATTGATCTCAATCAAATTTTCGCAGATCACTTACAATCATTGCGCCTCTCTACATGTGGTGTCCAAGTACAAGCGTTTGCGGTTGAATATATATATCTGCGCATCGTAATATGCCATTGTTTCCTGACTCTTTCACGTCTTTTATTACGGATTAGCTTGTTCATAATCTCGTTCTCCTGCTGGATATTTTTACGGAAGCGTTCGATGCGTAGAACTACTATATGATGCATCTATACATTTTCTGTATATTATTTTGAGCAGACCTTATTTTTTTTTTTTCCTTGCAGTGTGGCGTCCTCGTCTATTACGATAACTTAACTCTAAGTACAAACCTATTATCTATTTTCTCCACTGAGAACCTTGGTCTGTCCTATACAGGTCATACCTTCGTTATATCATCTCTCCTTATGTCAAATATTTTAAAGAAAACAGAAAAAGCAAAACGTAGGTCCCTTTGTCCAAAAGTCAATCAATCAGTATCTATTCGAGTTTGATGCACGGCAAGAAATTTTATAATTTAATGGATCCATAATAGTGGAATGGTTTATTAAATTACGAAAATACTTACAGTTGATAAGGATTTCCAAATTGCCCTAAAGAAAATTTGGGAAACCCTAGTAGTATGAATATGAATCCAAGAATCTTTCGCAAGTGGTACTCTCCAAGCTTTGACAATCATAACTTCATATTTGTATATATATGCCAAGAGTTGATTTTCCAACACAGTACCACTAATACTGACTGATACACATACTGTGTGGCATTATGAGGATAACAGTTGGCTGGACTGAGGAATTGTACCTCCGCTCACGGTGAAATTCGCTGAATGTGGTTATGACTCAGACGGGAGCCACTGCTTCAATGACAAATACAGCAATAACAATTGAATATGTACAGATTGAATGCAGAATGAATTCTCAATGTCGAAAGCTTACAAGGTAATGTACTCTACTATAGCCAGAATATCCATCACATTTTAACACAAAAGATCGTGCAAAAGGTAGCAGTGTGCCGCTTGGAAGTAATCTCACGAATTAAAGACCCAGGTTTGACTGCGAATAATCCGTCTGGAACGAAGAATCTGATTATTTAAATAGTCACCGACTGGTAGCAAAGTACCAAAATCATTTACAAACTATAGCCATGGAACTAAGTACAGCTCATCCACGCATTGCAATCATAGGTGGTGGATTATCCGGTCTGATTGCTGCTAGGGTTCTCCAAATTCACTCCATCAACCCTATTATCTTCGAGCGGGATCAATCATGCTCTTGCCGTGGTCAAGGAGGCACCTTGGATATGCACGTAGAATCTGGGCAAGTTTCTCTACGAACTGCCAAGCTAAGGGATGAATTTGAACAGTTCGCCAGATACGAATCTCAATCTATGCGGCTTTTGGACAAGACGGGCAAAGTTTATCTGGATAGAGTTTCGTTCTCGGACAACAACGACAGACCAGAGATAGATCGAAAGGAGCTTCGTAACATATTACTCAATTCCTTGGAAGATGGAACTGTTCGATGGAACCAGTGTGTCCAGAGAATAGATCAAAAGGATGGCAAGTATGCTGTGGTGACTAATGATGATCACAGTGAACTATTTGACATTGTTATCGATGCAGACGGCGCTTGGTCCAAGGTCCGTCCTTTTCTGTCCAATATATAACCGGAGGACACCGATCTGACTCTTATCGAATCGTGGCTCTATAACACCAAGAACAGATATCCAGAAATAACTAAATTAGTGGGAGATGGCACCATGGCTGCTCGGGAAAAAGGTATCAGCATATTTGCACAAAGGATTGGTGATGGAAGCATCTGTTGCTACTTTACATTAAGCACACGAGAAAGAGATCTGCTGGACCTGAACATGAGTAATACCACCACTGTTCGACAATGGCTTTTGGAAGAATATCGTGATTGGGCACAAACACTGAAACACCTTATTGAAGAAGCTGACAACTACGTTCGTCGAGATGTGTATGTACTCCCTGTAGGTTATCAGTGGAAATCACACCCTGGAGTTACATTAATTGGAGAAGCCGCTCATCTTATGTCACCTTTCGGAGGCCAAGGCGCAAATTTAGCGATGTTGGATGGAGCGGAGCTGGCCACTGCAATCGCGGAAGCAATCCATAATAATAAGAGAATCGATGAAAGTATAGAAGCATTCGAGAAGAAAATGTGGCAACGTGCTGAACAGCCGAGTAGAGATAGTGCCCTGGGGATTCAAAACTCGTTCTCAGATAATCCTATTCAGAACATGCTTAATCGGTTCCAGCCTCAATAAGCAATGTATACAAGTTGTAATTTTGGCCACTTTCAATAAATATCCAGTGTCACTCATTAACAGTGTGTTTGCTGATCCAATCCGCTTATTGCTGGTTTTCCATGTCGCTTGTAGACATTTCCCTCGTCATTCGTTAAGCAATGCCGATGCATTCCGTATGGATACATTATTGATCACTAAGACGTCCGTCATAGCATTAGGTTGTGTCTAGGGCATGATCCTTCAGCAAGATCAAAGTAATTTGAGGAGATAGTAAAATTATGTTTGCGTGCAATGTATAAATCCTGCTGTAACCTTTTTAGTAGAAAAAAATGGTCGTGGCTGAGCTGATTAGTTCGGTTCTGGAGAAATACAAATCATTTTCTGTCTTGCACCTTACTTGCTTTCTTACCAACTATCATTGTAAGAGCATACGTGTTGAAAATAGATCAGAACAAAGCTGTAAGCGTGATGAAATTAGGTATTAAATAAGCCGTGCTCCTCGCCACATTCGGAATTCCAATGGTTACAAAGTCTTCCATAAAGCGCGCCAAGTCCTCTGTAGACTTACCTACATTGAGACTGTTTTGAATGAATTTTATCCCGTACGTCAAAAGTACTTCCCACCGGCGCAAAAATGTTCCGATTCTGACAAACTGGCTACAAAAACAGAGAGGAAGCCATGGCTAACGAATTGGAGAGGTAATGGCCAAAAGCGTGCTATTTCTTGTATGTAGACGGAATTGGCCCAGCTTGAATTTCTAGTATGATGTATGTAACTACTTCAATCTATTTTATACTATTCTCATTTTGATCCCTGGTCAATATTACTATTAATCAATACTTAGTTAACCATGCCCCTGATGCATAACTCACGCACAATCACAATGTATAGTAAAATTCCTTTATTTTATAATTGAAATTGCCATACATCTTACCGTAATATTCATCCTAGGTCCTTCGGATCGACTGTCCATGTATTTAGATTGTTACTAGGGAGTTTGTAGGTGACGTGGGTTAGCTACAGACCTGGTCAGTTGGTCATTCATGTCAAGAAATTGACTGCAGATGTGCAAATTAAGGTCAGTATAGTCATCAACATTTGAAATTCAATTTGTACCCATTTACTTTAATGGTAGCTGACTCTAATATCGAGCAGTCGTAATGTCGAGTCAAAGATCTGTTGGGAGAGCTACTCGGTGATGTCTACAGTCACTGATTGCGATTATGAAATGGAGAGTAAAATAGAGAAAAGAAAATTAAATGACATAGTAAGAGTTTCCAGCAAACGAATGAGCGGAATTGAGAACTGGAAAGATGAAACTAGAAAGAAATGGTGAACAGCAGCCAAAACCTGTCATGACGTTGAGGAGAGAAGAACGCGTTTAAAGCCCGCGGAGGAAGAAACTTTCAATGGTTGCCACGCTGGACAGCTCATGATGATCTGTCGATTTTAAACAGTTAACAGACTTGAATATGATGATCTACTGCTATATATTACAAATTCTCTATAAAATCCTATTACTATAACCTGAAAATAAGCACAGAGGTATTAATATCTTTTACTTTACACACTGATCAAATTTGATAGTCTTTGGATCAGCAGTTTCTCTCATAATTATTGAAGTCAACATTAATGTCGTCGAAGTTCATGAAAGTAGGTCACTCGATCAAAACTTTGTCAATGTTCATGATATTATTGCGAGTGGTTTGAATTTCTGGATAATATCAGACCCTTTTCCCAGGGAAAGATCTAGATTGTTGATGAGCATAACAAAGCTATGAATTATTGGCTATTCAACTATTACAAGAGAAATTGGTGACTTATAAAAAATATCATCTAAATCAGCAAAACAAATGGTTACTTCAAACTTTTTGAGGTTTTGTGGCACGCTGCGTTAAATGATTTCAATAATTTCAAACTTATTCAAGCATAGGAGCTCACTCACGAATAGGGCCACTCAGGAGACGTTTAGCAAATAGCCTGCATTAAGAGGACCTTCTCCCAATGCGTTGGCTTGGTAAGTTGGAACTAAGGGTTCTCTAAAGACAGCAGATTGACTGAGAAGGATAAGGATCCTGACAACGCCTTGCAAAAAGCATCATAGTTGTACTCTATTCCAAGAGTAGAGTCATAATGAAGCGATTCTAATTTACCTGCAATCAGACATTGAGAATTCAATATAGTTGAAGAGGCATTCTAGAAGCGTCATTCTAGAAGCCTACTCACGCTTGCAACTCTATCGTCCTCACTATTAAAACAGGAATGGTACAAAACAAAGTTTGCGTTCTGATCCTACAAACTGCATAGGAAGGTAGGGGATGATCTTCACCAAAAGTTACCTAATAAAAACATACTGAAACTAACTTGTTAGAAAGACGTTGCTATCATAGAATCTTTGATGAGGTTCCTGGAAATGCAACAAGTGGACGGAAACATATGAACATACATAGTAATATACTCTCTGTCTCAATTAGAGGCAACTTTGGTCAAAGCTTTGCATATATGTGCGATGCAAGGCTTAACGGTAAAGAGATGAACATCTACTATTCAGCAATGTAGGTTCTATTATATGTGAATATGGTGGCAGATGGCCTTTCCACAGAAGATACGATTACCATAGAAACAACGTGTGGATTAATGGAGGTATGTGAGTAGAAGTAGATCGAACAAAGGTGCTTAGATATTTGAATGCTTGGTATGCCTCTACTTTGGAAAAGATGAAATCAACTAAATAGATCCAGATAAAGTCTTCTACTCTGTTTACTCATCTAATCCTAAGACAATGTAGCATCATTATAAAAGTTATATCTGCACCTTTATATACGCTTGAACTATAAACAATGGTATAGCTGCACAATAACTTTTTATGGGGCTGGTGTATACGTGGCTTAGGTGGCCTTTTGAAAAAATAAACAGTGATTACAAGCGAGGATTCAGAAAAACCTTACATCGGATCAATTCATAAACGCCAATCTCAGTAAAGATTGAAAGGAACTTACTCAGGAACTTGTATCGCATAGGAGATCTCCGACTTAAGGCATGTATCGAGTGGTCATTTCGCGAAATTGACACCATGGTCAACTTAAATAGCGCGTACTCCAACAAGTAAAAGTTCTACTGGAACGTTACTGATGCTAACAATTCTTTGCGGCAGTTACATCGCAATTGTTTCACACCAATTAGATCAGCAATCAGGATCATTTATCTATCTGCATTTGCCTTTGCGGCATTGTGAGATCAGAGTTGTAGATGAGGCACCATCTACCACCCGCCCACCGTAATATTTTTGCAGCAGCTGTACCGCATAAAGTAGGATGGACAAGAGCGACAGATGAAATTTTGCATCACCGATTAAATAATGAGGTAGGATTCTTTGCCGGTGGTTTCCATATATAATGCATATTGCAGACGTCAAACCGAATAAACACGCTTTTCACCACAGACCTAAGAGAGATTCATGGAATGATATGAGCGGACAGAAATACATAGGTCTATACCTTATCAACTGTGCGTTTCCATATTTCAGCATCCCAAAGTGTAAATGTCTATCGTTATACATGGGTTGTGGACTGCAATGACGAAGAGGTAAACTTCCAATACTCAGTACGGTGAGTCATAAGGCACAAATAAGGCACAAGGAAAGTGCTCTATAGTTTCCCAACATGGGCTCTGCCAAAGAATAAACGTGCTTGAAAAAATGGCCAAGTGTCTTTGCTTGGTATCATGACTCATGATCACTCTTCAGTTGCATACGGTATCACCCGTATCACTCTTATATAGCAGGAGTCACTGCTCAAGAGATTAAATAACCGACGGCTTAGCCAACTGTTAAGTAGCAACCATTACGCAGAGTTGGGCACTTAATCAGTAACCATCGTCACCAACTACTCTCCCTTACAAATATATTTTACATCACTGTAGCGCACTCTCTCATGTTCAGGTTATCATAAGGATAAAGAAAGTTATTTGGATTTCGATATAATTGGAGCGGTATATTCACAGTGAGATGTGCAATTGACAATGGTCGGCATTATAATGCTAATGTTAAAATTGAAGGTTCCCTTTGGAGACAGATTTTCCTTTGAAGATTCCTACAACCAAAATATCCTGCTATATACGTATCTTTACTTTCCGAGTCATTCCTTCTACCTGATGTTACTGTATCCTTATTTTATTACTTTTATCTGTGCCTTCCCCTTCTTATACAGTGAGTGAAGTGGTTCATGCTTGGACACCACGAGTAACTTACTGGGTGTTATAAGTGCTGATATTGCTTATGTATTATTCCAGCCTATGCTTATAATACGAACTTAGCAGAGCCTGTAGATTTATTCTATGGACTTCTGCGAATGATCCCTGATATGACCCAAAGCATGCTGAATAATAAGTTAAGCTCAGATCTTAACAGTCAGTGAGGGTCTAGACTGAGTGATGTTGGATCTCTGCGATCATGCCCTTTTATTCTAAGGACTCTCTTATGGATGTTATCAGAATCTTCTGCGCTAATCCATGGACTTCTATTAAGTGAACTCTGATATGGACACGAGACTGCTGAGATATAAGTTAAGGTTTGGTACTTAACACTTGGCGAGATCCATGCTGAATGATATAGAAGTGGTCCGTTATTATTCCCTTTAATTCTTTGGATTCTTTAGTAAGATGCCTAGGTGGTTTGGCTTGGTGATAAGGCCCAGTATTGGTTCATTTCAGCACTTTACTAGTTAACCACCCGGAAAGACGTCAGAGACATGTCCCATTTAATTGCTTCATAAAAGGTTCTTTTGGATAAGCCA